>JAMPIV010017122.1:12500-178308 GCA_024509875.1 Oreohelix idahoensis | reverse complement strand
ATAAGAAAATTTGGCTCAGGACTAAAAAAATTCAAAAAATTATAACTTTAACTTCTAAAGCCAGTGTTAGTTGAGTTGATCATAGAGCTTATTATTATTATTATTAGAATTAGTGTTTACATGTGTGTGCCAGTGTATTTAAATTACCTACACATCACATTTCATTACCCTAGACATTAAACGTAGCTAACATACATAATAGTAGAATAAGTCTGTTTGAGGTCATAAGTGGTAGCAGAAAGGCATTCTGTAACTCACATAAACTTTTATCTTCAGGAGCCTTCACAGCTGACCTCATCCAGTACACTAGGTAACATAGCAACCATAAAATAACATCAAAAATCACTACAGAAGATCACGTTTATTCTTGTGATCACCTGGAAAAGCCGTATCAGCCATCACTGGCAAGGATTCAGTATGATCAGGAAGCAATACACTACTATCATATGAAGCCTGAGGCTTGTCAATACAATGAACTCTACTCTCCTTTAAAACCTTCTTGTGTACATGGAGCCTTTTAAAATCATATTCTGTCCAAAATTTCTGTACACAATATATTCAGTTGCTGCTATTTTCCTGAGGTATTATTCCTCCTCATCATTTATTGTACAAAAAATAAAAGTAATTTAAAATAAAGGTAGTTTAATAGCAGATACTGTATTAGGGGTTTGGAGTGTTAGAGACTTCACTATACGTGGTCCAGCATTGAGAGGTGGGGTGACCATTTTTCCTTCCCTAACTCAAGAGCCAAGTCAGGTACTCATTTACAGCTCGGTTGACTCGAACGTGTCGATACCGTGAATCAGACCCAACAACTTTGCCGCGTGAAACCAGCGCTCTTACCACTATCATTTGTTGTATGTAAGGTAAATAACTTTTTTATTTAACTTATGTGTGTCTTTTTTCATAAAATGGTAGATTCTTCATATCTGTAATGTTCGACTTCCTTGCAGGGTAGAGGCCCATCCTTCTCGTAGTCTTGCACACACGCCAATTAGTTGCTCTGGTGTAACAACCACCAGCTGCGCCGGTGAATTGGGGATGTTCTCTAGGGTTGCAAGATAGCCCTAAACGACACCCTGAATTTGCCACAAGGGTTAAAACAGTGAATAACTCGGAACCCTAAGGATCGGAAACGACAAACAAACAAAATCTGTAATGTTCCATATTTTTAGCACAAAAAAAAGAGGAAGGGGCGGAAACCACGCATATGATGGACAGATAAGACTAGAATAAATACACTCTACCCAGCATGTCGTCAAAAGAACTGGAGGATTATGCATAGTTCTAGCGATCTGAGCGTGTAAGATAGATTGCTAAGAGCAGCACTTTAAAATTACGTTTCGTTATCTGGCATTAGCTTCCGACATGAAGATTCCGCTGCAGTTGATGGTTCCAGACTCAAAAAATGTGCAAGAAGAAGGAAGATGAGTGAATGTCCGCGCTTTTCGTATTTTACGTGGTGAGCGGTTTAATTATATGACGTGTGTCCTTTGTTGTCTGATTATGTGCCTTCTTCACATTGATATGTATACCATTTAGTTTTGAGCTATAACGTTGTCCGTTGTAGTAAGTCATGAACTGATAGTTATATCCACGTCATGAAAAGTGTCCAATGTTTACACATATGAACAACTGGTGCTTTAACTCAAAACATGCGGAGATGGAATTACAACCATAATAAACTGCACATAACATGGGAGGTCGAAAGAACACCAGGCAACAACAAAACTCAGCTGAGGGTTAACATAGGTGCATTATCTCCATAGTCAGTTTTGACTGAAGGAGTCTACCACTAACGGGAAGTAAACTCAAATATCAGTCAACCAATCAGTACCCTTTAGCTCCCTGAGAAGCATAGGCCTTCAACAAACACATGCCAAGTCTTCCTGTCCTGTGCCACCCATTCAAGTTCTTTCCACGTTTTCCTCATCATTTTCACCTCTGTACCCAGTTCTCTTCTCCAAACTGAAATATCACCATCTCTTGTTTTACGTTCCTTAAGTAGCACGAGGCCACCACTGGAGATCACCTCCTTGAGGAAGCCTACGCCAAAGCATAAACTCTAGTAGCGGTGATTTCTGTAGCAATTTGTTGTACATGAGCAGGTTGCCAGCATATGCACAATCTCGTATTAGTCGCCTTTTACGACATGCTTGGTTAAGCAGTAGGCATTCTTTCTGTGTCGCCCGGGAACTACACGAGGCTAATTGAAATTCATCTTACTAAAAATGTATTCACGAGACCATCGGATACAGCACGCGAACGCACATAATCGTCAACACCAGCCGGTAAAGGTACTCAGTTTTTACAATCTCCAATAAAACATTTCTTTTGGTTTTTATAGAACCAACTGCTCTAAAAACAGGAGTAGGTGGCACCGTAGTTTCTCTGTTATCGTGTTCAGCAGGGGTCGGCAACCAAGGAGCTTTTGGGATCTACTTTAGTAATATATATATATATATATATATATATATATATATATATATATATATATATATATATATATATATATATATATATATATATATATATATATTATAATAATAATAATAATAATAGCCCCTTCAGTCATTACTGACTATGGGATTGCGCCCCTGAGGTGACAGCCCTCAGCTGCTTATTTTCCTGGTGCTCCTTTTGACGTTTTCTCCTCACCTCTGCTTCTTGTGTGAGCCTCTCTTCGCCCAATCTGAGGTGGCGCCGTAAGTAGCATCGCCACTTAGTTCGATCGGCAGCTTCATCCTCCCATGTTGCTGGATCCATGTCCAGTGCCCTCATATCTCTCTTGCACACATCTTTGAACCTCAGCTGTGGTCGCCCAACTGTTCTCTTGCCATCTGCTAATTGTCCGTAGAAGATATCTTTTGGGATGCGACCATCTTCCATGCGGCGAACATGGCCAAGCCAGCGAAGTCTGCGCTGTCTAAGAAGCGTATACATACTTTGAAGGCCAGCACGTGACAACACCTCGACATTTGTCACTTTATCTTTCCACGAGATGCCGAGGATGCGGCGTAGACACCGCAAATGGAAGGTATTGAGCCTTCTTTCTTGCTTAGCATAGGTCGTCCAGGTCTCGCTGCCATATAGGAGTGTGCTGGTGACACAGGCATTATATACCGCAGCTTTGGTCTTCATTGTGAGTTTAGAGTTTCCCCAAACACGCGATGTGAGGCGGGCAAAGGTAGCTGCAGCTTTGCCAATGCGGCTGTCGATTTCTGTATCCAGTGAGAGTTTGTCATTGATGGTAGACCCTAGGTATGTGAAGTGGTGCACCACTGCCAATTCATAGTTATCGATAGTGATAACTGGTGCAGCACCCACATCCTGACTCAGCACATTCGTTTTCTTTAGACTTATTGTGAGGCCAAAGTCCTTGCATGCTTTAGTGAAGCGATTCATCAAGCTCTGAAGCTCCTGTTGGCTTTGAGTGACGACTGCAGCATCATCAGCGAACAACAAGTCTCTTATAGTGACCCTTCTGATTTTTGTTTTTGCCTTCAACCTTGAAAGATTAAACAGACGGCCATCTGACCTAGTGTGAAGGCATATTCCTTCAGTTGCATCTCTGAATGCATGTTTCAAGAGTGAGGCAAAGAAGATTCCGAAGAGGGTCGGAGCCAGAACACAGCCTTGTTTAACGCCACTTCGTATATCAAAGGGCTGTGACGTGCTTCCAGCATATTGGACTGTTCCCTTCATGCCGTCATGGAATGACTTTATCATTTCCAGCATTTTAGAAGGGCAGCCTATTTTCAGGAGGATTTTAAAGAGTCCATCCCTACTAACCAGGTCGAATGCTTTTGTGAGGTCTATAAAGGCGATATATAATGGTCTTTTCTGCTCTCTTGATTTTTCCTGAAGCTGGCGGAGAGAGAAGATCATGTCCGTTGTTGATCTGCCAGCTCGGAATCCACACTGTGACTCTGGATATATGCGCTCAGCTAACTTGTGTAGTCGCATTAAGATGACTTTGGCAAAAACCTTACCAACAATACTAAGAAGAGAGATGCCTCTGTAGTTATTGCAATCACTTCTGTCTCCTTTATTTTTATACAGTGTTACAATCTTGGCATCTCGCATGTCTTGAGGAATAGTTGTTTCTTCCCAGCACTGGCACGGCATCCTATGCAGGGGATGTAATAGCGTGCTCTTACAGCATTTGATTAAATCAGGAGGAATCCCATCACTGCCTGGTACTTTGCCAGAGGCCAAGCTATCAATGGCCTTGCTGAGTTCCTCTAATGTTGGTTCGGCATCCAGCTCCTCCATAGTTGGCAGACTGTTGACACCATCAAGGGCTGCAGGCGTAACGGTATTGTCTCTAGCGTAAAGCTCAGAGTAGTGCTCGACCCACCTCTCCATCTGCTTACCCTTATCGGTTAGCTTCTCTCCGCTGATGGTTTTTAGCGGTGCTATCTTACTTTTATGGGGGCCAAGTGCTTTCTTTATACCGTCATACATTTGTCTAATGTTGCCTGTTTGCGCTGCGATCTGGATGCTCTCACTGAGCTGGAGCCAGTAGTCATTTGCACAGCGTCGAGCAGTTTGTTGAACTTTGCTTCTCGTAGCCCTCAGGATCTGTAGGGTTCTGGCACTCGGTGAACGTTTGTATTCATTCATAGCACTGCGCTTAGCTTCAATGACAGGTGCCATCACATCTGATGAAGCATCAAACCAGTCATTTGACTTTGCTGTTTTCTTACCAAAGGTGGCAAGTGCAGTACTTTGAATGGTGTTCCGTAGATGCTCCCAGTTCTCTGTAATAGTATCACCATGCTGAGGGCTACTGAGCCCTTTCTCGAAGGTCGCAGTGAATTGAGCGATCATGAAAGGGTCTGACATCTTGCTGGTATCAATGCATGGTTTCCCTTCATGTCTGACACAATAGAGTTTTCTTGGTTGTGCTCTGATTTTGCAGCAAACCAAGGAGTGATCTGTATCACAGTCTGCACTATGGTACGAGCGCGTGGAGAGCACAGACCTGAGGAGTGGCCTTCTGACGAGAATCAGGTCAAGTTGGTGCCAGTGCTTGGATCGTGGGTGTCTCCATGACACCTTATGCTGGGGTTTTTTCTGAAAGTAGGTGTTGGTCAAGCAGAGGTCATGGTGGACGCACAACTCTAAGAGCCGTTGTCCATTTTCATTCATCTTGCCAATACCAAACCTGCCCAGACATGAAGGCCATGAAACATTATCGGCACCCACGCTAGCGTTAAAGTCACCAAGGAGAACAAGCTGTTCTTGCCTAGGTATGCTTTTGATAATTGCTGTTAGATTCTCGTAGAACTCATCTTTAGCTTCTGAGGCAGAGTACAGAGTAGGAGCATACACACTGACAAGGGGATGGGACCTGTGCTAGTTTGCAGGCGGAGCGTTAACAGGCGTTCTGATCCATTCTCGCCTGGTTCAACCATTTTAGTTAGCGATTTTTTGACCGCAAAACCTACTCCGTGTTCTCTAGCTTTATTAAGATCTTTCCCTTGCCAATAAAATGTGTAGTCCTTCTCGCTCACCGTTATATATATATATATATCACGAATATATTTTAGTAGCCAGCTGGAGAGTCTTAATGGGGAATGCGAGAAAAGTACCTTTGATCCAGGGGACACCGCGATTTCATATTCCGGCGGGAGAGGTCTAATCCTTGATTTCCTTAATTTTAAAAAGTCTTTCTTCTTTTCCCCCCGCCCCCGGCATTGCCCTATACATCTACCAAATCATCCACTGGGATCTACTGGTAGGTCAGGATCGTCTGGTTGCTGTCACGTAGGGTTTATATTCATTTAATTTCCTACATTTTCTTCCTATTCTTTCACCAAATTCTCTCTTTATTATCTCTGTATTTCCTTTTTCCTGTATATTTTTCATCCATTCGTTTTGCGTATATTATTTTCATATAATTCGCAAACTTTACCTGTTTTCCTTTCTCTTAAACTGAGAATCGCGCTAGGACGATATTACGTAGATGTCAGGGCTGCAGGGCGTCAGAAGGCGTGATAAGTCGGTTCGCTGAACATAAGACGTAGCAAATCGTCTACATTCTCACCGAGCGCGCGAGTTTCTTCTCGACATAAGTCCCGGTGAGGTGTGATACTTTACATCTGCACCGGTCAGTATCCAGACATTTGTCTGGAAAATCCCAAACTGACACGGCGCTCACTTGGGCCATGGTCAGCTGTAGTGTGAAAACTGCCCTACATTGGAGTCAGGCTGTCTGGGATTTGAAACTGACACGCGTACATCGTGGTCAGTAGGTGACAGTTACGACACGCGTTAAGCGGACGTAAATGTTGGGAGTAGGGGAGATAATTTCGCGTGGCGAAATAGTTTGGGCCCTTTGTCTGATTTTAAGATATTGGCCAAGTTTGAAACTTTAATTTCATTCTCGCTCATAGACTCACAGTAGATAGGTCGCTCGTGAACAGAATAGCTGTTAGCGAAGATCTCAGTTTGTTTCGGCAATTTGTCGAACTTCTAGACTTCCAGAAATATTTTCAGCATTTTTATTCTTAAGTTGTGCGACTACCTGTAATTCTGTGGTTGAGGTAATTAATATGATAGATATATAGATTTTGTGAGTGTTAAAGTGTTAAATCGCTTAATTCATTTTAATCTATTTCTTTAGCGCAGAAGAGAAATAAAGTGGTAGGCTATTATATTTTCTAGGGAAGCATTCAGTAGAAAGCAGAATAAAATTAAAATTTCTAGCTTATAACGGCAATTGTAGCTATTTATAAATTTAATTTAACTGCTAATACTCAGTCGAGTGTATTTTTCTAAACTAACGTATAAACTCTAGAATCCAGCCTCATGAATGGTGACGGAATACGCACGTGTTCCTAATTTATGAGGATTGCTGATTTTTAAATATAACTTACGTCACGGGAAGTTTAAATGATAAGCAAAGCTCTCTGCTTGCAAGTTTAAATGTAAGTTAAAACCAGTACAGATTCTGTTTATTATATTATATGTGTTATTTTTCCTCCACACAGTGAAAGTTTTGGGGTGACCCTAACTTTACCAGCACTTAGTTGTAGTTTCCATACTTGTGAAGAAATAGACAGTCCTTATTTGAACCACGTGGGTTTTCTCAAGTAACACTGATCTGACGGTGCAAGTTAGACAGAAATACTAATATCCCTATAACGGGTTTTTCAAAGACTGTAATGATAAATACTGGACCTTGGAGCCAGCACTTAATTTCTTCCAGAAACTCTATATAATTTGCTGCCTGGTGGCGTGAATATTAACAATCATTTCCCGACTAGATTATATCTTGTGGACAAATCTGTGGTGTGACTAAAGTGAATCCTATACTGAGAGAAGGCACCGACCTGACATTCATCATTTTTTAGAAACCTACGCTATTGACACTGTGCTCTGCTAACTCCCGCGCCTGGAATAATTGTTAGGTGACTTAATCAGACATTTGAACAAATTTGCATACCCAAGTAGTCGTTCCCGGAGACTCCAAGTTAAATACGTCTTTTGGAACTGGGGACTTCTTGGCAGAAGACTGCATTTTTTGAGTCTGTGTGAAAATCTAAAATCAATGTGTTCCAAGAGGCAGCGAGCAAAGTCGTGAGTACCTGAATGAGAAGCCATGGCGGAATGAATGAGTGTACGCTGGTCTGAGTGATATTTTCACTATTATATCTTTGACACCCTGTTGCTGTCCTAAATTTTTTTTTTCCAATCTGCATAATTTGTTGCTAAGGCTAGAGTTCTTGTGTTTTTGTCTTAGGTTAAATCAGATTTTTTTTCAAACTCTGTGCATATAATTACGAGATAAAACAAAGAAAAACTCTTAGACTCAAACCCTATGTATCTGTGACTCGGGCGCCATCATCTGTTCTCTTAACGGGGCCGGGCTAAACCTAGAGTTAACACTATAACGGGGCTATCATCCTTGCAACATTTCCTTGATTTTTTATGACTATGTGTATATGTATTTTCCTTGATGTACTTTCTTTGATGTTGTGAGCCGATTTTTTCCTGATAATAAAATCGCTCTTGAACTTAATAATCGTGTTTGGTCAGCTCGTTCTAGATAATATATATATCATTGTTATAGTTTTCCCACGTCTGTGTGTTTACCTGTCGTCACGTGTATGTGCGTGCCTGTGAGTGATAGAAATATACGTAATATGTATATTGGTGTAGTCTGTCTGACGCTGTAACAACTGTTGTAGAAGATAGGTGAGAGAGAGAAGAATTCTTTTCGCTTTCAGAGACAGCCACTATATCAAATCCATCATCTCACGGGTGTGGAAATTCTATTACCTTTCACTAACTCTCACTGAGTCTATCACCTATTCAAACCTATTCAGAAGGGACCAAACCTAGTCTTAATTCTCCTATCGGAAATCTACGACAGTTGCCGACCCCTGATGTAACAAGTCTGAATGTCAAAACTCTACAGCTTTTTAATGTATTGTGATTTTTCTTTCCTGTTAGTTGTACAAAGTTCAGTGACCCCGGTTGCTTTGTGTTTCGATAAGCCTTGTTATTTGATATTATTTTGGTTTCTGTTTTATGTCCTCTCAAGCTAGGTATGTCAGTGAGCCGTAATATTTAGTCCTTACCGGCTGCTTACTTACAAACGTTCTACTCAATTATGTGGCCGGGCAGGGTAGTGGGGGTTGCTGTTTAACTCGAGAGTATTAGATTTTGATTTCTAGCTAGCCTGCTAGAGGTGATGATTTCTCTCTACAGACTTACAGGAATTTACCAGGTTCGGGGACAATCCTCTATGATGTTTTATTTTTAGAGCATATGGTCATTATTTGTGTTGCACCTGCAACGATTAGCTTTGGCATGATCCTTTAATAATTGGTATGATGGCTAACTGCAAACATATGATTCGTCAACAGCATTTGTGTTCAATGAAACAAATGTTTATTCAATTTCCAACAAGAACTGGGTTAAGTCAAATGGTAACCACACCAAATTTGCATAATAGCATGTTGACATTTAATAAACAAGCATAAAAAGTCAATGCATTATTTTAATGATGCAATATTCCTTATTGCATCTCGTAATCTTTTCAAGTTGCTAAAATATGGCGTGGCTCCTCTATCCTTCTAGTGTTTCAGTTATGACTGTGGGCTCTAACAGTTATTGCATGCAATTCTTAGCACTACTTACAGTTTTCATGAATTCACAAACAAATTATTCTACGTTTCGAAATTACACAGTTGCATTAATTGTGCGAAGTCAATCTCCTCTATAGAATATCACTGAGCAAAGAGAATTACGTCTCGTCTCCACCGCTCTAAATTCATTACTGACTAAAAAAATGGCTTCGTCTCTTGTTCATTCCGGGGAAAAAAAGACTCAGCCCACCCATTGGTGGGAAATCACGTGACCAATGCTTGGCGTTACGAAGCGAAGCTTAGCCTAAAATAATGCGTGGCTTTTCGAAGCTAACCTGGTTTAATTAAACATCTGCGCCAAGACTTTTTTAATCTTCTGTTTCTATAAAAATTTATTTTATATGTTAATATAGCCTGTATCTGAAAACTTACGGTATACGCGGTTACAATTATAAGGAAATGAGGCGGACTGCAGTACGACAATCATAAAACGGCGGGGTCAGTGTTTCCCAAACTTACAATAATTCTCCTACCCCTTCTGAGAGCATGGTCTTACCAGCGTGCCCCTGTCGTGTACGTAATTTTATTGAACTGGTTTCTGCGGTAAAGAAAACTCGTAGTAAGTAAAATAAATAGATAAATTCTACCGCGTACCCTTGAACAACTCGGGGATACGCGTACGACAATTTTGGAAACACTGAGCGCGGTAAACGTTTACAAATACGCATCTATGCTTGAACAAAAGACAAAGAAACTTTCTTAGTTACGTCCACGTGGCCTTCGTCATGTAAAATAAGACGAAAACAGAAGAAACAAAAGTGAAAACTAAGTCAAATATTTAAAAATGAATAAAAATAATACGACACGAAACTGGAAATATCCGAAATTGCTGACACCGATTTCTAGTATGGATAAAATGGCTGCTCAGCCGAGTTACTCTTTCTAACCAACGATCTGTATATCACGCTATAGTACGATACATTGTTCTCGCTTTAGTCCGTCTGGTAGGTCCTTGTGAATGTACAGTTGGTGAATGTACAGTTGTTGAATGTCCTCGTGCCTACACTTTAAACATTATAAAACCAATGTTTTTGCTGCATATTTCATTTATTTACCTTTCCGCTCCCGAAACAGTGTAGGCCTTCAACAAACTTATGCTAAGTCTTCCTGTCACATGCCATTAGCTCAAATTCTTTCCACGTCTTGGGCATCTTCTTCATGTCTGTCTCTAGGGGAGCCGCGGTAGCATATTGGTTAATGCACTGGCTTCCTAGCTCAGTGGTCTATGGTTCGATCCCCAGATAAGGTGGGATTTTTTAGGCCGCAAACGGCTCCTGGGTCGACCCAGCCCCAATTGGGTACCAGAGCAACTTCTGGGAAGGTTAAGGCGGCCGGTGTGATGCTGACTACATCACCCCTAGTGTGCCGATGGTCAAGAAAAAATGGGCCTAACACCATATTTCCAATATGCCTTAATGGGCGTGTAACGGGATGCTTATTGTGCGAACTACTTACATGAACAATTCGATTGTCGGCACATTCTATTTTACTACCTTATGGAGCCGCGCTAGCGAAGTGGTTACCACACCGCTCTGGCGACCGGGTGATGCAGGATCAAACCCGGGCGACGGCATTTGAGGATTTTTCGTCGACCGGGATTTGGACTGGATTAACTCGAGACCTGGCGAGGACATTTGAAGAAGTGTTGTCGACCAGGGATTGGCGGCTCCTGAGCCGACCCAGCTCTAATGGGTACCTCCGAAATCGGCGAGTATTTGCCTGAATGGCGAGGGACACATGTCTCTGTACAAGAAAAAGGGATACTCACTTAAAATCAATGTCAGGTTAGACATTAGTAATAACCTGAGATTTCGCCTCGAGTATTAGCGGGCGTACGAAAAAAAATAATAAAAACTACCTTCCGACAGTATTTGATATTTTCGAGTCAATGTTTACACTCCTTCCATTCATTTGTGTCGTGTTTGTTTACCTCACAGTTTGATACAAATCAGACCAGATTGGCGGGCAAGGCCATGTTCGTGTAGTGACCGAGTGTTATGTTTCACAGAGAGTGCCCGTCCATTATCGAAACTGGTGACAGATTACAAACACATGAATGATGTAAGAAATTTCTGGACAGAATTGTTTGACCAAGATGTTGCAGGGGAATTGCGAATGTAAACATTACCGAAAATAGACGGATATTGCAACTTCTCTTGCGGAAAATTGACCTTTTGAATTTTACAAACGCATGAGTCACGCAGAAAATTCCATGAGAGAAGTCATCATAACATGAACTTTTGAATGTATTGGCTGGCATTTGAGGTGCGAATAGACATTCACGTTGTTTGGAAGTTTTCTCGGAAACGCCAGGTGTGAGCGTAGTACGGGAAACTGCAATATAACTTAGAACATTTAGACATACGGCACTACATTCCAGAATCGTCAAAGTAGACAGCTCGGACTGAAGCCAGGAAAGAGTAAAAGTTAGGATTCTGAACTTATAGGAACAGAAAACAAGTATTGGAGCACCTTATGACTAATACTATAAGGAAACTCCACCTTTTAATACGGAAACTGGACTCCTAATGGATCTACTAACAAAGTCACAGAGGGACTATAACTGGAAATAATACCCCAGACACGTGTTCGAGGCATCTTTATCCAGTTGCCAAGACTATTTTATTGACCAAGAAGTCTAGAGTTCCCAACTAGTTTGGGTTTGTGGTACGAGTTTACGAGACAATTTGAGGTACGATTCTACAATACCAGCTGTACTGTTGTTCTGTGGTTCAAAGCTTGCGATCGACACTTGAAACCTTCATTGAACGGGTTGTGAAGATATCTGCCTTAACCATTAGAAGTGCCTTTGCCACGGAGACGAATTGACGGAAACAGCAGCATCAGCATTCCAGCAGTTTGAAAGCTAAGTGGCATTTTTAGCAGGCCAACACAGCAGAACTTATTGATCTATATTCCACAACTAAGCTTCCTAAAGCCGATATCAGTTTCAATGACGAAACCTATTTTTGTAGAAATCACCAGTTCATATTTACTTACATTTGTTCCAAAATAATTGTGACGAAATGGACGACCTCTATCGATCTTTGGTTCTCTCCGGCAGTATCGGTACATTTGTGGTACTGATTTTTATTATGTGCTGTCAATTATCGCACTTTGCGTTCTTTTCGTTCTTTCTTTCCTCGTTATTTTTCTGCTAAGTAGCAGATATTTGATTTTATTAAATCACCCTGTAGGTGATAAATATCACATTTGCAAGGAGCGCCACCTAGATTTGTGGTTAAAGGCGCCGCAGATTAAAACGTACATCGGCTTAAATCACCGATAAGACGCGGAGTTTGCGTACTCATAGGACAGATAACGAGATTACTGTATGTATGACACCTGCGGGCAGACAAGTGTGATATAATTGCTTCCGATCACTTGGTTAAAAGTAATCATGGATTTATTACATTTTAGACAATTTGAGTCTATAAATGTGTTGGTGAGAGTTGTCGTAGATTTATAAAGATAGGTTAGAAAGATATTTGGTCCCTTCTGAGTAGAGGTGATAATGGTAAATAAGTGAGGTCAAAGGTATAAGAAAATAGATTTCTCGAGTGAATAGTTTAAGGGTAGAATTTGCCTCTGGATTGAGAAGATACTCTAATCCAGCCTATCTTTACGACTGTACTGCTACAGAAGCCCAATAAGGAAGTTCGACTGTGCATCGATTACCGTTTACTTAACACTGTAACGGAATTCCAAATGGGAACCACTCCAGAGCGTTTCTGAACTGTTCACCAAGCTTAGCAGAGCAAGAATTTTCTTTAAGATTGACCTGAGTAAGGGTTATTTTCAAATACCAGTCAAGGAGGAAATTAAACCCCTGTTAGCTTTTAGCACCAGTGAAGGACACTATACTTTCAACGTGATGCCTTTTGGTTTGCACAACGCACCAGGAGTCTTCACCAGTATGATGAAAAAGCTTACAACCATTGCACAGTCCACATATCCACAACTTTATGGACGATATACTAATTGCAACGGATACCTACAAAGAACATATTGCTACAGTTGCTATGCTCCTCGGGAGACTACCGGAAACTGGCCTGACAGCCAGGCCTAGCTAATGTTTAATCGGATTTGAAAAGCTTGACTTCCTGGGGCATACCATTTCTCAAGGTTGTATGTGGCCAGTTGCCAAAAACGTAGAGAAAATATTGCAGCAAAAGGGTCTAAAACGAAGAGAGACACACGTTCATTTCTATCACTGTGTGCATATTACCAGAAATTCATTAAAAATTTCAGTGGCCTAACAGCACCTCTTAATGGCCTCACAAAGAAGGGGCAACCTGAAAATGTTATTTGGAATCCGGAGTGTAAACACGCTTATGTCACCCTCAAGGAACAACTGTCCAAATATCCAATTCTAAGGTTACCTGACCTTAAGAAACCTTTTATTTTGCGGGTAGACGCCTCAGGACAGGGCATCGGGTCAACACTGCTTGAGGCAGACGACGAGGATCCTAACCTGTTATTTCCTGTTGCATACAACAGCCGCAAACTGAACACAGCAGAAAGGAATTATTCGACCATGGAGAGGGAATGTCTAGCACTCGTGACTGGAATACGGAAGCATCATGAATATCTTTATGGCGTTTCATTCACGGTACAGACAGACCACGCTCCATTGGCGTTTCTTGGGGCCAATAAGGAATTCAACGCGAAGATTGTGCGCTGGGCTTTGCTACTAAGCGTGTATTCTTTCAAAGTAGAATACATACCAGGAAAACAGAACGTAGTAGCGGATGTTATGAGTCGCTATTGGAGCATGGAGGAGGAGGATGAAATTGAAGATAACAATCACCCAGAAGCAACGGATAAAAGTAGCTCTATTTTCATAAATGAGACATGAAATGGTTTCATATCTTCAAGCCCGGACGAACTGTGACGTGTATATGTAAAAAGACTACATAAATCCGTCCACCTTTGCTCCTCATTAGTGTTAAGTTTTGCAACGAAAAAAAACCCAAGCAATTCGCTGTCTGTGGACTGACATTTTAGCCACGCCTATTTTTCCCGTCTTTCTTGCACTAACGATTTGTTTACCTATTATTCTCATCATGCCCGATGATAGGGGGGCCAACCGGTCTGATTAACAGAATTCTCACGCGAGCTGACATGTCAATCATCGGGAAGTGACAGAAAGCACGTGATGAAACTGATCAGACTAAGTAGCAACTTCAAAGGCGATTATAATATTTCCCGGTCATCTTTGATGTCCCACATTTTCAGGGGAATTAAGCATTTGATCTAAAATAAAGGGGAGATAATCAAGACGGTCCGCTCGCAAGAGACGGTTCTCTGATGCCGTTCGGCATAGCGGGGGAGCGAACCGTAGGATCTTTTATCGCACGAAGCCAGCACGCGGATTTCTCCTGAAACGTCCAAGGTGTGACTTTTGCCATCTTTCAGAGAGATCACACAAAATATGTATATATAATGCCTGCACGTTACGTCAGTTATCAAGCCTCTAAGGAAATGTTGGATAATCTTAATGCGTACGCTAGAACCTATGTGGAATAGTGCTTAACGGCCTTCGTGGGGATTATTCGGCTTTTCTGGTAATAATAATAAAAGTTGTGCTTAAATGTTTAATGTGTTAGAGAGTTATCCTTTTATTCACTGTTAGTCCCTAGCGTTAAGACTAGCGGAATAGCAACGCGTATATATTTTCTTACCAGTGGTTCAGCTTAATATAAAGAATCCATCAACTTATTTTCACTATTAGAGTATAAGGCTTAACTGACTAAATAAATGCTATGAGTGACGGCTAAAGTGACAGAGCAGAATGCGCATTATATTTTCATTGTGTGTAATTATATAGTGACTAGCATTAAATATCATGTGGAAAAGGAAAAAAACGATAGCCGCCGACAATCAACTAGCTAGTAATGACAGGCGAGATTTGTAAGGAAGCGTAGTCATAATTGAATTAAAAACTAAAATTGTGCGCTGATTCTTTACCGGGTCTAAGGTGAAAAGGCTGCATGCTTTTATCAAACCCGTACTCGTTCAAGCGACGCGCGATAGTATAGGTTAATACCACGTGTGCCTTTTAATTTAATTTAGTGAAGGAGAGGTTAAGAGATCATGCCTTACGCTGATAGCCTAGGATTAGTCATGTTAAAAATGTTTTGTTTCTTCCTAATACAGTACTTGATCAAAACCCAGCGGCTAGCGGTTTCCTATTTGTGGGCGTTTCCTCAGTTACTGAAGTAATAATAGTGTCGTTTTCCCTTGGCGTTCGCCCGTACCAGTGTGAACAGGAATGACCAGGGCGACACAGTAACATTCTTTGAACTGTAATTGATTAAGGGAACTTACAAAATACCCTTATTTTTTCGATCCAATTTTATGAGCCCGTTGTGGCCATATACTTAAAAATCTTTCCCGACTTCTGGCAGTCGCTTACCACAAAAACACACGGAGAAGAGAGCTGAAAACAGAGGTGAAAATGATAAGGAAAACATCTATAGAACACGAGCGGATGTCACAGGACAGGTAGTCTTGGCATGTGTTTGTTGAAGGCCTATGCTCCTTGGGGAGCTAAAGGGCATTGATATATATATATATATATATATATATATATATATATATATATATATATATATATATATATATATATATATATATATATATATATATATATATATATATATATATATATATATATATATATATACACACACACACACACACACAGACATATACAGTAGTCGCGTTCCTTCATTTTGAATGCGTTCCAGTCGCTCACATTGTGACACTGACAGCGTGAGTATTCCTAGCCAGTACTCGATTACTGAAATCACGAGCTGATGATACAGGAGACACAATAGTCTCTGTTCCAAGCGCGCATCAGCCATTGTTTTTAAGGCTGCCAGTCCTCGCTTGTACTTCTGTATGATCAGCTCGACATGATACTTGAACGATAGCCCACGATCAGACGTTACTCCCAGATACTCTAGTGTATCTTGCCTTTCAATGTTCTGCCCATTGAAAGTGATATCTAGGAGGTCTGCTGTCACTATAGAGTTGTTCAAAGAGCACCACATCACACAGGCCTTGTTAGGATTGACCTGTATTCCGCTTTCCTTACACCATTTAGAAACCGCCTGTAGTGTCTCTTGCATGCATTCGACCATTTCCTGTCTGTCTGAGCCAAGTCTGTACCTGAGTATGTTAATGTTCGTCCCAGTCCTATTGGTTGAAAGGTTGCTACTTTTGCTGTGTAGATGTTAAACAGCACTGGTGATAGTGGAGAACCCTGCGGTAGTCCCAGACAAATGCGCGTTGGTTCTGATGTCCATATTCCCAAGCGAAATGCAACTGATCTCTCCACTAAAGCATCCAAAAATAAACTTGTTTAAGGTTGTGTTTATCTATAACGACTGTTACTCCTCCTTTGTAATATTTATGCCTTTTCTACCCTCATTTCTACATTGTGGTTACTACAGTATGTCTTAATGTTTTGCCTCTGTTGGTCATATTTCTTGCAGTCCACCAGAAAGTGTCTAATTGTGTTTGGTTCTTGACACTCTTCACATGTGGGTTCCTCAATCATGAAATATCCAGTTCCAAGCTTGAGCCTCAGCAATTTTTTATTAATTGGTATTTTTAGTTCATCTTTTATTTGACATTTTTTGCTTGGTTTTTTAAGGATTTTATATGAGTGTCTTGCTTTTTTACTTTGGTCCCATGCTGTTATCCATTCTTTAGTTATTGCTTGAGCAATTAAGCTCTTAATTTCAAACTTCCCTAAGCCTACTTCAATTTTGTTATGGCTAGTTCTCCCCCCTTTGGCTTCTTTGTCTGCAAGCTCATTTCCTGCTATCCCCACATGTGATGGTATCCATGTTATTGTTGCACTGCATCCTATAGTTTGTAGATATGTATTAACCTGTAGTATTTCCTCTATAATATCTGGCCTGCTACATTCATTTCTGTTTTTGATAGCTAATACTGATGATAGGGAATCTGTGAGAATGGTTACTTTTTTTGGTGGATTTTCTGCAGCTATTTCTAAAGCTTTTAGGATTGCCACTAATTCTGCTGTAAAGATGGATGTATTACCTGTTACTTTGTATCTTTTATAAATTTTTAATTTTGGTATTGCTATTCCTGCTCCTAATTGTCCTTCTTCATCTTTTGACCCATCTGTATATATAGTTAGGCTATTATTTGTATACCGTTCTATGTACTCTAGTGTTTTATTTTTTGCTGAGATTATGTCGTTAGATTTATTTATGATCTTTGATAAGTGGGAGTCAGTTTCTGGCACTTTTAATTCCCATGGTGGGATCTTTGCTTTATACAGAGCACTACTGTTTATCGCATTAAACAGGTCTGGGTATTGATCCACTTCATCCATTGTTTTCCACCCTGACGGGTATCTATTATGGTTTAATGGAATGTGGCCTATGTACTGGTTACCCCTATCAAAGGTTTTATGTGCTGGGTGAGTTGGATCTTTTGCCACTCTTGCCCAGTAGCTGAATCTCAGTTCTTTTCTCCTTAGCTCCAGGGGTATAATGCCTAGCGCTACTTCTAGTGCCTCTGCTGATGTTCCCTTTGAGGCACCTGCTATTATTGACAGTGCCTGGTTTTGGACTGTGTCTAGTTTTTTCTTATTGCTTGGGGCGGCTGATGCATAGACAACACTGGCATAGTCAAGTTTGCCCCTAATAAATGATTTATAGAAGGTTAACATGGTCTTATTGCAGGCGCCCCAACCACTTCCTTTTATATATCTTAGCATGTTAATAAGTCCCCTACTGCTTTGCACTAATAGGTCTATATGTTTGTTCCAGTTTAGTTGCTGGTCTAATACCATACCAAGAAATCTAGTTGATTTTGCTGTGCATACTTTTTGCTCATTAATGCTTATGTCAATTATATTGTTTTTAATTACACGCCCTCTACTGAAGATCATTCCTATGGTTTTTTTAACGTTTAGATTAAATCCCCACTTGTTCATCCAGTCAGATACTTTATCCATTTGCCTTTGTACTGTTTTATAGAGGAATGGGAGATTTCTTCCCGTTCTCCATATCGCAGCGTCATCTGCAAACTGGGATAAGTTGTTTTTTAAGTCTTTAACCTCGTCACCTAGGTCATTGACCATAATCGTAAAGATAGATGGTGATATTACTGATCCCTGGGGAATTCCATTCTGTTGCTCATACACCTCAGATCTATCATTGTTTATTTGTACCGTGAAGTATCTATCCTGCAGGAAGTTTTCTAGATAATTGTAGGTTCTGCCTACTATACCTAATTTCCTGATTTTGTGTAGTGCACCCTCCCTCCAACACTCATCATATGCTCTTGCTACATCAAGGAATATTGCTACTGTCTTTTCATTCCTTTTGAAGCCTGTTTTAACATCATGTTCCAGCCTCAACAGTTGCTCTATTGTACTATGTTGGCTTCTAAAGCCTGCTTGGGTTGGACTGTACAAATTATGCTTTTCTAGATGAAATTTTAGTCTGCTGTTGACTATTGTTTCTAGAATTTTTCCTAGATGCGATGTTAACGATATTGGCCTGTATGAGCTGACATCATGTGTTTCCTTATCTGGCTTTAGTATGGGGATGACTACTGCTGTCTTCCATGAACACGGTATTTTTCCCGTGTGCCAGATTTTGTTGTAGAGGGATGCAATCACTCTTAGAGTTGTATTTGGTACCTTTTTGAGGATTTCATAGCTCAGAATGTCTTCCCCAGAGGTAGTATTGGTTTTTCCTGCTAAAGCTCTTTCTATTTCATCTACTGTAATATCTGCATTTAAATAATTAGCATCCTGTGTGGTGTCCATATTTTCTCCTTTTAATTTTTCTAGCAGTGTCTTCCGCCTATTTATTTCTGCCTTATCTAGACTGTCTATTGAACTAACCTGGTAGAAGTATTTAGCTAGTATGTTGGCTTTTTCTCTATCTGTTTCAGCTCTCTCTGGTATTTTAATTGTTGGGATTTTAAATTTCTTGTGGTTTCCTCCTTTAATTGCTTTTAGTTTTCTCCAAACTGTAGTTACTTGTGACCTATGGTTTAGTGTTTGACAAAATGTTCTCCAACTCTTTTCTTTAGCTCTGAATATTATTTTATTTGTTTCATTTCTTACTTTTTTATAGTTTGTGTAATTCTCTTCAGTTTTGGCTTTTCTATACTTTGTAAGGGCCCTCTCCCTCAATTTCAGTTGTTCTGAACATCTGTCTGTCCACCATGGTACTGGATTTTTATCTTTGTTTCTTTTCCTATTTTTACCTTTTTGTGTTGGTTTTAAGTGCTCAGGCATATTCCTGTTTGGTATATATTTTATAGCTATTTTTAAAATCTCATTTGTTAGTTTTTCTGCAAATATATCTATACTGTTAGATTCAATTTGTTCTATGCTTAGTTTACTTAGCTCCAATTGGAAGGACTCCCAGTTTGCCTTTTTTAGGTTGAATGTAGGTTTCGAGCTTTTTGGACTAGTTCTATATTTGTCGTTTAGGTTTATTTCTATGGGTAAGTGGTCTGAGCTGGAGTCATTCAGTACTTCCCATTTAGCAGAGGCTAGGTTTGGTGTTATAATACTTATGTCTATTGCTGTATCTCCTCCACTGTTGCATGGGTTAACCCTTGTCACTGAGCCATCATTTAGTATGATTAGCTCAGCACTTTCAATGTAGTCCAACAGTCTTTTTCCTGCTGGATCATTACTGTTGTTACCCCATGCCTCATGGTGTGCATTAAAGTCACCTACCAATAATGTTCTTTGGTCTATTTGTGTGTTAATAGTGGCAATATCCCTATCGGTTATATTACCCTTGGGACTATAAATGTTTATTATTTTTAAGTTATCTGGCTCACTGTCTACTGTTACACTTATTCCTTCAATATTTTCTGTGTTGAATTGTTCCCATTTTACTATTTTGTAGTCTTCATGTATTAAAAAGGCCACGCCCCCTCCTCTTCCCTCGGGTCTATCATTTCTAAGTGTTATATACCCTTGGTAGTTCAGTTTTTGTTTGGGGTTCAGGAGGGTTTCTTGTATTGCAAAGATGGGTTTTGCCTCCTTATACTGTCCCATAAGAGACATCAGGTTCTTCCTGGCACCCCTACAGTTCCACTGCACTACTTTGATAGCTCTAGAGTCTGTGGTCCCCATTTAGTATGGTTAGCTTAGTTATGTTATTGTTTTTATTAGGTTCTTTGATAAGGGATCTACTTTTTTTGGTTTTGCTCACTATCTCTCACGTTCTTGAATGTGCATTGAGAGCGATAGACTGTATAAGTATTCACTTACTTTATAACTTGTATCGGCCAAAATGTTTTGAAAAAGGTGTAGATAAAATACAATAAAAAAAACATTGTATTGTTTTTAAATTTAACAGCTATATAATTTCATAATGCACACAATTTGTCTTATGTTATTTGACAGGTTGACTGGAAATAATTAATGTTTCAAAGTAAATGTTCTATTTAACTTTTATTAATTTTCTTAGATATGTTATTTCCCTTGCAATGGAAAAGAAAAGGTTACCTCCTCTTACAAAACTGTGGCAAGGCGTACAGAAATAGGATTTCGCACGTGACCAGTGTTTGTGATTGTCTTCGGTTTATTTCTTCTCTCTCTGTTTTGTTTTTGGCATTTCTAAGTTCATGATCAAGCTTTTGTAATTCTTCAGTTCAACGCGGTTTGTACTTCTCCCTTGTCTCTCTGCTAATAGACTCAGTGGCTGCTTGCAGTATCGTTTTGTTTAGGCGTTCAACCATTTTTATAACTGACTAGCGGTCATACCCGGCCTAGCCCGGTCCGTGGCGAATTGGATGCAAGTCGGATTTACTGCGAATCGTGGTACTAGCAGCATGGATAGATCTAAGTAAAGAATTGACAAGGTTTGGAAAGAAGGGCTTCTGAAAAACCTGAGAAATTGGAGAGTGAATGGTAAGATGTACAAATAGGTGAAAGCATACTTGCATAACAGAAGAGCCCGAGTACAACTAGATGGCCTCAAGAGTAAGAAAATTCTACTGCGTCATGGCGTCCCTCGGGGAGGGGTTCTGTCCCCCACACCTTTCCTAGTCTACATCAACGACCTGGTTGCTGAACTACCACATGGAATGAAAGTGGCAATGTACGCTGATGACCTGGTAATATGGTGCACAGATGAGCATGCAACAGTGGCCACCAAACTGCTACAAAGAGCTATAGATGCCTTAACCTCATGGGCAAATAGATGGTGTGTCAGCATCAACACAGACAAGTGCAGCACTACGCTCTTCACCCTCTCTCCCAAACAAAAAGCTGGTGTCATCAAGATAAACAACCCACCTATCTCGGAGTTACATTCGATGATAGGCTGACATGGAAGCAGCACATCAACAAGGCAACAACAAAGGCCAGGAGGAAGTTAGCCATCCTGAGAAAACTAAGTGGAACCACATGGGGAGCCAGCGGGAAAATACTTAGTAAAGTTTACCAGCAGGGCATACGACCACACCTGGAATATGGGTCAGCTGCGTGGTGTCCAGCATCAAACACCACATTACAAGAGCTAGATAAGGTGCAAAACCAGGCGCTTAGGGTCATCACGGGGGCAATGAAATCAACGCCTATAGTGGAGATGGAGAAAATGGGGAGGATACAAGCACTGAAAGAATGCAGAGACTCGAAAGTGCTAACACAGGCAGAAAAGTTCCTCTGTATGCCGAGCCATCCAATGAAGGACAGATTCCAAAACCTAGCAATGGGGCGACTGAAAAGAAGCAGCTTTACCCACCAGGCCAAACGATTTCGTAGACAAACCTCAGACCTGCCTGAAGTTAACAGCCCTCTAAAGTCTGTGCCAGAACAAACCCCTTGGAGAGAGGAGCCTGGACTAAAAGTACACATCCAGACAAAAGTGAAAGGAATATTCGACAGGGATGAACAGAACAGCGTGCAACGTAGGACAGTCACTCTCAGTTTCCTGGATGATGAATACCCACAGGACCTCTGGGTCCGAGTATACACGGATGGGTCAGCACAGAATGCAGTAAAGAATGGAGGAGCAGGAGTGTACATAGAATACCCAAACAACACTAGGGATACGGTCAGAGTACCAACGGGAAAATTCTGTAACAACTATGATGCAGAAATCCAGGCAATCAATGTGGCAACTGAGAAACTACTGAACACCAATCTCGGTCCACAGCCTGTAGTATTCCTGACAGATGCAAGATCAGCACTCCAAGCACTTCAGTCCAGAAAATTGCCAGGTATACAAGCCCTACTTTCTGAACTGTGCAACCAGCGCAGGGTCGCCATGCAGTGGATACCGTCTCATTGTGGAATACCAGGAAACGAGAGAGCAGATGGACTGGCTAAAGAAGGTGCTGCAGACGAGCAACCGGATATACCAGTTACATACCATCAGAAGAAAATGATGATCAAATCAATCATAAAGCCACCAACACCAACACAGGATGACTACCAAGCTATGAACAGATCAGAACAAATTGTCATTCTGCGCCTCAGAACAGGACACAACCGCCTCCGCAGCCACATGTATACAAAATTCAAGATTGGCAATTCAGCCATGTGTACATGTGGACAGGCACCCCAGACTGCGGAGCACGTACTTAAAGATTGCCTAGAATATGATATATTGAGGCAAACCCACTGGCCCAGAGAAACAACACTGGAAACAAAACTATACGGGCCTCTGTATGAACTACAAAAGACAGTGAAGTTTATACAAGAAACAACATTGCAGATATAGACAATATATTTCAAGCGAACGAAAGAAGAAGAAGAAGAACTGCGAATCGTGTTAGGAAGGTTTAACGTTTTTTTGGTTTTAATTGTGCTATTGCATTGAGGTGTGCTTCTAACGCAAAAAAAATTATGTAAGGGCTTCTCTGTAGACGACATTAGAATTACAGTCACTTGGTGACAACACGTATAAGTGTTCCGGTGTGCTAACTCGGGTAAATGCCACATACAGTTGGCCATGTGAGAAGCATTCATCGCTCAAGTCGATGCCGGCCACGTGAAGCGCTTGACCTTGTGCTTTATTAAACGTCACTGAAAAACTGACTTTTATAGGGACTTGGAGTCTGTTAAAATTGAACGGCAGATCGGAGGGAATCATCGGGATTCTTGGTATGCAGGCTTTCTCTCCGCTACCACAACCTGTGAGGATGGTGGCCTCTATAATGTAGTTTTAGAGGTCATACCCGGCTTAGCCCGGGTCCATGTCGGAATGGGTGCAAGTCGGGTTTGATGCGAATCGTTTTAGGAAGGTTTAACTTTTTTGGGTTTTAATTGTACTATTGCATATCTTGCCAAGTATATAAACAACATCTATGAATCACAAGTCTTTGAATTCAATGACTATCTTCATTCGGTTTTGTGTTATGTAATGTATATTACCTCTCGTCAAATCATATCTAACAATATCAAATAAACTACGTACAATATCCACCACTCATGTTTATTGCATTAATCATGGGATAGCGCGAACGCCGTCCCGCCTACGAAAAAATTACGCACCCTAGTCACCCGCATTTGTAGTGATCGCAGGGGTCAACCCAACCGTTGAGCAATGGAAGGGCGTCAACCTGGGAGCACCTTTTTTTTTTTTTTTTTTTTGTTTCCGTTCTCTCATTTTTTTTTACATCTTTTTAAACAACTTTATTTACATTCTGTGGAAATTTACAAGGACATGTGCATTTAAAAATTGGCAATAATATGTAACAAATACACGTATAAAACCACTCCTTCACATACATATTTATACTTGCACCCATATGCTTTTTCAATTTCTCTTGATGAAAGGGTATAATTAAATTGCTATCGAATAATGTTAAAGACATTATAATTATTTGCAATTTGTAAAGTTTTTTATTTTAAATGTACCCTCACACACACACTCACACGCCCACAAAACGTTTTTCTACTGCTTCTAATTGCGAGTTTCAGTGTTGGCGTAAGTATTTCAGTGGTGTTCTTGGTTTGGTTTGTTTGAAGTTAATGACGACAACGGATCTTGGGCCTTCCAGTCCCATAAAGAACCGTTGCTTGTAAATCTACAGGTGTGTCAAACATCTCCTACATTTAGAATCTGGCGCGACATGGCAAGGTCAGGACACATTCACAGAGCAAATTTAGTGAAAGTAAGGTATTCTTAGAGGCGTATCGTGAACAACTCTACATAGCTGAGTATTATTGAAACTTTCTTTCCCTTACAGGTGTGATAGGTAGTGCTTGTGTCAGGAATCCTGTTTAGAAAATTTGCATTACAGAAAGCGACGCACGTGTGATGTTAACGTACAGGGAGAAAAATCTATTGTTGCTGAGTTATTTGCCGGTTGAAGATCATGCACTGAGTATGGTTACTTTAGTGATCTCTTGTTAATCGTGCTTTGTTTAGTATTACGCGAATTAGGGTGAAGGTGTTCATACAACTCAGTAGCATGGTACGAAGAAGTAGTTCATGTAACTTAAACTCAGCAACATTAATGAAGTAATTAATGTCTTCAGATTGAGTCCGTAATATTTAATCACATGTACACACAGGATGATCATTTCAAATAGGAACAGAACATAAGTCCTTATAAGTCATGCATAAATTAATCAATAACGTAGACTGCTGGTTTACGTGTCAATGTCCGTTTAAGGATACAATGCAGTATTGTCGTCAGAACATCACAGCTATATGCACGCGCAGCTAGACATGGCTACCTGCCGACAGTGAGACTGCGAGTCTGAAGATTTCATACGAATTTGACGATTATTCTCCTCCTTCTGAGAATTCTAGTTAAATACTAACCTCCATAAATTTTCCTCTCATATAGAGTTCTAGGACTGACCCTGATCCATCAGAAATGCACATATAAATGGCTGTATCCTGCCATTGAATTGGAAGGTTAGAAAAACGCAGCTATTCAGCTTGGCGGTCAAGTAACAAAGGGTAGCGTCTCCTAGTTACCGACTGTGTCCTAAACAACGCTAGACACGTCATAATCGATCGTGTATGGAGCGTTCAATAATTGAAACATCTATCGCAATATATTAAATGTCTTAACCTTTACAATTGCACGTCTGATAACCTTTAGCAGACGGCGTTAATATCATATACCGTAACAATTCCCTGTACACCGGGGAAAAAAAAATCGATAGATTTTTTTTCAAGATCTATCCGACTTAACAATTTTTCAAAAAATTTAACACAATCGTGACATATGGCCGACGATGTTCTGAGTAGAACCGTGTCGCGGTCATGTCAACTAACTATTTGTCATAGTCATCTAACATTAATCATATTATATATCAAAATTATACATATTATTATATCAACTAAATAAATGTCCAATGTTAATAGTGAATGATAGAATTAAATTAAAGTAAGGTCTGTCGTATTAGTATGTCATATAGGAATTAATTTGACTAATTAAAATTAAATTAATTAATTAAACTAAGAGTTAAATTATTAAGATTCTAATGTAACGCGATGTTATGAGAGAAGAAAAGACAAAATAAGTGAGAAGAAATAGAAAGAAATTCGAATATAAGTTTAACTTAATTGTGTGTGTTAAGTGTTAGTGAATAATAACTATCTAATTTAACTAACTAAATAATGTATAGGTACATTAAAAAAAAAAATATTAATCTAATACTTGTGTGAGATTTATTTTCTCTTTTCATAATTTCTTCTTTTTATATTTCGTTCTTTTTTTTTTTGTTCTTTCATTTCATTTTTTTTTCTCACATTTCATTTTATTGATAATAATTCAATTAAGAAGTTAAGTTAACTAATTAATTAGTATAGGATATGATGATCCATCCGTAGTCTTGATCCTGATGAATTCTTTTAGGCAAAAATGTTCAAACGTTTACGTTGGAAAGAAATGTCATTTATCCCAGCATCCAAGAATTAAGTGTACATAGGATAATAAGTTCGACTTGTCGTCAGATATTGTTCCATGATTGTTCAGCGAATATTCATATATCGTGTATGGACGTTAGACGAAGTTGCAATGTCAATATGTATACCTTGACTGTCTTTAGTTCAATTCTGTGATGCATATAGTGTTCAATGTAGTGATGATTGACGTATTTTAGGAATGTCAATGTTGATTATTCGTCGTCAATAGGATTACGTGACAACGCATCCGCCACAATGTTTTCAGTGCCAGGAATATGTTCAATGGAGAATTCAAATGGCTGTAGGATGATTGCATATCTGGCGAGGTTTTGGCTCTTATGGTTAGATCGACGCAAAGATGCTACAGCACGTTGGTCCGTCTGTATGGTGAAGGGAGCACCAAGTAAGAACTTTTCAAGTTTAGTTATTGCCCATATCACAGATAAAAGTTCCTTGTCCACTGTGGAATACTTTGATTCTGCCGGCTTTAGCTTTCTTGAAATATATAAGGTAGGATGTAGAATGCCATCATGGTTCTGGAGCAGGCATGCACCAATGCCGTAGTTACTAGCATCTGTTCGTAAGAAAAATCTTTTGGAAGCATCGGGAAGTCTTAAAATTGGTTCATGCGAGAACAAATTTATAATTGTGTTGAAAGTTTCATTGCATGTACCAGTCCATGTCACCTTCACCGGCATGTCTTTTTTTAACAATGAAGACAATACAGCCGTGATGGATGACAAGTTTGGTATGAATCTACTGTAATATTGAACAAATCCTAACAAACTCCTGACCTGTTTCTTCGTCTGAGGAACTGCTATGTTTAGAATTTTGGAGACTGTACTAGGTAACGTTCGGATATATCCCGATCCAATGATATGTCCCAAAAAGGTTATCTCATTACACGCGATTTGCACCTTTGTAGGTTTAGCAGTTAGATGATAATTCCTTAGAGTGTCGAAAACATATCTAAGTCCCGAAACATGTTCCTCAAACGACGAACTAAACAAGCATATGTCGTCAATATATGTAATAACGTCTGGTCTACCTGATAAAATTTGTCGCATCAGGCGAATGAAGGTAGCTGGCGCATTAACAAGCCCAAAAGGCATCACATTCCACTGGTATAGACCTTGTGGAGTGGAAAATGCGGTGTAGTACTTAGCCTTTTCGGTCAGTGGTATCTGCCAATAACCTTTAGTTAAGTCTATCTTACTAAATATAGTTGCGTTGGATATACGTGGCAGTAAGTCGTCGATAAGTGGATGTGGTTCGCTGTCAACTATAGTCTTAGTATTTAATTTTCTATAATCAACACATAGTCTGATGTTATTGTCCTTCTTCCGGACAATCACTAATGGAGAAGAGAATGGCGAATTACTAGTCTCAATGATTCCCAGAGACAACATCTGTTCAAGTTCCTTAGTAGTTTTAGCAAGGAAATGTAAAGGAACCGAATAGGGATGTACACGAATAGATGTATCATCATTGAGAGTAATGTCATGACTGATAGCCGATGTGCGACCCGGGACGTCGGTCAACACATCTGGATAAGATTGTAAGAGATTAGCAATCTGTAGACGCTGTTGCGGTGTAACCGTTGAAGAGATGGTTACATCCCGCCAAGATTCAGTAGGTTGAACTACTGGTACCGGTAACGGTAACTGTACCTCAGGAAAAGAAGATTCTTCTTCCTGGATGACGGATAAGTTAGAATAATAACAAGTAGATACTGTGGTGTCATCTAGTTCATGAAAAATTGACTGTAAGTGTTCAGGACGTGTATGAAATTGCTTGAGCATGTTAATATGAAATATCTTTTTGTGTCCCTTGATATCTAAGACGTAATCAACGTCGGAAATTTTATCAATGACTTTGTAAGGACCATTCCAAGATATCAATAATTTATTGTTATTGTGAGGAAGTAACACATAAGCCTCGTCGCCTGGGAATAATTGGCGTAATCGTCGAGACCTATTTTGTAGAGATCGAGCCTTAGCTTTTGCAGCCTCAGAAGAAGCTGTTGCCAACTGGCAAGACTCAATAATGTTCTTCCGAAGATTAATCACGTATTCGTAAGATGACTGAGTGTCCTGAGTCATCTCCGCGTCAATTAATAAGTCTTTTATTAGTCCCATAGGACCTCTTGGGGGAGCACCAAAAACTAATTCAAAGGGAGAGAAGCCAGTTTGTTCATGCGGTACCTCCCGATAAGCAAATAGAACAGCTGGGAGTGCTCTGTCCCAGTCATGAGGGTGCTTAACAGTAACCTTATGTAGTAGTTGTTTAAGTGTACGGTTGTCTTTCAACCGCACCATTACTCATAGGATGATAAATACTACTTAAATTCCTATCAATGTTCCAAGTTTTCATGACTTCCTTCATGGTGTCAGATATGAACTGTGACCCATGGTCTGATAAAAAGTTTTCTAGGAAACCCTATTCTAGAAAAGATGAGATGTAGTGCATCAGCTACATCTGTGGTAGTGGTGGTCTTTAATGGGACAGCTTCTGGCCATCGTGTGCACAAATCAATGCACGTAAGGACGAATCTATGTCCTCTGGCCGATGGTAGCAATGGACCAATAATATCTATGGCCATCTTGTCAAAAGGTCTTACTGAGATATCGCAAGCCTGAATAGGCGCCGTGTGAAAAGCTCCACGTGCTTTCACTTCTTGGCATGTAGTACAGGAACGTACATACTGCGAAATATCTCTTGACACTCCTGGCCAAAAGAATGAAGACAGTACTCGAGATCGTGTTCGAGTATATCCCATATGTCCAGCACAATGTGCGTCATGTGCATGTTGAAGAATGTACCGTCTAAAAGTATACGGGACCATAACTTGTTGTTTCATTTGTGATTTGTCATTAAAACATCTAATCAATATGTCATTTTTAATAACAAAACAATGTTTGTTATTATTACCTGAGGATAGATTGTCAACTTTATCAACCAGCTTAAAAATTTTTTTTAAAGATTTATCCTCTTTTTGTTTGGTTGCAAATGTTTCCCTGTCAATAGGTGAATTGACTACAAATTCCTCTTGGTTGTCTGCATCCATTTTATTATCATCAACTTTCTCCATGAGTTGAGTCTGCGCTCTAGTCGTCACGGCGTTTCCAGTGCATAGGTTATGTTTCTCCCATTCTATGATCTCATCTGGAGTACAATCTTTACTGCCGTGTATACGACCAACCATCAGATCAGCTATATGCTTTTTTAGCATACATACTTTTACGTTCCCTGTGAAAAAGGGTGTTCTAATATGAACAATAGCTGTTGGGTAGAACTCAATAGTTCCACCAAATGTCATGCAGCGTACATATTCTCCTGTCGCACAGCTAGGATGTACCAGCGACTGACGTATACCAATTGTCGTGGATCCTGAATCCCTCAGCACTGAGACGACGGATCCATTAACTAATCCCCTGTTAAAAATTAGTAAGCCTGTTCCATCGTTGACTGCAAGACCTACCTCTGGTGTAATATGTCCGCAGTTAAGCACTGTTTCTTTCGCCTTCTGAAAAATAAGATTGCATTGTTGGCAACTATTTGCCACATTATAATTAATAGCAAAACATGCAGCAGAAGACTGTGTTGTATTATTGTCAAGTGGGACCTGAGCTATAGGGGTAGTATTATTTGTAACTGCCGCCCCTGTATTATGGTTGTAATGAGATGATCCCCGAGAATGAGATCGATTCCGAGTATAATTGTTAGAATTATCTCGTCGTCCTCTATAGTAACTATTATCTCGATGTCTCGAGCCATGATTATTACCATTCCAGTTATTGTTATTATTGGGAGTATGTGATCGATTATAATTAGTGTTATGTTGACCATTGTGGTAGTTTGTTTGAGGTGAATAATTTCTATCTCGTGATCTACCTCTGTTGAACTCATTTTTATTGTTGAAATCATTATTATGTCCCTTCTGAAAGTTAACATTGTGATTTCTTTGGAACCTGCTTCTGTCTACACTGTGATGTCTTTGTTTGTTATTATGATTGTAGGCCATATTAGACGCCACAGGTAGAGGTTCTCTTAATGAGGAGTTAGAAATGGTTGCATTCGGATGTGCCGAACAGTACTTTAAAGAAATTTTTTCTAACTCGTCCATAGTACCTGGTTTACGCTCCTGCAAATATGCAAAAAATGGCTGGCTAACCGAAGATAATACCTTATCCCGTAGTAGTAAATCAACTAATTTGTCGTATGATTTGTTGACTTCTGCCAGTTCAACCCATCTATTAAATGTATTGCGTATGTTCGCAATGAATCCTGCAAAATCTTTTGGAGATTCAGGTAAAATTCCCTTAAATTTCAACCTACAGTGTTCCTCGTCCAGGTGAAACCTTCGTAAAAGCAAGGACTTAATAGCACCGTAGTTATTTGCTATTGATGGGTCAGCATTTTGAGAAGCCGTCAGTGGTTCTCCAACCAAGAATTCATTTAACTTGAGTACCCATGACTCTTCAGGCAAATGGTTAGTTTTGCAAGTCTGTTCAAAACGTGACAGGAACGATGAAAGGTCGTCCACGTTTAAGTTGAGAGTGGGTAATTTAAAGTTGTAGAAATGTTTAGTTTGGCTGGATGACGATCCATTTTGTGCGTTATTATTCTGGTTTGCATCAGCACTTTGTGCTTGTAATCTTGCTGTCTCCAATTTAATACGCGCCAATTCCATTTCTTGTTGTAAAATAATTTCCTCTCGTTTCAATTTATTCTCTTCTTCCTGTTGAGCAATTTCTCTTAATCTATTTTCCTTGGCAATTTGCTTCATCTCACGTTCTGCTTCCTCTTTCCTTAATGCAGCCTTTTGTTCCTCTTCCTCTTTCCTTAATGCAGCCTTTTTCTCTGCTTCTTTTCTTTCACGTTCCTCCATTTCTGCTTTATGTTTTTCCAGTTCTGCCTCAGCAAACTGATGAAGTTCTTGAGATTTATAACCATATTCCTTACCAATTTTAACGAAATGGTCTATAGTAAGCATTTTGACTTTTATCTGTAAGTAATTATTGATAATTACTGATTAAAATAGTCAATAGTAGCTTCAGATTAATTATTATACTTACTCAACTTAGGAATATTCAATATAAATAATCACAATAGTACTGAACTCTAATGTCTAAGTTCAACTAATAGACAATATTTTGTAACAATATTGTATCTAAATAATAACTATATCATAAATAGTTATGATATCTGTTAAATATAATGTAATTATATCACACAATTAATCTCAATATCCAATAATGTTGGGTATGATTCCTAGTAATTATATTGTTCAATGTAGACTATAAGATTATTTTATTTGGTCAATATATATATTATATTATTATGCCCTAGGCATCTCTTATAAATTGTAGTGCTACTTTCTTGGACTATCACTGCATAATTATGCAATGTCCCCTATTAACCTTAAATATCAGAAAAAATTAATTAAATTAAATTACAAGTGTATTATTGCATATAATATCATATTATTAATGTAGTATTTAAATATATATCATGAGGACAAACAAAACAATGATGCAACTAAAGGGTACAAACAATGTCAAGACGCAGACAAGACATTTTCACAATTAAAAATGAACTTCCAAAAGTGCAATCGTTTAACTGCCCTAAGAAACGACCGAAATCAATTCAGGCATCGTGAGAGCCACAGAATCTAATTTCGGTTCATCCTCCCTACCTCCCACGAATTAACAACACATTAAGACAACAAAAAGTACATTAAACATAGGTAAAAACATGCCGATGTAGGCAGAGGGCATGGACTCAGTTAGCACTGTTTGCAATAACAACAGTTAAACACCTAGACTTATCTTTTCCGTTGCTTAGATCAGTGCTAGAGGTCGTCAACAGCTAGGCCTGTGCCTTTGACTGTCTGCTCCTGATGGGCAGGCAACGGTAGTCCATCTTGTGCATCTTGATAAATTTGAAGCGAACTAGAAAGGCGTTGAAAAGATGTCTTCTTCACGGCGACAATGCAACAGTGACGTCATGTTGCTATTCATGATCACGTGCGTCACGTCAGCTTCGTAATGGTCATGTGATCGAAACTTGATCGTAAATATTATGGTAACTTAAACTCAGCAACATTAATGAAGTAATTAATGTCTTCAGATTGAGTCCGTAATATTTAATCACATGTACACACAGGATGATCATTTCAAATAGGAACAGAACATAAGTCCTTATAAGTCATGCATAAATTAATCAATAACGTAGACTGCTGGTTTACGTGTCAATGTCCGTTTAAGGATACAATGCAGTATTGTCGTCAGAACATCACAGCTATATGCACGCGCAGCTAGACATGGCTACCTGCCGACAGTGAGACTGCGAGTCTGAAGATTTCATACGAATTTGACGATTATTCTCCTCCTTCTGAGAATTCTAGTTAAATACTAACCTCCATAAATTTTCCTCTCATATAGAGTTCTAGGACTGACCCTGATCCATCAAAAATGCACATATAAATGGCTATATCCTGCCATTGAATTGGAAGGTTAGAAAAACGCAGCTATTCAGCTTAGCGGTCAAGTAACAAAGGGTAGCGTCTCCTAGTTACCGACTGTGTCCTAAACAACGCTAGACACGTCATAATCGATCGTGTATGGAGCGTTCAATAATTGAAACATCTATCGCAATATATTAAATGTCTTAACCTTTACAATTGCACGTCTGATAACCTTTAGCAGACGGCGTTAATATCATATACCGTAACATCTATGCCTTATTGTTAAGCGATGTTTTCTACTTCTAGGGATGTTATAGAACTTTAATATAAACTTTAGCTCTTTCCGGATTCATATTTCATTGAAATTGACTTGGTGTAATAACAGAGACTGGGTGAGAATCACAAAAACCAACAAGTTAACCCTGTCAACGTTACTGACGAGTCTGGAACATGGGCCATCGGTTCTCATGAATAATACAACAATATTCAGAAGAACAGGGAATGTCAATGAGCAGTTATCCAGTCAAATGCAGGCACGCAGTGTCCAGTTAAACTTCACTTTCTGTCAGGACGTTTAAACCATGGCCTTTAACATACACAGTTCAGTCAGTTGACCACTGACCCACAACGACTAGCTGTACCATTAGTCAACACGACCTCACTTTGCCTTAACGGCAGACACAGAGAACATCCAGTTAGTTCTCTGATGGTATACATGATATTCTGCTTACCAAAGGCTAGCAATACTATTCACAATTCCAGACTTGGAACGTATCCATCAGCCACTCTGACTAAAATAACAGGACAGTATGTCCTCCGGCAGTAAACACACACGTCTGCCTACCAGTACCAGGCCATCACTATCACAAATCACCTATGACTCTCACCGATCATGAGCATACATCCTTCCGCAATGAAGGCTAACACAGAAAAACCCAGGGCAACCCCTGTCACGTCATACTTCACAGCAAATCGCGTATTTTCACTCTCATTGTTGGGAGTGCTCTGCGGTGCACAACCATAACCGTGATTACTAAATGTAACCTGCTATGCACCGCACAGCAGCTCTCAACAATACCCTCCCTTTTCCCGGACGAAAAATATAATTTTTCTCTCATAAAATGAGAGCATATGGTGAGCTAATCATGGAGCTTACACATGCAAACACACACGCATGTATTTACAAATATCAACTAATATTTCAAATTACTTACTAGATATACTATAACTAATACGCATAACAAAGTCTTATGACTAATAGGCCTACCTATAACCAATATATAAGTCCTGCCTGCTAATATGTCTTAAGATAGTTTAGAAGAAAATTATTGTCCGATATGAATGTTCCTCAGAAACGATATACCAATAAACACTGTCACTAATCAAGTACGCAAGGCATAACGAAACAAAACTGTATTTACTATTGTCAATTTATACTGTTCGTATTATAAATAAAATCCTCCGATGTGAATCATCACACCATTCCGCATACTATATTTGAAAACTACTAAACACTGTGTCACCTTTCTATTACACTGACAAACAACATTTTTCTTTCTTATATAAGCATAAGTGTTCTTAGGTCAGTTTCTTGCGCTGATTTCAAATCTGAAATCCGTTTATCTCTATCACGTCGGGTTCTTAAGATATTTGTGAATTAATATATTTTTGGGAAACCGTTATTTGCTCCGTTTCATTTTTACTATATAACTTATTAAAAATTAATAAAAAGCAACATAATTCTACTTTTTATACTGCTAAAAGATGCATGACATATGTTACGCGATTTTTCAAATAGTTACTGTATTTTGAAATAATTCTGAGCAAAATATGGCTTCTAGAAGTTGTAGAAATTCGGCTGATCTGTTCTGTTACGTGTGCGGATGTTTTACCGATCGTGTTGACCAGAAAAACTTTACACCATTACTAAAGAAAGCATATGAACTTTATTTCGATTCGAAAGTTGATGATGCAAATAAATCTTGGAAGCCAAATGCAGTTTGTTCGATACATTGGCAGGTTGGTTACGAAAATCGCCGAAGCATAAGTCGATGCCTTTTGGAATGCCAGTAATATGGCGTAAACAAACAAATCACACTACTGATTGTTACTACTGCTTGACAAATATCCATGGTTTCACTTTTAAAACTAGAAAGTCTGTGGTTTATCATAATATTGAATCGGTTTCGAAACCAGTGCCTCATGATCCAATCATGTGTCCGATCCAAGTACCATCAGAACAATATCCGCTGGACGTGAATGAACCATCAGAAAGTGATAGTTTACCTGCTTTAGACACTAATTCTGACTCAGATTACATACCGGTGAATGATGGTGTTTACTTAATTAACCATTCAGAACTTTCAGATCTAATACGTGATCTCGCTCTTATCAAAGGACAAGCGGAATTACTCGGTTTGCGACTCAAAGAATGGAATCTTTTAGCGCCCAATACTCCGATATCTAAATTTCGTCATAGATACAGAGAACTTGTTCAATACTTTGAGATGGATGATGACATTTGCTATTGCAAAGATGTAAACGGTCATGAGCACATAGTCAACGAATGGCGATTTTTCATCGATTCTTCCAAGACTTCGAGAAAAGTTTCCGCAAGTTAGCGATGCAAAGATAAAGGAAGGTATCTTTGTAGGACCTCAGATTAGGAAAGTTATTGCAGACAAACAATTCGAGAACTTGTTACATGGTAGTGAACTTCGCGGATGGATGGCATTCAAATCGATCGTCGATAACTTTCTGGGAAATCACAAATCTGTCGACTATGTTGCATATTGTTAGCAGTGCATAGATGCATACAGAATTATGGGCTGTAACATGTTCCTCAAATACCATTTGCTCGATTCGCATCTTGACTTTTTCCCTGACAACCTTGGCGAAGTCAGCGATGAACATGGAGAACGATTCCATCAAGATATCGCCGTAATGGAGTCACGTTATCAAGGACGGTGGAGTGTGACCATGCTTGCCGATTATTGTTGGGTGCTTCATCGCGATGTACCACATGCCATTCACCGACGAAAGTCGACTGCAAAGAAATTCAAGCCTACATAACTGTTATACTTCTTGTACGAATGATGTGTAATAAGTTTACATGAACACTTTCACATGAGATGTAGCTAACAGTTCGAAACCAAGCGGGACAATAAGTCTGCAATAGTAGTGTCTTGGCCCTCTTGTAATAGACAAGACTGCTGACTGAGCACACGGGATGTAATGTATCATGTGAATACCGAAGCAAGTATCCAATAATGCCCGTCTGTGACGCATCAGTCCTGAAGACAAACGGTAAAGATAAATTAGGCAGCATCAACACTGGTTGAGTAGAAAAGCAATTATGATAATTTGCAAGGTATCATCATATTTCATGTCTCATATGATTCTGCGAGAAGGCTCCTTTCTAGTCAACTCAGACAGGATGGACACCATTGAAGTAAACGTAAGAAAGAAAAACTTGTAATAAAAAAATATCAACAGATGAAATAGAAGAACAAAAGACGACGAAAGTCTCTACAGATATGAGGGATCCCGTTACACACCCATTGAGGCATATTGGGAATACGGTGTTAGGCCCGTATTATCTTGACCATCGGCACACTAGGAGTGATGTGGTCAGCATCACGCCGGCCGCCTTAACCTTCCCAGAGTTTTTCTGGTACCCAATTTATGAGACTGGGTCGACCCCGGAGCCGTTTGCGGTCTAAAACATCCCACCTCAACTGGGGATCGAATCATGGACCACCGAGCTAGGAAGCCAGTGCATTAACCACTGCGCTACCGCGGTTCCACAGAAATGACAGCTGGAAAGAAAGAACTTCTGTTTTAGCTCAAAGAAGCATTGTAAATAGACGTACCATCGAAAATCGTCAATAGCAGTAGTACACTACATCTGTTACAAGAACGCAACTACAAAGTGCGAGGTGCATAGTTTTGTACTAATTGCACATTCAGAGAATGGTGCGCAAAGTATAAACTATTTTTAAATTTGACAGCCCTTCAAGCATCGCAATTATTACGAAAAACGAACAAAAGCGAGCTGATGATTTGAGTTTTGTAGTTTTATAAGACGAACGAACTTTACATCACCCACAGGTTGAAAAAATGTCTTAAGTGCAAACCAAGATGCACAAGTGGTAACGTTGCACACCAGAACAGTGCGCTCACGTGAAAAATGATCTTGGCCAGATTGGAACTGAGCACGAGAATCATTTAGTTTCTCACGTGACGCGCGTGCTAAGCACGAAGAAGTAGTCTTATTGACATTGTGACGAAATGTCTGTCCCTGTCCTTTTGTGTGATCTCTCACACCTTCAGCCCTCCGGCCGAAAACTTCTTTTCTTCATATTTCTTTATTATTCGCTTGTTATTTGGCATTTCATTTTGCCCTTTCATTCATTTTACTCTTTATGCTGGACATCACTTGGTGAAGTTTCTAACATGCCACTCCCCTATGGCAGTATTTGCTACGGGAGTAATTCGTATATTATTGTTTACCACTCCTCAGACGTATTTACGTTCCACCAGGTGAACTGTGGTATTATCTTAACAGTACCCAGTCATCAGACTGGTCACCCGCTTATCTTTTTTAATCCGTCTGACCACCTGTTGAAACGTGTCGGTCCAACATTTGACCCCAGTGAGAAACTAATGATCGTGTTGACACAAGTTTGTATTGTGCGTACGATGAACGAAAACATCAGTCTGACCAGACATCTGTCTGCCGGAGGCACGCAGATAAATGCGATAATTAGATAATCTGTCGGGGTAGACATCTGGACGGAAGACATTACGCCAGGAACACATGGTCACAATATTGTGATAGAGGTGCACCCGGAAGTCTTATGCAATGATATGACGTCAGTGTTGTAAGAGGCCACGCGTGTATATTGATTTAATATTTTTTAAATACGCGTGTGATGAGTAATGATAAACAAATCGATCCCTCTAGTGCTAGAGAGCGATTGGTTCGCCAGAATCTACAATGAATTGGATTGGAACATTCGGCGGAAACCCAGCTGGATTTGAACTGGAAACTGCACAATATAAAGTAGTGAAATCCCAGACACAGAACACACACAGGGAGATCGCATTGTACAGCAAACAACTCCCCAGAAGCCAGTGAGATCTTGGACTTAGTATTCCATACTTATAAGTGACAGTTAAACGTATTTGGGCAACTCTGAAGACTTAAAAGTAAACCCGCATATTTAAATCATCATCATCATCAGTTGCCATCTCCACAACGAAGGTTGGCTGTAATGGATCTCCAACGTCTTCTGTCTCTTGTCTTGGTGGTGCACTCTGATAGACTCTTTCCTGTCTATCTCTTGATGTTATCTTCCCACTTATAGCGCTGTCTTCCCCTTGCACGTTTGCCTTCAACTCTCCCTTCTGTTATGGTCTTCTGAAAGGTGTTATGCCTTTTTATGTGGCCAAAGTATTTTAGCTGCCGAACTTTGACCTCCCTCATTAGTTCTCTTTTCATACCTAGATTTTCTAGGACCTCCTTATTTGTTTTCATCTCTTTCCATGAGATATTAAAATCAAGACTGAAAACATAAGGGGCCAGGACTTTAATATAACAAGACTGGAAACCTATGAATCAGATTCACCAGTCATAAGAGGACTTTAACTCAAGTTTTCCCAGGTAGAGATTTCGCAGGGAAACTCGTCGTCAGAGGAATTAACTCTAATTTCCCAGACCCAGTCGTAAGAGGAATTTAACTCAAGGTTTCCCAGCAAGGGATTTCACAGAGAATCCCGCCGTCACAGGAAATTAACTCTAATTTCTCAGACCAAAGTGATTGGAACGGCATCTAAACCTAAGTGCTGTGTGTCCATTCTGTAGTGAAATTGACAGAGATACAACGGTAAAATACCTCCAAGGATAACATATAAGGATAAAAACATGATGCGTAGGCTGCTGATGTACATGATCGCCCAGACCGCGGGTCATCACCCTCCATAAAAATTGACTCGCTAGAAAAAATATGACAAAGATTGGTTGTTCACATCATCGACAGACTGTATTGATCTAAAAGTGTCGCTAATTGCACAAAAAAAACACGACCTCGAGACGCAGGTGTTCAAATCTACGTAGTATGGAAGAGAGGGATATTTGTGGTGGCCGTGTCTAAAAATAACTTTTAACGACAAAATTTTGGAGGGGAGAGAAAGGTTGGTTCAAAAATCAAGTAAAATTTTGTAGAAACACAAGTAGAGACGGACAGACTAACAGATAACCATCCATACTTGACTGAAGCATGACTGAAATGACTTTAGTTTAGGAATTTGAAATTAAAAAAAACCTAGGCAGTGATTGGCCACAGACAATCATATCATTAGCGCTCAGACGCGAAAGTGGGGCCATTCTTCAATAGTTGTTCAGTGATAGACACAGATTTTAAAGTGTGGTGATTTCCATATGAAAGAAAGTGAAAGAAATTTAGGGACGCCATACTATAGCCAGCAGCTCAGCTGAGTTTTGCTAGCAATTCTGTGTTATTTATTCATAATCTGGTAAGATTGAAATTATTTCCTCATATATTTTGAATATTGTTTCATGTTTGAGTGATTTGATACTGCCATATCGAAATCTAGCCTTACAAACAAGTAGGGATTTGCTCTAGACCCCCCCGCCCTAGTCAGGGTCTAGGGACCAACAATGTACATAAACTCCAGCAAGGATTATGCAAGACAGATCAAGTGTTGAGAATAATGAAACATATTACCTATCCTCTTTTAGGGCAGAAAACTAATAAATATTTTTCAGAATCTATAGTCTGGGAGGATCTATCTGATGTAAAACCACCATGGTAAATGTGCTGTTTGGTCAGAGAGATCTGACCTGTCTGTATGATGTGGTTGTTGTGTCAGTGTTGTGTCCAGACGTGGGTAGAGAATAGATTTTGACACATGGCCCATACTTTGATTGCAGAGCTGTGAGTTTCTGTTGTCAACAAAGCAGTGTCTATTCAGTTGGTGACTTTACTCGAGTGTATCTGTGCAGTACTTGTGACAGAGACCACCATTATTGCCCGCCAGCACGGAGAGGTGGGACCATCAGATTTCAGCACCAGAGCTACAACGACAAGATGAGTGAGCCTCTGGTCTGCTGGACATTCACCAAAGCCCTTTAGTTACTAATAACCCCATAAAAATTCCCACCATTTTCTGGACACTTTGTAGTCAATATAGACAGGTGTGATGAGGCCACCCCAACAGCACAAACAGTAACTATCCTCCCAAGTAGATGACTACTAGAACATTTTAATAAAACTAACTAGTATAGTACATATATATGTACACTATTGCATTTTTGATATAATATTCCATGCATTTCTTTCATAATCTCTAAATCCTTTTAAGTTCTGGTCAACCTAAAAAATTGATCCAGAACAAAATAAATGTAATATAATTCTATCAAAAAATTTTACACACGTGAGTTAGTTCAGTGTATTTTAACATTTATTAATATTATTAGTCTTGTTAAATATCTGTGGGTATATCTATAACCTATTACACCACACTACATATCATAACCCTAGACACTTTACGTAGCCACATTCATTAAAAAAAATTAAGTGTGAGGTCGTAGTGGTAGCAAGAAAGGCCTTCTGACAATTCTCAACTACATTTTATCTCAGGAGCCTTCACAGCTGGCCTCATACAATTACATTTAGTAATATCAACATCATACAATACGATCAAACACCACTACACATTCTGATCTGTGCAGGAGATTATGTATACCCATTATTTGGGGTAAGTGTAAACATTTCTATTACAAACGTGAATTTAACATGTTTTCTTGCTGGTGGTTATATATGAGGCTGGCAACCTCAACATATGAAAATAATATATTCATGAACTACTACAGCAAGAGCTGGTGATTGTTTCTGACTAGTCGTGCGGGAAACCCGACAGAAGAGCGACCCCAGACTCCGACTGGAGCAGTGATGAGTGATGATTGCATCAAATGTACCTAAGGTGTAACATATTATCTTGTGAGGATTATCAACCTTTTTTACTTGTAATTCAGGCAAATCATTATTCATGCACTCCTGACGCAATTTCCTAGTTAACACCCAAAAGAATATGGATGAATTTTCATCATATTCCCTGAGTTTGTGTTCTCGGGAGTTTAATTCTTCTGAGAGGTTAACATTGGTGGGTGGAGCGCATGACAATGGCCCGTTAGTTTGCGGCGAACAAATGTACTCAGCAGGCATTTGTTTCTTCTATTTGTCTCAAGTTCGTGGTTACAAGCCATCAGGTGATTTGTGGTACTAACGCAGTTAGTGTGAGAGAAAAGTATCCATCCTAACCACCGACAGTGGAAGAGAGTGTGGAGAAGGCTTTCGTCATCACAGAATTGATGAACCACAACTGCAGGACTCACTCATACAAGCTAAGTGTTAACTAAAAGGCACCAGCAAAAAAAGAACAATTCCAGTTAAACTTTAAGTATAAAGTTAAATTTCCACCTACTTCTCAAAGATGAGAAATTTATAACTATCCAAATTCCACTAATCCTTCCATATGTATTTAAACCTGTTAACGATTATTTCACTGTTAAATATCTTACCTGTTGTTTTAAAACTAAACAATAATAGTTGATTCAGTTATATGTATGAAAGCAAACGTATGAGCCAGAATTGTTAATCGTATATTTACACTAAACAGAGCTATACCTTATAAGAGGATTTCGGTGGATTACACCAACTGGAGGCTTGAACGGCTAAAACATTGCTTAAATCCTTCCCATAAGGCGACGGACCAGATATATTGCGTTTTAACTAATGTTCAGCACAATGCAACATTGTTCGTGACTTCTGGGAATATCATGTGAAAGTTCCCTTCAGGTAGAAGTATTATTAACCTTCTCTCTACATCTCTGCCAAGAGTAATCTTGCCCGCAAGTAGATACATTGGACGTCAATATTAAATACTCATGAGTTTTGGTCACTGTTGGACCACTACTGCAAAGCAGAGGAGGCAATCCGTGACAGACATGAAGCTTCTTACATGTCGTAAAGGTAGGAAGATCACGTTTATTCTTGTGATCACCTGGAAAAGCCGTATCAGCCATCACTGGCAAGGATTCAGTATGATCAGGAAGCAATACACTACTATCATATGAAGCCTGAGGCTTGTCAATACAATGAACTCTACTCTCCTTTAAAACCTTCTTGTGTACATGGAGCCTTTTAAAATCATATTCTGTCCAAAATTTCTGTACACAATATATTCAGTTGCTGCTATTTTCCTGAGGTATTATTCCTCCTCATCGTTTATTGTGCAAAAAAAAAAAATAATTTAAAATAAAGGTAGTCACATATCAGATACTGTATTAGGGGTGTGGAGTGTTAGAGACTTCACTATACCAGGTCCAGCATCGAGAGGTGGGGTGACCATTTTTCCTTCCCTAACTCAAAAGCCAAGTCAGGTACTCATTTACAGCTCGGTTGACTGGACCGTGTCGATACCGTGAATCAGACCCAACAACTTTGCCGCGTGAAACCAGCGCTCTAACCACTATCATTTGTTGTATGTAAGGTAAATAACTTTTGTTTTTTAACTTATGTGTGTCTTTTTTCATAAAATGGTAGATTCTTCATATCTGTAATGTTCGACTTCCTTGCAGGGTAGAGGCCCATCCTTCTCGTGGTCTTGCACACACGCCAATTAGTGGGTCTGGTTTAAAGCTTGAAAACTTATATTAATTTTAAAAGTGAATGTGTTTATAGGGACATTTACACTGCTTTGAAAATGTAAGTATTATACTTAGAATGTACATCATTTCTTTCACCTTCCCCTCCCTGCTCCATACGGAACCTGGAAATACTTTATGCTTTTAGTTCTCTTTACGAAACTATAAAAATCACCAGCCCTTGCAGTGGTGGTTAATGAATCATCATTCTAGATAGTGAGGTTGCCAGCCCCAAATGACTTTGACATCCAATAGCGAGTTTCACATATTAAACTTCACATGGTAATATATACATATATATGTTAGTTCACATGTTAGTAATAAAATATGAAATGTAAATCACAACTTACGCCAATCCTGGCTACAGACTTGTTTGCTCAGATGAATAAAATAGACGAATTGTTCTCTTACACGCGTCTGGGATGCTGTTATTCTACAATAGATTCCTTTTCAAACTCCAAGTTTCTTCAGTTTCCTAGTCCCGGTGTTCCTTATTAAAATTTGAAAGAGATTTCCTGTGCTTTATAAATCTTATCTGGTTCTCCAGTAAAAGGTCCGGATAACAATTAAGAATTATGAATCTAGTTCTTCACTCTGGCGAAGGTCTGATGTGGTCTTGGCGAGCTTGCAAGTCACAGAGAAATAAAAGTGCGAAAAAGTCAGCCTATATTCCCCTCCAAGTTTGTTATGAATCTAATCAGAAAGATCCAATCGTTTCAAACAGGTCGGGTGTGGCCTTTCAAAATATTTCCTACACTCAAAAAATTTACAAAAGGTTACATCTCCCATATATGGTAATATGATGTCTTGCATACACTGTCACCAACACATGTGTAGACTCATATTGTCTAAAATATAATAAATCCATGATTACTTGTTACCAAGTGACCGGAAGCGATTATATCACTCTTGTCTGCCCACAGGTGTCACACAGACGGTAATGTTGGTGTAGCAAGGATGACCCGGAAACGCTTATGTCGTAAGTTCCGCCTCGTGCACGGGTTATCATATGTTTCGCCAGACAAACAAATCTGGTTCTATTCAACACTCCTTGTTGCTTGAAAAGATGGTCAGACCGATATTGTGATAAAATACTGTCGCTGACCGTCTAATAACCTGGCATAACTTAACACGTCTTCGTGAAGCGTGAATGCGACACAATAAGATAAGAATTACTCCCGTAGCAAATACTGTCATAGGGGAGGGGCGTGTTAGAGAATTCACCATGCTATATCCAGCATAGAGCAAAATAGTGAAAATACAAATGAAAAGGCGTGATTTATGCCAAATAAAAGCGATGAGTGAGAAAACTGAAGAAAAAGAAAGGATACTGACGGAGGGCTGGAGGTGTGAGAGATCACACAAAAGAGCATGTTCAGACGTTTTGTCACACCTTGTAATGCTATCAACCTCAATGTGTGTCCTATCCATCGCCAGCGTCTTCTTCTCAATTCTTGTTCCACTGGCACTTGTCTGGTTCTTGTCATCAATTCCACATTTGTGACTTTGTCATATAATTTCAGTCCTTCCATTCTACGCAAGCACCCGTTTATAAAAGTCTGTAGCTTTTTGGTTGTTGTTTTTGTTGTTCTGCATGTCTCAGAGCCATACAATAAGAGTGAATTGAGATTTGAGTGGAGGATTCCTATTTTCGTGTTGGACTTGATTTCTCTTGTTCTCTATATGATTCCCAATGCAATGAAAGCTCCTCTTGCTTTTTGAATTCTTATAATTTTTTTTATTCTTATGTTTTCATTAATTTGATGTGGTTTGTTTATTGTCCAAGTTTGGTTTTTATCTTTCGGTGCTTAAGCTGACGAAGGTATTTTACTAAAACATCTATTGTCTGTTGTGATATCCGTACAGCTTACATACCATGTTGTATCCTGTAAGTCGGTGCGTAAAGTTTATTACAGAGGTAGGAATAAATATGAGACTACCCTCATCTGTAAACTACTGTAAAGGCCTACGAAAAGGGCTCTACAGATTCTGTTAGAGTCTTTTTATTTGAAAGTGGGTTTGTTGAATCTGTCTCCTTTTGATATAACGCGAATGGATTCAATTCCTGAACAATGTAGTAATAAGTCAACTTGAACTTCCAACCAGGGGCACATCAACTAATGCCAAGACGGTATATAGTTCATTCAATTTATTTGACATCATACGGTTGACTAGACGAACATTTAATTTTGACGACGGATGGTTGACGTTCCACCAGACAGCACACAACGTAAGTTTCATATTTAAAATTGCAGTTAATTCGTTCCGTAAGATAATCTCTTAGGTAACGTCAGATTAGTTATACAGTGTTCATAACATGGCATCCAAGTAAACAAATGAGGCAGTTATATACGATATGTCAATCTTCCACTGTCCTATGACCTTGGCAATGACGGAGAACCTTGTCAGGTCTTCTATACCATATAATGATCCGATACTACGTATCTCCTTTTAGTACTGGCCTCTTACTTCAATCAATGTGAAATAACAATAATACAATTTTCCTGCCCACGACCTTCGTGGCATCATAGTTTAGATATAGCAAATACTTGAGTCACCTCTGCTTTGCGGGGTACGTATTCGTAACGGCCGAATACTGATTCATATCATAAAAATATATACCAAGCCAATCCTGGATAATCCTAACGTCGGAATCCGTCGGCTTTAAAATTCATACAATAAGTTCAAGTAGGACTCCATTTTGAACCAATACGTCATTGGTACAACTAGACGTCTACATGAGAACGAAATACATTATTATCTAAATCATACTTGCTTCTCTTCCCAAGAAAAATCACCAGAATACTGTTGACCCGAGTCCTCATCTTCTTAACAGACGGACGGTCATACACAAGAATAAAATATACCAGCAACACGGGTTCGAACGCCACGAATCAATCGACTGATTCTTGGGCACTAAACTTCTCAACCCCAGCTATGACGTAGACTGGTCTTTTGGCAACACATGCGGGCGGGGTAACCCAATACTCGCATAAGTGCACAATCGTGCGCTACGAAAATCAAACTCACCAATAATACTTACTATCCTGTAAGTCGGTGCGTAAAGTTATTTACAGAGGTAGGACCACATATTAATAAATATGCGACTACCCTCATCCGTAAACGACTGTAAAGGCCTACGAAAAGGGCTCTACACTTGTAATGCTATCAACCGGTTTCCTCAATGTGTATCCTATCCATCGCCAGCGTCTTCTTCTAAATTCTTGTTCCACTGGCACTTGTCTGGTTCTTGTCATCAATTCCACATTTGTGACTTTGTCATATAATTTCAGTCCTTCCATTCTACGCAAGCACCCGTTTATAAAAGTCTGTAGCTTTTTGGTTGTTGTTTTTGTTCTGCATGTCTCAGAGCCATACAATAGGAGTGAATTGAGATTTGAGTGGAGGATTCCTATTTTCGTGTTGGACTTGATTTCTCTTGTTCTCTATATGATTCCCAATGCAATGAAAGCTTCTCTTGCTTTTTGAATTCTTATAATTTTTTTTATTCTTATGTTTTCATTAATTTGATGTGGTTTGTTTATTGTCCAAGTTTGGTTTTTATCTTTCGGTGCTTAAGCTGACTAAGGTATTTTACTAAAACATCTATTGTCTGTTTTGATATCCGTACAGCTTACATACCATGTTATTGTTGACCGTAATCTATGTGCTACGTTAATATTTTCCTCATTAAAATAGAGCTATTATATTTGTTTTTTGTCCTACTGGCGAAAGTCTGCACCAGGAGTACTTCATCTGCTCATGCAGCAGACTAATCTGTAACAGTTTGTTATACACAATGAAACTGCTTACTGCTGGTGTAACCATTTCTCAGCCCATGGGAGGACATTAAAAGGTACAAAATGAAAATATCTTTCATACATTTCTTTTAGGTGTTAGTGTATTTTTTTTTTTTATTATTATTATTATTTATTTTGTTAATTTGTCTAGTTGTGTGGCTGTTAAGATCATTGTAGTTTTCAACGTCATTTAATAAAGGATAACTATTACAGTTTAAAAAATATGATGTTTTTTATTTGCTGTGCCTGTAATATACACTTCAATTGAAAGTGTAGTGTAATGAAACTAAATGACATATAGGTAACAGTATGCGTGCTGCGCTGTTTACTTTAGTCACTGTGCATCTACCAAAGATATGTCCATAGGTTATGCACTTAATAACACTGACAAACAACATTTTTCTTTCTTATATACGAATAAGTGTTCTTAGGTCAGTTTCTTGCGCTGATTTCAAATCTGAAATCCGTTTATCTCTATCACGTCAGGTTCTTAAGATATTTGTGAATAAATATATTTTTGGGAAACCGTTATTTGCTCCGTTTCATTTTTACTATATAACTTATTAAAAATTAATAAAAAGCAACATAATTCTACTTTTTATACTGCTAAAAGATGCATGACATATGTTACGCGATTTTTCAAATAGTTACTGTATTTTGAAATAATTCTGAGCAAAATATGGCTTCTAGAAGTTGTAGAAATTCGGCTGATCTGTTCTGTTACGTGTGCGGATATTTTACCGATCGTGTTGACCAGAAAAACTTTACACCATTACTAAAGAAAGCATATGAACTTTATTTCGATTCGAAAGTTGATGATGCAAATAAATCTTGGAAGCCAAATGCAGTTTGTTCGATACATTGGCAGGTTGGTTACGAAAATCACCGAAGCATAAGTCGATGCCCTTTGGAGTGCCAGTAATATGGCGTGAACATACAAATCACACTACTGATTGTTACTTATGCTTGACAAATATCCATGGTTTCACTTTTAAAACTAGAAAGTCTGTGGTTTATCCAAATATTGAATCGATTTTGAAACCAGTGCCTCATGATCCAATCACGTGTCCGATCCAAGTACCACCGGAACAATATCCGTTGGGCGTAAATGAACCATCAGAAAGTGATAGTTTACCTGCTTTAGAAACTAATTCTGACTCAGATTACATACCGGTGAATGATGGTGTTTACTTAACTCTTTAAGTCCCAATCAACTTTATAAAGGCTCAGGGTTTAGACACATTTGACCCGGGAGCCATTTAAGTGGCTTCCGTATCTTTTGCTCCTATCCATTTTACCTTGGATAAAACAACAAATTTGTTTATGCATATGAACATTTTAAAAAATTATTTCCAAACAAACAACAAAAACGTTTGTTTCGGCCAAACCCACTTTTCTGCTCTCGCTCTTACCAAAGGACAAGCGGAATTACTCGGTTCGCGACTCAGAGAATGGAATCTTTTAGCGCCCAATACTCCGATATCTAAATTTCGTCATAGACACAGAGAACTTGTTCAATACTTTGAGATGGATGATGACATTTGCTATTGCAAAGATGTAAACGGTCATGAGCACATAGTCAACGAATGGCGATTTTTCATCGATTCTTCCAAGACTAGTCTAAAAGCCGTGTTATTGCATAACATAAATTTTTTTTCATCAATTCCAGTCGCCTACTCTGTTCATATGAAAGAAACTTATGACAATATGGCTAAACGTTTGGAAAAAATAAAGTACAATGACTACCAATGGCGGATTTGTGGAGACCTAAAGGTCATTGCAATTCTCACGGGCATGCAGACTGGGTATACTAAATTTTGTTGCTTCCGATGTGAATGGGACAGCCGCAACAGACAGGAACATTATGCAAGAAAGGTGTGGCCTATCCGGGATCGTATGCAGCTCGGGCATAACAATGTAATACGCGAGCCATTAGTTAACAAAGACACCTTCATTTTACCACTGTTACATATAAAGTTGGGGCTCATGAAGAATTTTGTAAAAGCGTTAGAATAAACGAGCAAATCTTTCACTTATCTTCGAGAAAAGTTTCCGCAAGTTAGCGATGCAAAGATAAAGGAAGGTATCTTTGTAGGACCTCAGATTAGGAAAGTTATTGCAGACAAACAATTCGAGAACTTGTTACATGGTAGTGAACTTCGCGCATGGATGGCATTCAAATCGATCGTCGATAACTTTCTGGAAAATCACAAATCTGTCGACTATGTTGCATATTGTTAAGCAGTGCATAGATGCATACATAATTATGGGCTGTAACATGTCCCTCAAAATCCATTTGCTCGATTCGCATCTTAACTTTTTCCTTGACAACCTTGGCGAAGTCAGCGATGAACATGGAGAATGATTCCATCAAGATATCGTCGTAATGGAGTCACGTTATCAAGGACGGTGGAGTGTGACCATGCTTGCCGATTATTGTTGGATGCTTCATCGCGATGTACCACATGCCATTCACCGACGAAAGTCGACTGCAAAGAAATTCAAGCCTACATAACTGTTACACTTCTTGTACGAATGATGTTGTAATACTGTATGCGTTGTTAAAAAACTTCAATTGCGTATTTCTAGAGATCCCGACCTGATAGAGAAAAACGGTTTGCAGATTTAAAAACAGCGCATTAAAATTGACCAGAAAAACATAGAAATGTTAGAGAAAGAAAAAAAAAGGTTTTTTTGTTAGACAGTGTAATTAATGGAGTCGAAGTTGGAGTCGTTCTTATTAAACAATACTGGAGTTGAAGTTGGAGTCGTTCTTATTAAAAAATAATGGAATCGGAGTTAGAGTCGTTCTTATTAAAAAATACTGGAGTCGGAGTTAGAGTCGTTCTTATTAAAAAATACTGGAATCGGAGTTGGAGTCGTTCTTATTAAAAAATACTGGAGTTGGAGTCGTTCTTATTGAAAAAATACTGGAGTCGAAGTTGGAGTCGTTCTTATTAAAAAATACTGGAGTTGAAGTTGGAGTCGTTCTTACTAAAAAATACTGGAGTCGGAGTTGGAGTCGTTCTTATTAAAAAATACTGGAGTCGAAGTTGGAGTCGTTCTTATTAAAAAATACTGGAGTCGACGTTGGAGTCGTTCTTATTAAAAAATAATGGAGTCGAAATTGGAGTCGTTCTTATTAAAAAATACTGGAGTTGGAGTCGTTCTTATTAAAAAATACTGGAGTTGGAGTCGTTCTTATTAAAAAAATACTTGAGTTGGAGTCGTTCTTATTAAAAAATACTAGAGTTGGAGTCGTTCTTATTAAAAAATACTGGAGTTGAAGTCGAGTCGTTCTTATTTAAAAATACTGGAGTTGGAGTCGTTCTTATTAAAAAATACTGGAGTTGGAGTCGTTCTTATTAAAAAATACTGGAGTTGGAGTCGTTCTTATTAAAAAATACTGGAGTTGGAGTCGTTCTTATTAAAAAATACTGGAGTTGGAGTCGTTCTTATTAAAAAATACTGGAGTCGAAGTTGGAGTCGTTCTTATTAAAAAATAATGGAGTCGAAGTTGGAGTCGTTCTTATTAAACAATACTGGAGTCGAAGTTGGAGTCGTTCTTATTAAAAAATACTGGAGTTGAAGCTGGAGTCGTTCTTATTAAAAAATACTGGAGTCGGAGTTGGAGTCGTTCTTATTAAGAAATACTGGAGTCGAAGTTAGAGTCGTTCTTATTAAAAAATACTGGAGTCGAAAATGGAGTCGTTCTTATTAAAAAATAATGGAGTCGAAATTGGAGTTGTTCTTATTACAAAATACTGGAGTTGGAGTCGTTCTTATTAAAAAATACTAGAGTTGGAGTCGTTCTTATTAAAAAATACCGGAGTTGGAGTCGTTCTTATTAAAAAATACTGGAGTTGAAGTTGGAGTCGTTTTTATTAAAAAATACTGGAGTTGGAGTCGTTCTTATTAAAAAATACTGGAGTTGGAGTCGTTCTTATTAAAAAATACTGGAGTTGGAGTCGTTCTTATTAAAAAATACTGGATTTGTAGTTGGAGTCGTTCTTATTAAAAAATACTGGAGTCGAAGTTGGAGTCGCTCTTATTAAAAAATAATGGAGTCGAAGTTGGAGACGTTCTTATTAAATAATACTGGAGTCGAAGTTGGAGTCGTTCTTATTAAAAAATACTGGAGTTGGAGTCGTTCTTATTTTTAAAAAAACTGCAGTTGGAGTCGTTCTTATTAAAAAATACTTGAGTTGGAGTCTTTCTTATTAGAAAATACTGGAGACGAAGTTGGAGTCGTTCTTATTAAAAACTACTGGAGTCGAAGTTGGAGTCGTTCTTATTAAAAAATACTGGAGTCGAAGTTGGAGTCGTTCTTATTAAAAAATAATGGAGTCGAAGTTGGAGTTGTTCTTCTTAAAAAATACTGGCGTTGGAGTCGTTCTTATTAAAAAATTCTGGTGTCGAAGTTGGAGTCGTTCTTATTAAAAAATACTGGAGTCGAAGTTGGAGTCGTTCTTATTAAAAAATACTGGAGTTGAAGTTGGAGTCGTTCTTATTAAAAAATACTGGAGTTGGAGTCGTTCTTATTAAAAAATAATGGAATCGGATTTGGAGTCGTTCTTATTAAAAAATAATGGAGTCGAAGTTGGAGTCGTTCTTATTAAAAAATACTGGAGTTGAAGTTGGAGTCGTTCTTATTAAAAAATACTGGAGTTGGAGTCGTTCTTATTAAAAAATAATGGAATCGAATTTGGAGTCGTTCTTATTAAAAAATAATGTAGTTGAAGTTGGAGTCGTTGCTATTAAAAAATAATGGAGTCGAAGTTGGAGTCGTTCTTATTAAAAAATACTGGAGTCGAAGTTGGAGTCGTTCTTATTAAAAAATAATGGAGTCGAAGTTGGAGTCGTTCTTATTAAAAAATACTGGAGTCGGAGTTGACAAAATTATCCGCAGGAGATGGTGTTGATTCACACGATGGTTAAGGCACACTCAGACACAATGACCTCAGGTAAAACCTGTTCTTGATAATATTTTGACGTATGTTATTAAAATACTTCCGATTCCGCATCGCAGGTTACTAGTCGTGCAAAATGTCTTCGACTTAACAAGTGTCAGCCACTTTCTACGCACACGGCCTCTTGGCGATGCAGGGAATTTTCTCCACAGCCCTGTTATTCTGTCATAATCATTTCTATATATCTTCATTCTGAGCTTCACTCCAGTATAGACGCTGATTTATGTCGTGTAATATCGACCGTAACCCATTACATTTCTTATAATTTGCCTGTGACGCTACACTGTAATTCTGACTTTTAACAGGCCCGATTCTGTGGTTCTATTTTGAATTTTCACTAGTTTTATTTTCTTCTGATCACGCGATTTTCCGTTGTTTACGGAAATTGCTATTTTCGGGCACGCTTTTTCACTATTTTATTTCTTCTCATTTGAATATATATCGTGTTTGGTATTTTTTTTTAGTAGATAAATTAAATGGGTTCGTTTATGATGGTAGGTTTATTTTATTCTAGCATCAGTTTACTTTCTTCTGATTTTTCGCGATTCCCGTAGATTCGTTGTTTACGAAAATAATCGCCATTTCCGGCACGCGATATGACGAGGCCGGAAGCACGCGGCCGGAAGCACGCTGGATTGCGTAGGTGGCCAGTATTGATTTTTCCTAGCGCTCCCATTGGTCCGAGTGAAAACTTAGGATAGACGTGGGAGGAATTCGCGTGGGTGTTTTCTCTTGTATATAATGAGACAGAAAACAGGGATTCGTTCTCTATGAAAAATAAGTGTCAGCCGCAAGACTTCGCAATTATCGTCTCCATTGGGGGAAAAACCGCGATAATTTGCGAGTCACGGCGGAAACTGTGGGGAGCATAATTTTGTCAAATAAAATTATCCACGGCAAAAGACATATCTCAGGGTCAGTGTACTCGAGTATCGTCAGGAGCAAAAGAAAATTACCCTATGGTCTCTGGCAGTGAAGTCCCTATGCTTCAGCTGGACCGAGGTTGATTTATCATACAGCCGAGAGCATCGCTATTATAGTCTCTAGCAACGGCAGGTGGCCGGGAGACTAGTTTCATTTTGTACAGCCTGAAATCAAGGCTGTGTTTTTTTCCTCTAACTCCGGAGCGGGTTAAAAGAGGGAAGCTATTCAGCAGCAGAGAAGATTTGTCTACAGTTAATCAAGTCCCTCATGCTTGATATCCGAACATCGTCATCACCAGAATCAGGAACAGGTGACAGGGTTACCATACCTAGGTCCTGATAGAAATCAAGAGAAGAGAGTAACGGAGACGCCGCATCATCAGCCCTCGAGTGTTAGAGAGACACTGAGATCAAGAGAGAAAGATAGAGAAGGAGGGAGAAAATAGACAGGACCAGTAGGGTCTGTTCAGTATCCATTTGACGGATAGACACTGAGTCTGCGTTCGAAAAACCAAGTATTATTTTTAGCATTTCTTGTGGTGTAGTTATAGGCGCCTATCGCCTAACAAGTAGAAAGCTGTGTAGCCGTTCGTTGAGGAAGAGTCACCAGGACTAAGACAGTAGAAATTTATTAGTGTTAGAGAGTGGAGGCTAAAAGTTGACAGCCCCACCAAATTAGATTTGGTTTAAATCACTAACCATTTTTATTGTTCCTCAGCAGGGTGACAGAAAGAGCGAATGTGATTTGGGGTTTTTTTTTTTTTTTTTTGTCTCTCATGTCTCTCAATTTAATTGTTACTTGTTTTCCAGGCCGTGCAACAGTGCACGCTATCGACTGACTTGATGACGTATGATGCCATTTTATGTTTTCCTTGTATGTAAATAAATATATACATATATTATTTACTGGATCAGCTTCTATTCTTTACTATACTTACTCTATGTTGTCTGTATAGTGGTGTTTGTGGTCGTAATTATACACCTTATCTCCTTGTGTTTCAAGGCAGTCAGAGGTGGGGAGACTATAGCCATTTTTTTAGTCACGAAGCGGCAGGGGGAGATTCAAATCCTGGGTCTATCTCTTGAGCCAATAGTCTCACCTGTCCACAGGCATGTCATTTTCCATCTAAATTCTATCTTCTCAGACTTTCTCATACTAGGGTCTTGCTTTCATTCAGGCACACTCTATAAAATTAAAACCACTTCGTGACAAGTGGGTGGCAATCGTCCGGTGGATCATTCTGTGGAGATCAATTCTGTGATCTACATTCACAGATTGTCTCTAGGAAGTTCTGGAAAATAGATTTTCTTTAAATATCCCCTAGACTTGAGCTACTAGAACTGATCCAGTTATAGGTTTTCCACAGGTTACAGTCTAGTAGATTTTTGTGGTAATTTTGATTTATCTGACTTAGTGGTAATTGATGGCATACCGACATATTTTTCTTTAACAGGAAGGTAATTTAGTTTTTGGTAGCTTCTTAACTAAAATTTTTTCAGGTTATTGTTCAGACTTGACGCTAGTCTGAGTTCGGGTTTTTGGGACATCGGTTATAGGAGGAATACTTCCTATTACATAACAGGTAGTTCCTTCCTTTTGTTCTCCTTTCTGTCATTTTCCGTCAGTTGTGAACTTACAGCAGGTTACAGGTAAGATGGCGGATATGGCGAAATTACGAGCTGCATGGCGTGACGCTGCTCAGGACATGGGAATGGACAAGGAGGAGACTAAGGCCTACCTGATAAGGGAAAATGATAGGCATATTCAGCGAGAGAAAGAGAAGGAGGACAGGGCAGCCGCCGCAGAAATTGAGGAAAGGCAGAGGGCCGCGGAAGCAGCGGAGAGGCAGGCCGAGATGGAACTTCGGAAATTGGAAGCCCAGGAGAAGGCAGCAGAACGGGAAGCAGCGGAGAAGGCAGCAGAGAGACAGCATGAACTTGCCCTGCGTTCTCTGGAACTGCAGTATCGATCTTCGGAAGGCAGTTCAGCTAACGGAGATTCTCCCGGAGCAGGAGCGACAGACACCTCAGGAAACGGAGGGCCCCGGATGGCAGCCATGAGCTTCCCATTTGACTCGTTCCCTAATGGGAATGAAAAGATTGACGTGTTCTTGGAGAAATTTCAAAGAATGGCAAAGGCATACGGGTTGGACGAGAGTCTTTGGTGTCTGAAATTATCGCAATCTCTCAAAGGTCATGCTTATGAAGTTTACAACAAGCTGCTCATAGATGATCAGAACAACTTCGAGGCACTGCGAAACGCTTTATTGCAAAGATTTCAGTGGACTCCACGCAAATGCCAAACCATGTTCAGGGAGAGCAGGCCGGAGAAGGGAGAGAGTTTTGCTCAGTTTGCCGAGCGGGTGAGAAATTACCTTACCCGGTGGAGGGAACTGTCAGGACTGGCGAAAACTTTTGAAGGGTTGGAGGAGTTAGTTCTGTGTGAGCAGATAAAGGCAAACATGTCCCCCGACTTGAGGCGGTATCTGGCAGAGCAGGGGGCCCAACAACTCGATCAGATTATTCTGTTCGCGGAAAGGTACCAGACAGCACAGGCCGAAGTACTGGGACAGAAACGGAAAAACCCAGACCTGCCAGCCGCAGACAAAGAAGCTTCATCATCGCAGCCGGCTACTTCACCAGCTTATCAGCAACCAGGACCTTCTCGCAAGGAGCCTCATTCTGGTTATAACTTGCGCCCCCAGCAGCATAACAGAGCACCGACAACAACCTCTCAGGAACCTGCTAGGAACAGAGGAGATAATGAGAGGTATTGTCAGAATTGTAGAACCACTTCCCACTGGACATCCCGGTGCATGAACAAACCCCCAGCTCACCATGCAGCTTGTTTAAGACCGGTGAGATGGACTAAAGGGAATAAATGGGAACCAGTCCAGGCAGAGAAGTTGTTCTCTAACAGTGGACCAGCCGTAGTGAATGGGACGGCCACTACGTGTTTGTTTGACAGCGGGCTTACTTACCCCAGTATCGTCGCTCGTCATTTGGTGAAACCAGGGCAGTGGACCGGAGAAATAGTTGAGATTGGTGGCGTTTTGAGAAGAGGTATCTCACAGCGTCTGCCTGTAGCCAACATTGAGGTGAAATGCAAGTTTGTGTCTGGCACAATCAAGGCAGCTGTAATGGCACAGTCAGCACATGATTTCATCCTGGGAAGCCCATACTTAGTTTTGGGAAACCCAACCACACCGATCCTTGCTAATGCAAGGGGGCCTACTGCAGGCCAGAGAAGTGAAAGGGGAAAGCCCCAAATTCACGGAGCCCCACGGGAGCTCAAACATCCTTGTCTTACGATGAGGAGGAGAGACGCCTCTAAAGACAGTGGAATGTTATTTACAGAGGCGTATTCGCCTGTCAGCCCTGTTCAGCCTACAGGTCAAACAGTGGTGACGCCTCTTACTTCAGAAGTATCTTCTTCGTCGTCGGGAATTAGGCCCCCGATGGTATTACATCTCTCAAGGGAGGGAAATACTGACAAGAAGGAACATGTGCACGGTTCTACAGTAAACCGCAAACAGTTAAGTCCTGTTACGGCGATGTCTGGCCAAGCCAGTCAGACTGTTTCAAAACACTGGGAGGTCGCACCATCTAATAATCAGTATTTACCACGAGCCGCCAGGAAGATTCGTGGGCGAAGGAAACACATGAGAGGGAGGAGGAAGGGCGACCAGTCATGTTGCAGTCGCCAGGAGGAAATCCATTGGCGTGACCCTCACGATCCAGGGCTTGCCAAGATTCTCAAGGATATTACACTGTAATTCTGACTTTTAACAGGCCCGATTCTGTGGTTCTATTTTGAATTTTCACCAGTTTTATTTTCTTCTGATCACGCGATTTTCCGTTGTTTACGGAAATCGCTATTTTCGGGCACGCTTTTTCACCATTTTATTTCTTCTCATTTGAATATATATCGTGTTTGGTATTTTTTTTGAGTAGATAAATTAAATGGGTTCGTTTATGATGGTAGGTTTATTTTATTCTAGCATCAGTTTTACTTTCTTCTGATTTTTCGCGATTCCCGTAGATTCGTTGTTTACGAAAATAATCGCCATTTCCGGCACGCGATATGACGAGGCCGGAAGCACGCGGCCGGAAGCACGCGGGGTTTGCGTGGTGGCCAGTATTGATTTTTCTAGCGCTCCCATTGGTCCGAGTGAAAACTTAGCGATAGAAGTGGGAAAATTCGCGTGGGTGTTTTCTCTTGTATATAATGAGACAGAAAACGGGGATTCGTTCTCTATGAAAAATAAGTGCCAGCCGCAAGACTCGCAATTATCGTTCTCCACCGTGGGGGAAAAAAAACGCGATAATTTGCGAGTCACGGCGGAAACAGTGGGGAGCATAATTTTGTCAAATAAAATTATCCACGGCAAAAGACATATCTCAGGGTCAGTGTACTCGAGTATCGTCAGGAGCAAAAGAAAATTACCCTATGGTCTCTGGCAGTGAAGTCCCTATGCTTCAGCTGGACCGAGGTTGATTTATCATACAGCCGAGAGCATCGCTATTATAGTCTCTAGCAACGGCAGGTGGCCGGGAGACTAGTTTCATTTTGTACAGCCTGAAATCAAGGCTGTGTTTTTTTCCTCTAACTCCGGAGCGGGTTAAAAGAGGGAAGCTATTCAGCAGCAGAGAAGTTTTGTCTACAGTTAATCAAGTCCCTCATGCTTGATATCCGAACATCGTCATCACCAAAATCAGGAACAGGTGACAGGGTTACCATACCTAGGTCCTGATAGAAATCAAGAGAAGAGAGTAACGGAGACGCCGCATCATCAGCCCTCGAGTGTTAGAGAGACACTGAGATCAAGAGAGAAAGATAGAGAAGGAGGGAGAAAATAGACAGGACCAGTAGGGTCTGTTCAGTATCCATTTGACGGATAGACACTGAGTCTGCGTTCGAAAAACCAAGTATTATTTTTAGCATTTCTTGTGGTGTAGTTATAGGCGCCTATCGCCTAACAAGTAGAAAGCTGTGTAGCCGTTCGTTGAGGAAGAGTCACCAGGACTAAGACAGTAGAAATTTTATTAGTGTTAGAGAGTGGAGGCTAAAAGTTGACAGCCCCACCAAATTAGATTTGGTTTAAATCACTAACCATTTTTATTGTTCCTCAGCAGGGTGACAGAAAGAGCGAATGTGATTTGGGTTTTTTTTTTTTTTTTTTTTTCTCTCATGTCTCTCAATTTAATTGTTACTTGTTTTCCAGGCCGTGCAACAGTGCACGCTATCGACTGACTTGATGACGTATGATGCCATTTTATGTTTTTTTCTTGTATGTAAATAAATATATACATATATTATTTACTGGATCAGCTTCTATTCTTTACTATACTTACTCTATGTTGTCTGTATAGTGGTGTTTGTGGTCGTAATTATACACCTTATCTCCTTGTGTTTCAAGGCAGTCAGAGGTGGGGAGACTATAGCCATTTTTTTTAGTCACGAAGCGGCAGGGGGAGATTCAAATCCTGGGTCTATCTCTTGAGCCAATAGTCTCACCTGTCCACAGGCATGTCATTTTCCATCTAAATTCTATCTTCTCAGACTTTCTCATACTAGGGTCTTGCTTTCATTCAGGCACACTCTATAAAATTAAAACCACTTCGTGACAAGTGGGCGGCAATCGTCCGGTGGATCATTCTGTGGAGATCAATTCTGTGATCTACATTCACAGATTGTCTCTAGGAAGTTCTGGAAAATAGATTTTCTTTAAATATCCCCTAGACTTGAGCTACTAGAACTGATCCAGTTATAGGTTTTCCACAGGTTACAGTCTAGTAGATTTTTGTGGTAATTTTGATTTATCTGACTTAGTGGTAATTGATGGCATACCGACATATTTTTCTTTAACAGGAAGGTAATTTAGTTTTTGGTAGCTTCTTAACAAAAAAATTTTCAGGTTATTGTTCAGACTTGACGCTAGTCTGAGTTCGGGTTTTTTGGGACATCGGTTATAGGAGGAATACTTCCTATTACGTAACAGGTAGTTCCTTCCTTTTGTTCTCCTTTCTGTCATTTTCCGTCAGTTGTGAACTTACAGCAGGTTACAGGTAAGATGGCGGATATGGCGAAATTACGAGCTGCATGGCGTGACGCTGCTCAGGACATGGGAATGGACAAGGAGGAGACTAAGGCCTACCTGATAAGGGAAAATGATAGGCATATTCAGCGAGAGAAAGAGGAGGACAGGGCAGCCGCCGCAGAAATTGAGGAAAGGCAGAGGGCCGCGGAAGCAGCGGAGAGGCAGGCCGAGATGGAACTTCGGAAATTGGAAGCCCAGGAGAAGGCAGCAGAACGGGAAGCAGCGGAGAAGGCAGCAGAGAGACAGCATGAACTTGCCCTGCGTTCTCTGGAACTGCAGTATCGATCTTCGGAAGGCAGTTCAGCTAATGGAGATTCTCCCGGAGCAGGAGCGACAGACACCTCAGGAAACGGAGGGCCCCGGATGGCAGCCATGAGCTTCCCATTTGACTCGTTCCCTAATGGGAATGAAAAGATTGACGTGTTCTTGGAGAAATTTCAAAGAATGGCAAAGGCATACGGGTTGGACGAGAGTCTTTGGTGTCTGAAATTATCGCAATCTCTCAAAGGTCATGCTTATGAAGTTTACAACAAGCTGCTCATAGATGATCAGAACAACTTCGAGGCACTGCGAAACGCTTTATTGCAAAGATTTCAGTGGACTCCACGCAAATGCCAAACCATGTTCAGGGAGAGCAGGCCTCGCAAGGAGCCTCATTCTGGTTATAACTTGCGCCCCCAGCAGCATAACAGAGCACCGACAACAACCTCTCAGGAACCTGCTAGGAACAGAGGAGATAATGAGAGGTATTGTCAGAATTGTAGAACCACTTCCCACTAGACATCCCGGTGCATGAACAAACCCCCAGCTCACCATGCAGCTTGTTTAAGACCGGTGAGATGGACTAAAGGGAATAAATGGGAACCAGTCCAGGCAGAGAAGTTGTTCTCTAACAGTGGACCAGCCGTAGTGAATGGGACGGCCACTACGTGTTTGTTTGACAGCGGGCTTACTTACCCCAGTATCGTCGCTCGTCATTTGGTGAAACCAGGGCAGTGGACCGGAGAAATAGTTGAGATTGGTGGCGTTTTGAGAAGAGGTATCTCACAGCGTCTGCCTGTAGCCAACATTGAGGTGAAATGCAAGTTTGTGTCTGGCACAATCAAGGCAGCTGTAATGGCACAGCCAGCACATGATTTCATCCTGGGAAGCCCATACTTAGTTTTGGAAAACCCAACCACACCGATCCTTGCTAATGCAAGGGGGCCTACTGCAGGCCAGAGAAGTGAAAGGGGAAAGCCCCAAATTCACGGAGCCCCACGGGAGCTCAAACATCCTTGTCTTACGATGAGGAGGAGAGACGCCTCTAAAGACAGTGGAATGTTATTTACAGAGGCGTATTCGCCTGTCAGCCCTGTTCAGCCTACAGGTCAAACAGTGGTGACGCCTCTTACTTCAGAAGTATCTTCTTCGTCGTCGGGAATTAGGCCCCCGATGGTATTACATCTCTCAAGGGAGGGAAATACTGACAAGAAGGAACATGTGCACGGTTCTACAGTAAACCGCAAACAGTTAAGTCCTGTTACGGCGATGTCTGGCCAAGCCAGTCAGACTGTTTCAAAACACTGGGAGGTCGCACCATCTAATAATCAGTATTTACCACGCGCCGCCAGGAAGATTCGTGGGCGAAGGAAACACATGAGAGGGAGGAGGAAGGGCGACCAGTCATGTTGCAGTCGCCAGGAGGAAATCCATTGGCGTGACCCTCACGATCCAGGGCTTGCCAAGATTCTCAAGGATATGGAGATGGGCCTGGATGATAATGATCTAGATACGGGCCAGTATGAAACCCAGAGATTTCAGTGATTTAGCACGGTTCCCGTACTTGAAAGGGGGGACTTATGTGACGCTACACTGTAATTCTGACTTTTAACAGGCCCGATTCTGTGGTTCTATTTTGAATTTTCACCAGTTTTATTTTCTTCTGATCACGCGATTTTCCGTTGTTTACGGAAATCGCTATTTTCGGGCACGCTTTTTCACTATTTTATTTCTTCTCATTTGAATATATATCGTGTTTGGTATTTTTTTTGAGTAGATAAATTAAATGGGTTCGTTTATGATGGTAGGTTTATTTTATTCTAGCATCAGTTTTACTTTCTTCTGATTTTTCGCGATTCCCATAGATTTCGTTGTTTACGAAAATAATCGCCATTTCCGGCACGCGATATGACGAGGCCGGAAGCACGCGGCCGGAAGCACGCTGGATTGCGTAGGTGGCCATAGTATTGATTTTTCCTAGCGCTCCCATTGGTCCGAGTGAACTTTGCGATAGACATGGGAAATTCGCGTGGGTGTTTTCTCTTGTATATAATGAGACAGAAAACGGGGATTCGTTCTCTATGAAAAATAATTGTCCTGCCGCAAGACTTCGCAATTATCGTTCTCCATTGGGGGAAAAACCGCGATAATTTGCGAGTCACGGCGGAAACAGTGGGGAGCATAATTTTGTCAAATAAAATTATCCACGGCAAAAGACATATCTCAGGGTCAGTGTACTCGAGTATCGTCAGGAGCAAAAGAAAATTACCCTATGGTCTCTGGCAGTGAAGTCCCTATGCTTCAGCTGGACCGAGGTTTATTTATCATACAGCCGAGAGCATCGCTATTATAGTCTCTAGCAACGGCAGGTGGCCGGGAGACTAGTTTCATTTTGTACAGCCTGAAATCAAGGCTGTGTTTTTTTCCTCTAACTCCGGAGCGGGTTAAAAGAGGGAAGCTATTCAGCAGCAGAGAAGATTTGTCTACAGTTAATCAAGTCCCTCATGCTTGATATCCGAACATCGTCATCACCAAAATCAGGAACAGGTGACAGGGTTACCATACCTAGGTCCTGATAGAAATCAAGAGAAGAGAGTAACGGAGACGCCGCATCATCAGCCCTCGAGTGTTAGAGAGACACTGAGATCAAGAGAGAAAGATAGAGAAGGAGGGAGAAAATAGACAGGACCAGTAGGGTCTGTTCAGTATCCATTTGACGGATAGACACTGAGTCTGCGTTCGAAAAAACCAAGTATTATTTTTAGCATTTCTTGTGGTGTAGTTATAGGCGCCTATCGCCTAACAAGTAGAAAGCTGTGTAGCCGTTCGTTGAGGAAGAGTCACCAGGACTAAGACAGTAGAAATTTATTAGTGTTAGAGAGTGGAGGCTAAAAGTTGACAGCCCCACCAAATTAGATTTGGTTTAAATCACTAACCATTTTTATTGTTCCTCAGCAGGGTGACAGAAAGAGCGAATGTGATTTGGGGTTTTTTTTTTTTTTGTCTCTCATGTCTCTCAATTTAATTGTTACTTGTTTTCCAGGCCGTGCAACAGTGCACGCTATCGACTGACTTGATGACGTATGATGCCATTTTATGTTTTCCTTGTATGTAAATAAATATATACATATATTATTTACTGGATCAGCTTCTATTCTTTACTATACTTACTCTATGTTGTCTGTATAGTGGTGTTTGTGGTCGTAATTATACACTTTATCTCCTTGTGTTTCAAGGCAGTCAGAGGTGGGGAGACTATAGAAATTTTTTTTAGTCACGAAGCGGCAGGGGGGAGATTCAAATCCTGGGTCTATCTCTTGAGCCAATAGTCTCACCTGTCCACAGGCATGTCATTTTCCATCTAAATTCTATCTTCTCAGACTTTCTCATACTAGGGTCTTGCTTTCATTCAGGCACACTCTATAAAATTAAAACCACTTCGTGACATTGCCCTAAAAACTTTTTTTTAAATTTAACATCTATCCCTCTTCGTTTCCTAAGGGCTGAAGTTCACGTGGGTTCACTTTTTTTTAACATCTGGGCGTTTTCAGGCATTTGCCAAACTTAAGTGACTTCTATAACAAACAAAAAAACCTCTCATCGATCTGACAACTTCTTAAAATAGCTGATGGTTACCCAAAATAATAGTTGATTCATCTAATCCCTATCGATGTGTTTAGTCAGTTTCAGCAGATCGAAATGTGTGTAGTGATGTTTTTAGCTGACAGTGCTGCTTAAATTATATGTTACTATTCTGATCCAGTATTGCTTGTTTGATAGCAGTTGTTGTGGGCGTAGAGAAAAGATGTTTTTTTTTTTCTTTCGTCTCTTTAATCTTCCCCGATATTCCTCTTGTTCTCGTCTCTACTCATTTGACCTAGGTCCGTTTTACAGACAATAGACCAGAATTACTTAAACTATGTGCTATAGATACTACGGATTGTCCGATTACGGCGACGGACCTCTTTGTTTGTCCGGTGCACGATAGAGACCCGTTCTCGAAAAAAAAAAAAAAAAAAAAGAGTACATAAACGCATTATTCCATGTTGTACATTTTAAATTTTCGATCCCACTTAATCCATTTACGGACCTTCATGGACCACAGGTTAAGAATTCATGCAATAGGCAGTTGGAAAAAATATGGGCAGCTGACGAATTTTTGTGATTAACATAACATGATTTTTGGGTCATTCCAAAACTTTTTGAACTCGATCTCGTGATGATGAAAAAATGGACCATTCTCCTTGTAATTGCCTAAATCATGACAGAAATATCTGGTGTGTTAATTAGAAAAGAGAAATGGTGAAACTTGCGAAAACGTGATTCACTTGTAAGAATAGAAACTTCTCATATGCTGCTTTGGACAAACAGCTCATTATTCGCCCCAGGTGTATGTATATACTCGTACATTGTGAAGGTAACGAGAAAGGGAGCCGGGCATCCCACCTCATAAAGCTGGATCTACACTATGGTGTAGTCTCTAACACTTCACTCCCCTGCTGCAGTATCTGCTATGGGACTACCTTTACTTTTATTACTTACTTAAGTCGTTCCTCTTCTACCCTGGGGTGTAGAGGTTTGCCAGAGAGAACGCCATACTATCCTATCGGCTGACTTTCTCCTGGCCGGGTTCCAATATAGTCCTCGGTTCTTTAGAGATAGTCTAATGTTATTCTCCCAGCGAACTCTGGGTGGTCCTGGAGGTCTGGATCCTATATTTGTCGTGGTAGCCGATCTTCTCCCATTCTGCATACATGGCCGAACCGTGGCATTTGGGACTGTTCTACTTGGGTTTGCAGGGGCTGGGTTTTGAGGCTCGGACGTATCGTCTGGTTGAGGACCTTGTCTCTTCTTGTTACTTCAACCACCTTCCTCATATACCTTATTTCTGAGGTTTGGAGCTGGCTTGTGTGTGTTGTAGCCATTATGAAACTGGTTTACCTTTATACGTAGCAAAAAAAAAAAAAACCGTATCTCGCGAAACACAGTGTTGATTCACACGATGGTTAACACACCCAGACAAAGTAACCTGCTTCCCAACTCATCTTGTTGTTGTGACCGCTATTACTTGGTGGGACAGCTACTAACTTATTGATAGTCAACAGTAGCTTGCGTGCTCGACCAAAAGTAACTAGGTGGAGAAATATGGAGGCAGAGATGACAAACATGAAGCGGAGTTGGGGCACCGATAGATTAAAGTGGGGAGAATCTGTAGCTGCCCTACAAGTCTCTACAAGGCATGATGGTCACTGATTGCTCTGTCGGTCAGCGACCAAGGATTGAAAATCAGGTTGAGAACGTGACAACTCTTTAGGACGCACCAGCTGTTGGCGCTAACGAAACTCTCTGTATGCATCCCTTCTTGACCTTACAACGATTGTCTTTCTATATTTGTTCCACTTTATTCCTTCTTGTGACCTTCCACGTGCTAAATCTTGTAGCCATCAAAAATTATCTTAGTGTCACTACAAAAACTGGCATCGTTTTTTAATCACATTCTCTTCTTTGCTTTTTTTAGGCCGCAAACGGCTCCTAGGTCGACCCAGCCCCAAATGGGTACCAGAGCAACTCTGGGAAGGTTAAGGCGGCCGGCGTGATGCTAACCACATCACCCCTAGTATGCCGACGGTCAAGAAAATATGGGCCTAACACCGTATTCCCAATATGCCTCAATGGGCGTGGAACGGGATCCTTTACCTTTTTACCTTCAGTCGTCATCTAGTCTAAAAGACCTGGGGCAACATCCTAACACTATTTAGTTACCACAGTTTTCCTTCTGTTCTTCTATTTTCCTAATCTTCCTTTACAATTTTTCCATCTTACATTTTCTTCTTCTTACATTCCACCTACCCCTTAATTTGTTTCTCCCTTTTTCTCTATTACAGAGCTTTAGTACACTGTCGAACCATATGCGAGGTGATCTCTTTCGGTTATAATTGGTCGTATATTATGTTAACATTTTTTTAATATCTAATTTTGACGCTAGACTGATGAAAGCCCTGAAAAGGTCTGGTCCTGAATAGGACCGCTAGCTGACTGTCTGGATTCGTCCTGCTGTTTGCTTATTCTTAATATTGTGGGGTTTGTTTTTTTTTTTGTTTTTTTTTTTGCAAGTTTGCTTTGCTCAAAACTTGTTCTCGCAAGTTTTGCTGGGAGCCCTGATAAGGGCTAAATCTTAGGACTGCTAGCTGATGTGTGGTTACCTGTGTTCAAGGATGGGTCAGGTTATGTGTTTACATCTCGCGTCTATTGCTTCTATCTGGTTCTATATCTGGTTCTATCTGGTTTATGACTTTCTTGATGATTATTGGAAGTAGATCCTCGCGGATTTGATTGATTACTTTTTCTTTGTGTTGTTCATTGTTTTTGCTTCGTTGTGTGGTTTTAGTTGAAATGTCATTGATGATCATTCTTTCTTGTTAAATTCTTTTGAGGATTTCTTCGTTTTCCTCTTTCAGCTATTGTAGCTTCACGATGTCTGCTATGTGTGTTGTTATTATGTTTTCATGTCGTTCATCGTGATCCTGGCGCTTTTTTCAGGCTTTTCTTTAGCTTGCAACGAATGTCACTCTCGTGTCCCTCTCTTGTCACCTTCAAATCTTGCAATCGATTTTTCAATCACTTCCAGATGAGCAATAGCTCTGAAACTTGGCATAGTTGTGTATTCCCCATGACAATCAATAATCAGTCGTAACAATAATAAAATGAATAAAATTAAAATTAATATAATTTTTTTTTAAATTGTATAATCACTGAAATAGGCGATAATTGCAAATAATCTAGGTGTATTCTTTCCAACAAGATTGTCTCTCGAGAGAAATAATGAAACTTCTCCTCCCCCCCCCCCTTTTTTTTAAAACCCTTCCACACAAAGGCTTTTTGTCAATTTGATGTTACATTTTTTGACTGCACGCTATAAACTCCTTGAAAAATTATTTGTGGCCTTTTAGTGCATTAAAAGCCTGTGTTTAAAATATTTTTTATTAAGTCTCTCAGTGATTGATCACCTCTGTTATTTTTGGGCTTCGTTGGACTGCCTGTTTTTAATTTTTACCTGAGGTTTACTTTTTATATCTCACCTCTTTGTTCAGTTGTCAGAGTTACGCTTTTATGTTGTGATCTTGTTTAGTTGTTACGGAATCTGTTGTCAATTTCTCTTTAGCTTCTCTGTATACGTTTTTGTCGACAGATTTCTCAAGTATTTGTTTAGTTTGCTGATAAACTGAACAGCCGCGGTACCTTGCCTCGTGGTTTCTGAGACGGTTTTAGCAAGTTCTGTTTGTATTCAGGGCTTTATGGTTGTAACCTTTCTTTGCCCTGGAGGCAAATTCTACATGTATGACTTTCCCCACAGTACTTGCAAACTATCTCGTTCCTGCACGACTTCTCGGTGTTTGGATATTGCTGATTGATAAGGGTGGATTTGAGCTGAAATGATAACTTGCCACCCCTATCGACACCTGGTATTAAAGTGCAAGATGTAGGTGTCTTCTCTGATTTAGAATGTTGCTGTGTGTGTTGCAGTAGAACAGTTCACAGGGTACACCACAGGCAACATGACGTGTAGAGTCATAGAAATGGTAACTTCGCTTTAGTTTTATACCATTTATTGCACGCCACAAAACAGTCATGATATTTATGTCATCACCAGCATAGTATAACGAATGCAGCATTCAAAATCATATTAACTGATAGTCATGTAGGATTCAATACTCAATAGTTGTATTGTAAACAGATATCATAAAGTTCTGGTTCGTGAAGCTGTATAAATAATATATATAACTTCTGCAACAGTGTCAGCTGCAGATCTTCAATGTTCATAGACAACAATAAATGCTCCCTTTCTGATGCTAGCAGATCAGATGTATACAATAAGTCCGTTTACTGTCTGCACGTGAATAGCATACTGGGCATACAGGTCATACCGACCTTTATAACGTTTCTAAGTCTAACCATCTGACTTGGACGTGATCTCTGATATAACGAATCCTGGAACACAGACAATAGTCTTGTTGGTCTAGAGCGACCCATATATATATAACTAGTTCAGGTATAAAGATACCGGTGGCGAAAATCCTAGTCAAAGTACCTCTCCATATTAAATCACACAGGCGAGCAAGGAGCGACAGAAATGACGAACTTCTAGATGATAGCAAAAAGTTCGATACAAGAGGAATTACCTTTCTTCGGAATTCAACCACGAACATATGCCTCCAGGCAGGCTTGAATAATACTGGGAAATAGTCTAGTTAGCTAACTAACTCACAAAGACAATGTATTTCCCTCAGAAAATCACAAGACGCAGGTTGCGTCCGCTCGCTACTCAGACCATTTCTAAACCCCCAGCTGGGCGGAACACACAGAACGAACTCCCAGTTTTTGACATGCGCAGAACTCATCTACGTGAGTATCAATTCACACAAAGCGATTTTAAGAACATTCGAGATAAAAGTCTTACACAGTCGCGCCTTTTATGGTCATGAACAGAAGCGTTAAGACAGGTTTCAGACATCTACAACAGTTGACTGATACTACCAAATAAGGAGATATGGTCACGCTTCGTTCAAGAAATTATAGACCGAACGTGTCTCTATACAAGAGAAGGCAAACTCATAAAAATTGTAGTCTCGATAACTCGGGTTATGTCCCTTTGACTGTAAAAAACATAATACACACTTCAGTCAAAAAATGATCATACATACGAAAAATGATCATACAAAGACTTTGGAAAAAGTAATTATTTGTGCGTAACACTGATAGTTTGAACCCTGTAAGACCCGAAAGATTTATGCTTCTGTCCTTCTAGATCTGTCGTTCAGAGTTAGTTTCTTAGGTGATGTGTTCCTTCGATAGTTAGTATAATTAAGTTGATCTTCCTTCTTGTCCATGTTTTCATCCTTCCTGTTTGTATAATTCTGACGCCTCAGTCTTCTGTTTGTTGGCAGCTGGGGACTTCTTGTTTAGGCCAGCTGGTGTATATTCTTCTTATGATCAACTTCTTGGTTTCCTTGTAAATCTCAGCCTGCACTTTAATCTGGAGGGATAGCTGACATTCTTTATGACGAGGTTCCAGTCGAGCATCAGTGAGTTGACTTTGTCTGTGTTGTTCAGGGTAAGCACGATTCCCTTTTCATGTTTTCTTACCCTAATGTTGCTTCTCTTCGTTATTGCTTCCAGGAACGTAATCACTTTATCGTCGGGTAGGGCCCTGAGAGTGGCCTCACCACCCGTCACGTGAGTGATTTTAATTTCCGTTCCTGTCGCTCCTCCTGACGACCGGTTTCGTTTGCCCTGTCGGGTTGGCATCTCCTTCCCTCCTTCACTTTGAGCATGTCTCGTCTTTAACGCCCCGTTATTAAAATAAACAGGATGCAAAATCTAACTGACTGTCTGCGAGTAGTGCTGGAAATAGTTCACCATGTAAACAACACGCATAATATATTTTTGGTCCCAAATATTGAGGAAGTGCTTGACTCCTGCGCTGCTTTATCATTACGTTTCTATGTAATGCTGGAATCGTGAGTGCAATTGGCAAATCAGAATCATTCGATCAATGTCCCTTCAAGTGACTGTTTACACTGTGTCTGAATCGTGAATTTTCTGTCAGAGTTCTAGTTTTCATAGACAACTGTAGACATTCGCCGATAAACACACATTTGTCGATGTTTTCACATCCGCTATCTATTTTCCTGTTCAGTTGTGTTTATTTTCTATCATATCTGACCACGTGACGTCTCGGCATCGGAACATGTCTGTAATGGATTAACATTTTTTGTCCGTTGTCTCGTAAAAATCAATAAATACTGTATTTTAAAAAGCAACGTTTTCATTAATCTCCCGATGCTATCTTTGGTCTTGCATAATGGGGTCAGATTTCATGGAAAAGAAAGCAAACAGACTTCGAAAAAAAATTTATAATAACTAATTTTTAAAAAAGATGACTAATGAACGCGGTCAAAATCAGGCAAGTAAAATATCTTGGAAGTGCAAAAATACTACAACGTGTGTGAAAATCACAGTCGTGGGAAAATGGTTAAAGACAAAATAGACAAGACAAAGACGGCGATACAGGTAGACTCACCTCAGTGCAGATCAAGTGAGATGAGTGGAAGCTTGTGTAAGCACAGCAAGAAGCCATAAGCAGTGACAAGATTGAAACAATTAGTGTGTCCTAACCACCCTCCAAAAAAATTATCTCAATATTCATTCTGTTTTTTATTTTTTTTTGGTAATATTAATTTTCCTTCACTCAGTTTTCCCGTCCTTGTTTTTGTTTTTTTATTTCTGTTTTTATTTATGCTTTAGGAGCCGCGCTAGCGTAGTGGTTACAACACCGCTCTGGCGACCGGGTGATTCAGGATCAAACCCGGGCGACGGCATTTGAGGATTTTTCGTCGACCGGGAATTGGACTGGATTAACTCGAGACCTGGCGAGGACATTTGAAGGAGTGTCGTCGACCAGGGATTGGCGGCTCCTGAGCCGACCCAGCTGCAATGGGTACCTCCGAAATCGGAGAGTATTTGCCTGAATGGCGAGGGACACCTGTCTCTGTACAAGAAAAAAAAACAAGGGATACTCACGTAAAATCAATGTCAGGTTAGACATTAGTAATAACCTGAGATTTCGCCTCGAGTATTAGCGGGCGTACAAAAAAAAAAAAAAAAAAAATTTATGCTTTGAATTTTCTATCTACTTCCGGTTTCCGGTTCAGCGGCAGACATGTTGATTCTGACATAACACATATCAAGGAGTGTTTGCTTTTGTTGTTATGCTTTCCACTTAATTCTCACTTTCTTTCTTTTCTGCTTTTTGTATGTCTGTCCCTGACGAAGGCCTTGTGGCCGCAATGTAGGTTTTTTTCTTGTCACTTCTCCTAGTAAGACGTATTACTGTTTTAATTTTGTCCCTCCTATCTATCCAAAAAGAAAATTAAAATATTTTGACGTTAAGCTCTCCATATACTTTCGTCTTTGTTACTTTCGCGTTTGTTACTTTTCGTGTTTGTTACTTTTCGTGTTTATTGCTTTTCATCTCTATTACTTTTCATCTTTATTACTTTTCAACTCTGTGTCACAGTATGAGCACACTGAAACCTGAAACATTGTGAGGTACAGCATGCAGCAAAGCGCAGGTTGGCGCTTGTAGAGTACAGGCAGCTCATTTATTTGCCTTAACTGTTGTATTCTTACCTGTGCCTCATTGTACCTATGTTTATCCTCCTCCCAGTTGTCCTGTCAGTAACCACATGTAGCCCAATAGGAATTTCTAAGGGGACAATGGGAACAAAATCGAACTACTGCTGTGCGAACCCTCTGTGGATGGGAATGAGCTATGATGCTGATTAGCTTCTGACCGGGTTGGTAGGAAAGTCCACAGACACCCCAGCATTACAGTGCCAAAGGGCCTTGTTCCCATGGCCGCTGGATCAATCAACAACAACAACAACAACGACTACTGCTGTCTTGTGTCAGAGTAAGAGGCAAATAATATGAGGATGTGAATGAGGCATGCAACTTTAGTACGTAAAACCACTGCTGTAAGAGCATATGAATGCTTCTTTCAAATGGGCCAGCTATAATGATGGCCCCATGCTGTGTGAGGAGCAACAATGGAAGCGATGGTGATGATGATGATAAAAGCTTGTCAGGGACGTTATTGAGATTCAGAAAACAGATTGTTATAGCTTTCGTGGCGTGAGTATAGCTATTTATATATATTTTTTCTAACTTATTCAATACTAAAGTGTTTTTTACCTTACAATTTCACATTGAAAAAAGAGTTCCGTGCCCATTTAATACGGCTATAATAGCATTACCAAATTCATGGTGCCGTATTGGAAGACTGACGCAATTTAGAAAGTTATTAAATACGAAAAAAGTGCCTGCCGCTCTAAAAGTCGGTTAATAATACAATTTCAGGAATGTAGCGCGTAGACGAACGTACGATTGGCTAAGTAGATAGAGCTCTGTCCTCTCGCAGCACTGTTATCGTGATGCGGGATCAAAATCTAGCAGAGTCACGCTACAGTCTACCCAGCTGTAAATGTGTATCTGACCCTGCTCTTGGGTTAGGGAAGGCAGAGAGGAAATGAACTGGTCACCTCACTGCATAAATAAGCCGGACCTAGTATGGTTGCCTCTAATACTTTACTCCCCTGCGGCGGTACTGACTACGAGACTTCATTTACCTTTTAATGTGCATAGATCGAGAGTGTGGAGTAGATCGAGAGTGTGGACGAGAGTGTGGAGTAGATCGAGAGTGTGGAGTAGATCGAGAGTGTGGAGTAGATCGAGAGTGTGGACGACAGTGGAGTAGATCGAGAGTGTGGAGTAGATTGAGAGTGTGGAGTAGATCGAGAGTGTGGAGTAGATCGAGAGTGTGGAGTAGATCGAGAGTGTGGAGCAGATCGAGAGTGTGGAGCAGATCGAAAGTGTGGAGTAGATCGAAAGTGTGGAGTAGATCGAGAGTGTGGAGTAGATCGAGAGTGTGGAGTAGATCGAGAGTGTGGAGTACTTGTGGAATCAAAACGATAACGAGGAAGGTTTTTTATAAGCGAATGTGGCTACAGTTTTTCTTTTTATTTATTTTCTCATCTCTCTTACTTAGCTCTCACTTTCTGTCCTTTATCTGACGAAGACCTTGTGGCCGCAACGTAGGAAATGTTATTTGTGTTTTGTCCTAGCAAGACTCATTACCTTTTCCCTTTTTAAAAAAAAAAATGAACTCACCCAATATTGAACCAGTAAGTTTCTTCGGCTCACACAACTCACGGCATTCTGGACGATGGCTCAAATGGTGCAGCAAACTTTCAGATTAATTGTTTTTTTTTTTTTTTTTTTTTTTTTTTTTTTTTTGTAACCAGCGGCACTTGGGCTTTCAGCCCTTCGGCCCAATGACATGTCATTGCGAGGCTGGGGAACCTGAGGACTTTCCTTCCAACCCGGTCAGGAGCTTCGCTCCTTCCCATCCACAGAGGGTTTATCACAGGAGCCGTTCAGGCTATTCAGTCAAATTTCCGGCCGTAAACATTTCTTCAAACGCCGACGCCCGGGTTTGAACCATGAACACCTGGTCGCCAGTACAACGCCGAAGCCATTACACCAGCGCGGCTCCCCGATTAATTGTTTAAACGGTGGTAGGGATACGTCAACACAGGAAGTGTGTCAAAAAGCCTGCATGCCAGGAGACAGCAAGTGGACGACATCGTTTCGGGTTATGCTTGCTACACTTCCTGCATTAAACATAGATGTTCACAGTCAGATAAATAGTTAGTCCAACAGACGGATAGACAGATAAATAGATAGTCCAACCGACGGATAGACAGATAAATGGATAGTTCAACCGACGGATAGACAGATTAATAGATAGTTCAACCGACGGATAGGCATATAAATAGATAGTCCAACAAATGGATAGACAGATAAATATTGCAACAGATGGATAGTTGGATAAATAGTCCAACAGATGGATACACAGATAAATAAATATGGTCCAACAGACGGAAAGACAGTTAAATAGTCCAGCAGATGGATAGACAGAAAAATAAATAGTTCAACATACGGATAGACGTATAAATAGATAATCCAACAGATGGATAGAAAAATGGATAAATATATAGTCGAACAGAAGGATAGAGAAATGGGTAAATAGATAGTCCAACAGACGGATAGACATTTAGATAAATAGATAGTCAAACAGACGGATAGACAAATATATAGTCCAACAGACGGATAGACAAATAGATAAATATATAGTCCAACAGACGGATAGATAAATGGATAGTCCAACAAACGGATAGATAAATAGATAGTCCAACAGACGGTTAGATAAATAGATAGTCCAACAGACGGATAGTAAATAGATAGTCCTACCGACGGATAGACAAATAAATAAATAGATAGTCCAACAGACGGATAGATAAATAGATAGTCCAACAGACGAATAGACAAAGAAATAAATATACAGTCCAACAGACGGATAGATAAATAGATAGTCGAATAGACAGACAGACAGATAGATAAATATATTGTTTTTTTTAATATATTCATTCAGTCAAGTAGTGGAATGTGATCAGCATATTCCAGATCTCCTAATGTAGAAAATGTAGTCCATCTTATTCCTCTTGGACTGCCCTCTGTTGTCTGGCGCATCACCCAGTCTATGACTGTTAAAAATAGAGTGGTTGATAAGGGGCATCCCTGTCGTACTCCTGTCTTCACCTCAAAGGTAGGTTGCTCTGCCCAACACTACACGTAAAGTTGGCATAGAGGCTTTTTATGATTGACATTATGCAGCTTGGAATTCCATAAGCATAGTTGGGGCACTGTACGAAGGATGGCCACCGACCGAGCAAAGTGGAATCAATTTGTTGTTGCCCCACAAGACACCACCAGGCGTGATGGCCACTGACTGCTTTGACGGTCGGCGGCTAAGGATCAAAGAAGAAGACACCCAGTTCCAAGCTTACCATTGGCTCCATTTGAGAGTAGAACATAACCATTAGCCCTTATTGGCAAGTTTGTCGAAAATACTATCTGGGACTTGGAGCGGAAAATGAGAGATATAAACTAGCAAAGTTTGAGACACAAATCAGACTGCATTTTCAACAACGTCAAGTAACAACTCCTCGGAGCCAGAGAAAATGGTCGGACAAAGAATTTCAAAATTAAAAGGGACTGGATCGAAGTACTTGGGCGTCTTTATAACTTAATAGGGAACCCGCAATTTTAAATACAAAGACTGGATACTTAAGGAATCAGAAGCTCAAGTCATAAGAGGAATACAAAAAATACCCAGACCAAGTGTTCGAAGCATCGAATCAGCGTTGCTGTGTCCATTCTACTGTGCCAGGAGATTGTAGACCCTATTTGGGTTCGTGGTACGAGACTGCATTTCTGTTCGTGGTACGAGACCAGTTTGAAGTAAGAGTCTTCGCCACTATCGTGTGTTTCAAGAGCTCGGTTCGATACTAACCACCTACATTGGACGAGTTGTAAAGAAACATACCTTGACATTAGGAGTGAAATTCCTCTATAAACCTCTAGAAAAGTGCCCTCATCACAAAAGACTTGACAAAACAACAGCTGCAGTCAGAGCCGGATTAACGTAGTAGCACAAGTAGCATATGCTACGGGCCCCGCGCTTTTAGGGGCCCCGCGCCAATAAATATGTACATAATTTTTTTGGTCATCTAATACGAGCGTTGATGGGAAGGAGCGAAGCTCCTGACCGGGTTGGAAGGAAAGTCCACTGACCCCCCAGCCTCGCAATGACATGTCATTGGGCCAAAAGAGCTGGAAAGCTCGAGTGCCGCTGGTTAGAGAGAAGAAACAAAAAATACGAGCGTTAAACCAATGATCTTGTGATTTATGCCATCTTTAGCGCCTTTTCATTTGGTGTCACGAAATTGTGAGAGAAAGAGTATAAGAGGGTGATTTAGTGTGACTCTTCATTATTTTAATCTTAACTGTTTGCGGACGGAAGCCATTTAAGTGGCGTTGAAAATTTGGTCACGTTTGGACGGAAGCCACTTTTTTGGCTCTATGCGACTGCCCCTCTAATTTTGTTTCGTTCTTTGTGAAATGAATTTGCATTAACAATAAAAACTAGAATTTAGGAAACGGAAATTTCCTGTTTTAATTGAGGTATACGGCGTGCTCGAACTCTCTTTCGATCTTGATTAAAATTTTTTGATTTGTAAGGTTAGAAAACTCAAAAAATGAGCAGTAGACACAGAGATATTGGACGTAATTATGCTTCTGGAAGTGAAAAACGTAAAGCGAAGGAAGAAAAAGAAAGAAGAGATCAACTTGTGATATCAAAAACACGTAAGCTGACAGAATATTTTGATGTTCATGGTGGTGGTACTCTAACCGCTGAAGCTGGAAGTACATGAACAACTAGTACTAGTGCAGGCTGTGCAGCAGAAAACATACAGAAAAACCCAGTATACACTGAGTCTGAATAGGAAAGAATAAGTGAAACGAAGAAGTACTCTAATGATATTGGTGACTGGCCGAACAATATAGATGACTGTGAGCGTGAATATTGCATATCCAAGGGAAGTGAAAAATGTCAACATGTTGATAGTGCCTTCTCTTCATCCGTGCGATTGTATGACACTGAAAAGAAAACTCGATACTGTCAGAAGTCTTAATTTACACATATTCATAAACTTACAAACAAGCAACATGCAAGAAAATGGTTATGCTATTCAGAAAGTAAAGGGCGCCTATTCTGTTTCCCATGCAAGCTTATGAGTTCAGAATGTTCATCAAAGTTTACTGTGGAAGGGTTTAATGACTGGAAAAATGCAAGCAATCTATTGCGTCGACATGAAGAAAGCTCCTCACATGGACAAGCTTTAATTTCACTGTTGATGCGTAAAAACAAAGGTGAACGTGTCGATTCCCATCTTGTGAAACAAATGGACATTCAAGAAAAGTATTGGCACAAACTTCTAGAGCGAATAATTGAAGTTGTGAAGTTTTTAGCAGAACGAGGCCTTTCATTTCGTGGCAGTGATGAAATTGTTGGGTACCCTTATAACGGGAATTACTTAGGGTTGTTAGAATTACTGGCCAAGTTTGACCCTTTTCTGGCAGAGCATATAAGTATTCAAGCAAACAAAGGATTTGGACATACATCATATCTATCTAAAACAACGTGTGAGGAATTCATCAATCTGATTGGATCCAGCATACTGGATCACATTCTCTGTGAAGTGAAGAAATACAAGTATTATTCCGTTTCATTGGATTCTACCTCAGATATATCTAATATGGACCAGCTGACTTTGACTCTGCGCTATGTTTTGCCATCTGGACCAGTTGAAAGATTTGTGACATTTTTGGATATGGAAGGTCATAGTGCTGAACAGCTTACTAAAAGTCTACTTAATTTTTTAAAGGCAAATGACATTGATATTAAAGACTGCCGTGGTCAAAGTTATGACAACGCCAGCAACATGAGTGGCAAGTTTATAGGATTATAAGCACGAATTAATTGATAATGATAATTACTATGCAAATTAAAAATGTACGTGTTAAAATATGTTTGTGTTGTTTTATTGTTTTTTTTTTAAATATAGGGCCCCTTTCTTAACATATGCTTCAGGCCCCGCACTAGCTTAATCCGGCCCTGGCTTATTAAAAGGCGAAAGTAACGGACAGTAACATTCCCCTATCAAGTCTCTATGAAGGCAAAACGTTTACTAAATTTCACCCATCTTTTCATATATATTTTAAACTGTTGAAGAATAATTGATTATTAAATTTGTATATATATATATATATATATATATATATATATATATATATATATATATATATATATATATATATATATATATATATATATATATATATATATATATATATATATATATATATATATATATTTTGTTTTTTTCAACTGTGGGCTTGAACGAGCTAACATTAAGTATTGCATAATCGTCTTCATAAAAGGTGGCGGGTCAGATACTAAAGTTAACATTGTTCCGCCTCATGCAGCATTGTTCTTGACATCTGAAATATTTCATGAATACTCCCTTGAGGTAGAAGCATCATTATCCTTCTATCTACAACTCTGCCAAGAGTAATCTTGTGCGACAGTAGACACCTTTAAAGATCCACATTAGTTACTCTTGAGTTTTGGCCACTGGTTGACCACTACTATAGAGCAAAGGGGAGGCAACCCGTGACAAAGAGCACAATGTAATTATTTCCAGCCATGTTTCGGTGTGTGACTTACTGGTTTTTATTATCTTTTACTTCATCGTAATGTTTATTAGCTGCAGAAAGCAACTCACTAACATTTAACTTATGAGAATGCACGGCTGTTTGCCAGCGATCTTTTAGTAATTCCCTGACCGCGCTATTTATAGCTATCGTGACAGAGGTCACGTGGTCAACTTCCTAATTGGAAAAAAATGTGGCAGTGTTTACTTTTGATAGGGCATAATTAATGCTTTTAGGCTACTTTATTATTATAAATACCGGCTTTAATTTTGCGTAAAGCTTGACTAGAAATGTTAGAGTAAATTTTAGAACACGAACAAACATTTTATCACAATTAGAACAGAAGATATAATAGTCTGAAATAGTGTAAAATTTACGTTTTTTTATATTTTGTTATGGTTTGTTTCTAATGCAATTTACACTAAAACGGTCACAATCAACATGCATAACAAATTACAGAAATCAAAAGTAGAAAACCTGCAGAAAATGGATATCAAAGTTTTGTTTTGGTTTCATGCGTCAAACATTAATTATTGAAACATTAAATTGCAAGTCCACATTTATTATCTTAAAATAACACACCCAATTGTCCCCAAAACATGAGAGCTAACAATTATCTCAATCATACATCACGATGGTCATGTAAAAATGAGTATGGTCATGAGTAAAACGAAATGTTCAATTTAATAGATAAATAGGTGTATTTAATAAATACATCTGTTAAATGATTTCCACACTGTTAATTCTGTTACTCTCACACAACAACTGCCATAATTTGCTCTAGCCCCAAAATTTTGCTCAATTATCATTCACACTTCCTTTTTTTTATAGGATGAATCTGTACATTCACAGATGGAGAAATTTGTAACAAATGAGTTTCCATTATAAATTTTAATTGTGAAGTTATATTTTTAATACCGCTGGCGCGTCTTTCAATTTTGGAAATAGTGGAATGTACAAATTCTCCTCCTTGCTCTCCATGCATGCCCATTCCAAAGCCATGAGTTCTGATCCAGTCTGCGCAATGTTTTTCTAATATGTGCTGTTTAGGAATTGTCTTACTGGAGAATTGTTTTCTGAACAAAGACATATAAGTCTCTATTGATGCTGTTATTGATTCTTTACTAATTTGTTTACTGTGTGACATTTTGTTGTGTACGTTCTCAAATGCTTCTTTCAGTGAGTTGAATTGTTCTTGGGCAATAAAAGCTATGTTAGTTATATCTTGTTTGTCTGTAATTTTCAGTGTTTGTGTAATGATTGCTCTTGTAAGATCTTTATAAACTTTTTGTGTGAGATATCTGTGGCAGTGATTCCCTATGAATGCTCTGCTATGATAAGCCTGTGGTATGATTTTGTGTTTGGCTAGTACCTTGTCCAAGTGTGAGCAAACTGGACCAGACCTAGCACACAGATCTTGAAACTGAAGTTTGGCCAGTGCATCTTGTGCATTTTCAAGTTTAACTTTAAAACTATCTGTCTCCTCCTTATCCTCACAAAGTTCAATACCTGCCTGAAAAAATTCAACTTTAGCTTCTAATTCTTCTGCCTGTTTCCAGTTCCAACCAAATCTCTTCAAGTTCTTAATAGTACTAATGTTTGCATGTATCTCTTGCGGATTCTCAAATATCTTTGCGTCTATTGTATCGGCTACCTGTTCTAGAAGTCTGTGGTGTTTCAAAACAATGCCTAATAAAATATGAAGGTAAGGAGGAGCTACATTTTCAATTTCAATCTCTAACATTGGTTTGTGTAAACAATTATGGTAACGTGCCACTTGCCTTTTATTTCATTTCCCATATTTCATATATCTATTGTAATCTCTTATCAACATTGCCAAACTTCTTGGTTTGCAAGTTGTATGCTCTCTGTATGTCTTTATTTCCTTATTTTGCTGGAGACATAACAGACATGGGTATATTCCTTGAGCTCCAGACAAACCAGACATTTTCATCAAAAAGTCATAATCCCCGAATAAGAAAACAACAACTTTTTTACCATCCCACTCTAAATCTTTTAGTGACTCTATCTGAGCTTTCATGCCATTCATAAATATTTCTAAATTATCATATGTATCTCTGACTCTAGCCATTGATAAAAGGATGGTATTAGATTTAGAATTTGGTTTCTCTAAATTTACTACCTGCATTGTAACTTTGAATGAAAGAAGATATACAAACAGTTACTTAGAATTCTTTGGCAGCCGTCGTGTGCACAGGATTGTCTACCAAAGAACACTAATGGAACAGTCCTTGTCTCACACACAATAAAAAAAGACATTCATATTATAAATACAAGATTAACAAGACTTGAAAGATAGATCAAAGTATTGTGGAAGTAATCTATCTATAGCTTTACATGTTTTCTGACGCTTATATACGCAGCTAAATATCATTATAAATGAATGAAAATGCAAAAACAGATGGTGCTTTACAAAAAGTTATTTTTGTACATCCTTATTTAAGATTTGCGAGTATCAGGAATGCGTTTACAGTGATTTATATGTTACAAAATCTGGTGACAATATGCTTGTTCTTGTAATGCCAAACTCACAAAACTGACTACCACACATTCTCAAGATATGAAACCAAAAAAAAAAAGTATGTGGAAATAATCTTTAGCTTCCCTTCGAGAAGTCTTTATAATTATAAACTCAAACGAATGGGCCGATTTTTAGATATTAAATAAATAAAAAGATTACTTATTTTATGAATTTCCTCAAATGATGACGCTGTTTTCAAAAGTCTGTAACTCCGTCAAAACAAATTTCAAACAAATAAAAATGCAATCAAAAATAGAACACAGAACAAAGTTATAGTACACAAAAGAATTTTAGCGCTGTGTTTATCCAGAACGAGTGTGTAATGATTTATATTTTACTGATTTTACACACACATCAGCTGATTTTCCCCGCCAAAACCCTCAGTAGTTTTTTACGGTGCATATGAAAATGTTATACCCGGTGTCAGAATTCCGGTCACCGAAACTAAAAGATCGCTCGGGTATAAGGCACAAACAGCCGTGAATGGTGTACTGTAGAAATACACGTTATTTATAAAAGTATATTGTAAAACTTTTATTATATATATTAATAAACCAAAAGCATATGTTACAGAGGCGATAGTGTAGATGAAATAGCATTATTAAAACAACCCCCAAATTATCTTCTCCACAAATGGTTACACCGTTCAGACTCTCAAAAGGGGTACACCGATAAGGTTTACACCGGTCTGGGGTCGTTCACATATTATGTCACGCAATTTTTGCCATTTTTTAACCCTCGCCCCCTCCCCCTTGTCACATTTCTTCAAAAAAACTCATCCCCCTCCCCTGTTACGTGACGTCACATATATATGTCTGCAATTGAATGAATGTGGACTAAGCGTGTTTTTAGGCCGTGTTGAAGGTTATTCCACAGATCAGCAGCAGAAACAGCTAAACTTTTCATGAATAAGTCCAACCAAGGCTTGGGCATGTGTAATTTGTTTAAGCGTTCTCTGCGTCTTCCATTGTATTTGAAAATAGGCCGAAAATACTTTGGAGCATTCTGTGATAGGATTTTGTGAATGAAATTGGCTTTGTTGAAGAGAAAGCGCTTTCTTAGAGGTAATATGTTAAGATATTTATATGGATCTACACACTGTGTAAAGTGTTTGTCAGAAACTAAGCACACTGCACGTTTTTGTAATGAACAGTCTCTTTGTGTTAGACATGGAGCAGCCATCCAAGATTGTGAAGCAAGAGTCTTAGATGTGTTTTTATTTGGGATATATAGAACATTTTCCTTGCTTCCTCATCTAGGAAATGGTTGATCTTAGCTGACTGGTAAACTTTATGTGACATATGTTTGGTCAACGCTTGCACATGCGAATTCCAACTTACATGTTGGTCAACTATGAGTCCCAGTGTTTTATTTTCATTGACATTATCAATTAGTGAGGTACCAATGTAGATCTGAAGTGTTGTTTTCTGTGAGTTGTGTAATTTTTGTCTAGTTGATATTATTATACATTTAGCTTTAATGATATGTATTTGCATGCGATTTTCGTTGCTCCACTTAATAAAATTGTTTGTATCGCTTTGTAAAAATATTTCTTGTGTGTTGCGGCTTTTATCACTTGCGTAAATAGTACAGTTATCGGCAAATAGGTCGCAGGATGAGTGCTTGATGTGTAGTGGAAGGTCATTTATGTCAATGGAAAAAAGTAGAACCGGGAATAGAATCCTGAGTAACACCGGTTTCGATAATGGTTGGGCTTGACAAGGAATTACACGTACATAGATAGACAGACAGATAGATACAGAGACATAGATGTAGATAAGCATCAAATGCCAATTCACATGAAAACCAGTTCTTTCCGGTCATTTTTATGAATGGGTGAAATATTTTTTTTTAAGTACTACTGAACCAAAAAAATGTGTAATTTGTAGCAGACCTAAAAAAAAAAAAAAAAAAAAAAAACCGCTTCAATTTAATTATTAAAAATTCTTTGTAGGCTTCCATATTAATCCAAATAACATACTCATTGGTCTGAAAGTGTTACGCTGGTAAAGGAACGGAAGACAGGAATCCGTACTTCCTGGCACATTTACCCCGATTAATTTGAGTGCTCTGTGTAATTTAAAATTTATTTTAATTACGTGTACTTGAAAGTTTTAGTTTCCGTTCGACTGAAAGAACCATTACACTTACCGTGTTTTATGTAAGGATCTCTTCGATGCTTAATAAAATTGCGAACCAGTGTAGGGAATAAGGAAATGGACGTGGGGATTAAAATAAATGCAGAAGTCGGCGACTGGGTAAACGAATCTTAAAGCTGAAAGCTTTCCAGAGATTTTTTTATTTTTTTATTTATTGAAATTTCTTTTCAGTTTCCGTTTGAACTAGAGAGAATTGGCATCTCTTTAAGTTGTCTGTGCTTTCCACCAGGTTCAGAAAAAGCCAAGAGCGACAGAGAAATGAAGTGAATTAAAGTTGGAATAGAAAATCGGATTCTTGGAGCACAATAACGTAGAAGACTGAACACGAAAGTAGATGTTATGAAGAAAATTTAAAGGAAAAAACATGAAGGTAAATAGCAGCTTTACCGTGTTTTACCAGGACCCGAAAGTGAAGCGAAGAATATTAACACTGAGACGTACCATGCGTTTCGTAAAAAGCGACTAAGGAAGTTTGGGAGTAATGTCGGTTACACCATCCTGTAGAAATTTTAAAAACCATAAAATCTTCAGCAAACAACATGACCTGGTAAACTAGATGCTGGAGATGGATAGGACACATATTGAGAAAGCCTGTTTATGACATTACCGGGCAGTCCTTGACATTACCGGGCAGTCCTTGACATTACCGGGCAGTCCTTGACATTACCGGACAGTCCTTGACATTACCGGGCAGTCCTTTTCTGGAATCACCAGGGTAAAAGAGGTAGAGAAAGACCAGAGAACACATGGAGAAGAGAACTGGAGACAGACGTCAAGGGGATGAAGAATATATGGAACGACTTTGAGCTGATGGCACGTACAGGAAAACTTGGCATGAGTTGGTTGAAGGCCTTAGGGCTCCTTTGTGAGTTGAAAGGTGACGTGTGTGTATGTCCCTGCGGAGAACACACTTTCAGCAGGTTTACGCCACTCCTTTCTATCCTACATCTTCTGATCAAGGGCTTTTCATGTTTTCTTTATCCCCTTCTGCATTTGGTTTTTGATTTCCTCTTTTTAACTTACCCTGTTGATTCCAGCGGGAAGACTACATTGTAAAGCTGTTGGCTTCCTATTCTGTGCCTTCTGATCATAATCTTTTCATGTTTTCGTTATCCTATTTAAGTATTGTCTCCAGTTCCCTTCTCCATTCGGTTTTTTGGGCTCTTTCTATTTCTCTTTCACTGAAGATTCCAGAGGAAAGACTACCTTGTAAAGCTATCGGCTTCCTGTACTACACTTCAGATCAAGGTCTTTTCATGTTTTCGTTATCCCATTTAAGTATGTCTCCATGTTACGACCCTTTTTGCGCACTGGAGAGATACTTGTATTTGAAGGCTATGTGGTGCACACAAATGTGTCGGTACGAATTTTTCTGTGTGTGATTTGGAAATGACGTGTCTTTGTTTGATACAGCAACAGTTTAGTTTATATTCAGCGTCCAGTGGGACAAGGTGTTTTATGTGTTAATGGTGAACTTGGTGTATGAAGGGATGTACTTGGAACTATTCGCCGATTGTGTCTGTGTATAACTCCGCCAAGACCAGTCCTAAGCCGGTGTAGCAGGTAGGAAGCACTGTACGATAGGAAACACTGTACAGTGCCTCCTACCTGTCGGTAGCGGACACTGTACAGTGAGCGGTATCTAGGTACCGCCCACTGTACAGTGAAGCTTACCTGTTAGGTAGAAAGCACTCAGCATGGGTAGGAAGGACATTTTAAAGGTTTAAAAAAAGTCGGAAATCAGTAGATAAATATAATTAATGCTGCATTGTCTGTGTCACGAGAGAGTTAGATGTTATTGAAATTCTTTAGTATCCTGGACACAATATTGTATCAGCTGATACCAGGATAGTGCCAGATAAGAGTCTGGTCTTATAAGAAATACCCCCTTCTCTGAAAAGAGTAAGGGTGTATAGACATCAAAGGTAGGATCAAACTGTATAAGTTCCTAGAGAAGATGGTAATGTATTACTCTAAGTCCCTACGTGTTCCCTCTCCAGATCCTCCTCTGTTAATTGTATTATTATTATTATTATTAATAACTCTGCTAGGGGTATTAACTTAATTATCTACCAACAGAAACTGTAACTTAACTTAAAGAATTTAAGTAAGTCTGCTGGTAAATATTTACAATTTATTTTTACATGTTTTCTTTTCTTGTGAAAACCTTTCACTGAATTCAAAAGTTGATTACAAAATTAAATAAATAAAAACACTTGCAAATCGTTAAAATTATTTACAGTCTTTTATCTTTGTATGAACGTTCTCCTTTCTAGGCTGAAATCACTGTAGGTGTAGACTGTCTGTACTTTATGATTTATTTTATCTTCTTCACAGTTATTGGAATTAAGTAACCACTGACTAGGACGTGTGCCTAGCGAAAATGCACTGTTTATTCATCATAGTCTATCTGTCTAGTTTGTGGTGATGCTGTGATAAACTATACATTAGCCTTGGGTGGCTACTTAGCTTGAGGTCTTGATTTGGTAGTCTGTTCCACCTTGGGTATGGCAAGAAGACTGTCTCGTCCAGGCTTTTGGGTCTGGATGACCGGCCCTGTATCATTAAGGGGCACTAGCACCTCTGAATCCTATAGTGGAGTCTGGCTCCTAAAAGCGGCAGGTAGTTGCAGGATGTAACCTGAAAATATATTTAATTTCACCACTGTATTGCCTATCTCTATCTCCCTATCACAGAAGTAGGAGATGAGAGATAGTTTTCAGACAACAGAGTGCAGGTAGACGCACAGATCACATCAAGTCAGAATTAATACAATTCAGTTCACTGTGAATACAATTTTCCTTCAAATCCTTAGTTAGAGCTATTTGTCCATGATTCGCCTCCATAAAATCATTAAGTTTTGTGGAAAAATACCAAGTGATATCTTAATCAATGCAGTAAAACAATTAATTTCATCCTCCCTCTTGTTCCTGGTATGTGATCCATTCCATCAAGAAATAATTATTTAAATACTTTTCTAAAACTATAGATACAACCTTGCTACCATTCTAAATCGATTTGAATATTTTTACAAGCTTGGCTTTTGCCTCCAGAACATTACACAGTAGTTCAAACACGTTCTACACACTTTCTAACACACACTGTAATTAATCCATAAATATACATATATATATTTATACATTCTTTCTTACCCTCAAACAGTGTGCCACACAGTCGCTGTTAATGGTTGTAATGGTCTGCTCTCAGATACATAAGGCAAAGGCACTACGCATTAACACTTGTGTTACCGCTCACAGTGATTTTTTTTTAAAGACTGGCCCCATTTCGTTAGCATACACGTTATTTTATAGTGTGAGGTCGGGCGTCCGAGGGGTTTCCCTGCTTGCTAATATTTGCATCCGAAATTTTTTTTGGGGTAAAATCTGCCTAGTTGTGCAAATCAGGAAAACTATGATTTTATTTATCTACGTTATTCCTGGGGCGATTTTCTTCATTTAAAGCTTTAAATACGCTCTAAATTATTCTACACCTTCCTAGCTACTAATCCGTTACTTTCCTAAATGCATTTATTTCTATGCATACTTTAAACAGCCAAATTATGGACTAACCTGAGGCCTCGATGCATTCAACCAAAGATTTGTCCCGTCCTATACTACTGATCGTGAAGGTCTCTGCACAGACGTGCAGAGCAACATTCCCGTTGTAGAATTAGAGACCTCTTCTAGGTGGTGCTTCTTTCCTACTTATGTAATTAAATGGCATCCTTCACTCGGTTGCACGGATTAGTCCTAGCCATTGTGTCTGTTCAATGCTTTAGTAAACACGGCAGAACGGTACCTTTCGATTGGTCAGTGTATCAAGAAGTTATCATAAAGTATGGCGCGCGGTTTCGTCAGAGTATACAGAGGACGTGTTGTGAAAACAGACCAACTCACGACAATAGCCTCCCCATTCAAAAGCGTAAACTCTCTGTTGAAGCTTCCTGTCTGGATTCATAATCACGTCACTCTCCCATTTAGGTGTTCACTCTGCCTTCCTACTCTCTCGGTTTCCTTCAGGATGGTGCCTACTTAAGAAATCTGCCCCAACATCTGAGATCCAGGGATATGCACCGCCTATTGTGTTAATAATCTGACAGGTAATGCTGCCTGTCTAATGCTGATTATCGACTACTATTCCTTTTTCACCTCTCTGAGTCTGTCCAATAACATGTCCAGAGATGATAGATGTTCCTCAAAGTTCCAGTAGTTATGAGGATATCATTCATGTAATTAGTGATAGCTGGATTTTGTAAGGGATCCAGTAATTTCCTCATCATCCTAGAGAAAACACTCGGAGTATTCTTCAACCCAAAAAGGCAACATATTGAACTCATAGTGCCTCTCCGAAGTGCTAAAGTCCAGTAACAGTCTGATTTCAGGCTTGACGGGAATCTGGTAATACCCTTTACTTAGATTCGCTTGTCCCTCTGTTATCCTTTATTTTCCTGTAATTCAGGCAGAGTCTATTATCACCAGGGGTTTCCTCAGCTAAACCTCACTGGCACGATAATATGATTCATGTGGGGAAATGAATTTTCCTGCACCAAGAAATCAATTCTCCTTTTAGCATTTGCTATATAATATTAAACCTAGTCCATGTCCGTGTCAGTACTTCCAATGGACCGTTTATATGGGCCGGCCAACTACCACTATTGCCGGAGCCCTTTCTAATGCTAATGTAAATAGCCGTATAGTGGAGTTGGCTTTGTATCAGTCAATTGGTTCGCACAAACCAATCGTCCACTACCTATTTTCTTGGAGATTCCCCGTAGTTCCGTTTTCAAAGGTGGCCTACTAACCACATTTCTATTTATAGCCAGTTCCTGGTATTCCGAACAAATTGGTGTCGGGATGGGATGGGTTGTGTCCCCTCTCTGTGCAACACGGAGGGTTGCCATGGTAACTGGTTTCGTGGTAGACTGTTTGTGAGAAGGTGCTGTCCTATCCACTATGTCTACCTTTTTATGTTTATTTTCAGGCCTACGTCCGCTCCAATGCGTTTCTAGGTCCTGTTGATTTTCCCCACGTGTGGAGATCACCTTGCTACATTTGGCACAGGGAGTCACATACTGAGCTATGTCTTCCGCAATACCTGGTCAATAATGATTCACAGATGTCCTTTGACAGGTGATACCGATTTTCATATGTCCACCGTCTGGTACAACATGTGCTAATTCCATAACTTTGTCCCTATAACACAATGGCAGTACTAACTGTCCATGCCCTTTTTGTCATGCTCCAGCTTTCCTGTAAAGCAATCCATCATTCATATAAAACTGTCCTTTCTTAGGAGGGTTATGGCTGTCTGGCAATTTACCAAAGCAAGGTTTTAAGTTGCTATCTTTAGATTGAGCCTTTTTCATCTTTTTCGGATGAATGTTTAGTGGAATTCCTTCCTCCTTCTTAAGGCTTGACCTGGTCTGGAGCGTTGCCATGATCACAGGTTTTATTGGGGTACCCAAGAAGACATATCTCCTTCCTATCACCAGCGGGTAACTAGGATCATCACACACTGCTGCACTAATCACGCCTTCCACGTAGCGAGTTCTAACATTGATCCTTGCTATGGGAAGTGTCATGGTGGCTGTTCCTTTTAATGCCCCTTGTATCTCCACTTTTTCTGTGGTATATTGATCAGGGTTCACCAAGGATGCACTCACGACTAAGTCATATTCCAGTCAAGAATCATACAGACACCTTATTTTAGTGCCGTTACATGTTACTTCTTAACTCGAAATTATCAGCCTGTGTCAGGAGTACAAGACACTGTGATAAAATACTCCATGTTACCCCCCGCTCTCATTTATATATTTTTTTTCTCGTTCAAAAAAATCTATGAATAAATTCTGTATTTGACCTTGGTTGAAAGCCAAGTAAAATAAAACTGTATAAAATACTAACTAACGCATTCTTAGGGTCTATTAATAGAAATAGCCTTGACGACAGTTGTTAGGGCACATTTTCTTTTCTCCCTATCGCCAGATTTAAAATTACTACATTTGAATTTTTGCCATTGCCTCTCGAAACAGTCCACTATTAGCGCTGGATTTGAATGTATAAACACTCAGCGTAAGAGTCCCCTTCACCAAATCACACACACAGCCCGCGTTTCCTGTCTCTAGTTTTTTCTGACGAAATCCGAAAAGCGTGCCAAAACCAACATGTTAACGCGTTGCTTAGTTGTACGAAACAGGGAGGGGAAAGGGGTGGTTTAAAGTGACAAAACCAAGCCTAACTTGTAACGTGAAATAATAACCACTATTGTGCAGGGCTGGAAGAGGGAAAAGAGAAACTTAGAGAATGGCTTTCTTTATAAACTACACTTGATGTCTGGAAGGATAGAGTTAATATTATTAAACATAATATCCTCCATAGTCCCTTATAATAACTTAGATGAACCTTAGAAGACTTATTTTATTAATATGATAGTTCAGAAAAGAAAATCATAAAGTAGAGGAAAAGTACAAAGATGAAAACGATGATAAAGAAGTAATTAAAACCTATCTAGAAAGGTAGAAAATAGTCGTCTGGTTAAAAATCACTTTTCACATTTAAAATAGCACAAGTAATAACAGAGATATTTAGTAATAAGAAATTCAGACGGACAGATAGACCGCTCAATTTTGAAAAAAGCTTCAGATGTTACATTTTCAAACGCATATTTGAAACAAGTCAAATTGGCTTGACTCAATCTGATTGGGTACTGTAAGAGTAGAGGGGAGAGATAAAACTAAAGGGTGGCCAAGCGAACGCTGCCATTTGAATAATATTTCTAAACCTAGTGGGTTAAGATCAGCAGCAAAGCCTTGTGTGTGACCCATTGCTTTTGCGTCTGGACGGCGGCTATCATTCTTGTGCCCATTCATAGCTAGTTAACCATTACTAGTGTGTGAAATATTCATTGATTGCGGTAAGATAAATGCTTTTAATGATATTATTATTATGTAGAGGCCAACCCAGATAGGGGGCCCACAAATTTTGAGTGGTGCGACATTTGGCATTGTGGAAGCTTATAACATCCTAGGGAGCATATACATGCCTAAAGCAGACGTATGAAGCAATTGAAAGTAAAAGGGTGTTTGATTATTGCCATAACCATTATTACAACTGTAAGATAAGAAAGATAATAGCAGACTTCTGCAGGCCAATGTTCCAAAAACTCTTGGGAAATAAATAGAACGTCATACTATCAAAGTTGACAGATCATTAAACAGAAAAACAAAAGAGATGGTTGTATCCCAACTGTTGATATAAAAGATAACTAAAGTCTAAGTGACAGAGGCGTTGACGCCATGTGGGAAAAGAGCAGATACCCACTGATTGAGAAGAAGTCACAATACAATTAGGAACTGTAGCTATTGATTAGCACTTGTGCTGATCACTATTGAATGTTTAACGATGTTTGTTTGTTAGGTGTGGAGATGTGTATATGAAGAGTATTTAAGGAGGCATTGTTCATTGTTGCAGGGTTGCATCAACTAGTAACCAGTGAGACAAAATCTGGAGCTGCAGGGTACGAGGCAACTTACCTGTTGCTTGTATTGTGAATTAACGGCCCTAGCTGACTCCAGCTGAGATTCTTGTGGACAGAAAGTGTCATATTTACAGTCAACCACCTACTTGCCTTTGATTGAAAGATAAGCCTTCTTTTTTGAGGGCTAATGACTTCACATTATATTGTTAACCTCCACACTGTAATTAAACGTTCTAGTGACATGATGAAAAGAACAGTTCTTCCAATTAGTGACTCTTCTTAATACGTTGTTACTACAGACAGGGATACAAGTACAGAAACATTTTAAATTATATCATTTATGGACAAGATGTCCCTCCACTGTATTTACCTTTGTACATAACCACATTTTATTTTGAGTTTAACCTTCCTGATTCAAAACATTGAGAGTCAGGAAATTAAAATTGTAATATAATTCAGTAACTTTACCCACTGTCTTAACTGAGTTTATTGGATTGAGTTATAGTTGTGTTAAGTTGTTATCATACATCACACATACATTACCCTAGACACGTAGCCATATCAAAATTAATAGACTCAAAATAGTTCGCAGAGTGAGATCATAGGGTGGTAGCAGTTAGGTACCCTGAGAATACATCATCATCAACTATTAGACTCAGGGACTTACATAGCTTGACCTCACTCTGTAGACAACTAATATTAATTCGCATAATTAACATCAAAATCCACCACAACACAACCATTTGCGCTGTGCGCAAGAATTTCCGAACTAGGCTGAAAATTGCAGTTGTTGTTTCTAAATTTCATGTCTCTTAAGTTTTTTATTTTTTTTTTTAGAATTTGTAGGATAAAAATTGGCCCCAGTTCTAATTTCCAGCAACAATAAAATTTCCAGCAAACATAAAGATACCTTTTACAACAGTTCCATCGATAGAAAGATGATTGTGATCATGTTCAATAAGCAGAATAATGACAGAGAAAAATATGTTAACTTCGAGTTAATAATAGTAGAACCCTAGACAACATTTATGATCTTCGTGAGACTGTAAGTATTCTGATTCTATGCAATAGAGATAACTCATGTATATATAGTCCGGCCAAACTGATTATTCTGTTATCTCCCCTGAACTACAATTTCTTTCTCTTTCGTCCCATGAACATTTGCAGTGCATATTTTAATTCCCGAGGAGATCAAATAAAAGTCGGACTACTTCTCCTTCAAGCGACTCGTAAGAGGTGACAAATATGATATTATGCATGGGGGGGGGGGGGGGGGCTAGCACATTCATCGTGTACACTAAATTGTTACAGAAACCATCGCAGTAATAGAGCTCATGAATACTTTGATGCAGACTTCCTGGAAAGGGACCACCTATAGTGATGGTTCTTTGCCCCACTTATTTACTTAGTCGTTCCCCTTCTACCTTCTTTGCCCCACAAGATGAGAAAACGGGACATGAATGACGTAGCAGTCAAAATTATGCCCTGTCACTTCTTTTGTTCCATGCCAATCGTGTGACTGCAGCTTTTCCTGCTCAAGGATTTCTATTTTGGACCATGCTCCCCAGATTTGTCCGTTAGTCCTAGTTGATTTTCTGCTCCATCGTTTTTCTCCAGATTCTATTTGGACTTTCCGCTCTTCTCTTCCGTTGTAAGCTCCCAGTGCGGGGCATGTGTGGTAATACTGGTTATTTGTTTTCTGAGAGTGTGTCCTTTCCCTCTCCATATTTACTCATTAAAACACACATATTCACACACAGAGACGCACACACACACACATAAGGTATATATATATATATATATATATATATATATATATATATATATATATATATATATATATATATATATATATATATATATATATTTGCTGTCGTCTGCTTTTGTTCCACACGTTTATACGTTTTATTACAACTGGCCACCTGATGCCGAGGATACGATGCGGGCATTTTCTAGTGAGTGTCTGAAGCCTATGTGTGATATTCTTGGTGACATGCCGTGTTTCAAGTCCATAGAGTAGGACAGATTTTACATTGGTGTTGAATACCAATAATAATTTTTTTTTCTTATAAAGTGCAGCTAAGATCCATATTGGTGAGAGAAAGTTCGCGGCAAATTTGGCGGTGGCATTCTGATTTGTTCCTCTGTCTTCCTGGATGTTTCTTCCAAAACATATAGATGTCCACTTCGTCAATCACCTGATCTTTTTCTGTTTCGAATCTTTTTGCCTATTATTATTCCCGCTTTATTTATTATTTTTTTCACTTAAGGGTAACCCTGCATCTTTGTCTTTTCCTCCCCTGTTAGTCCGTGTGTTTTTGTCTTGGATGCCTGGTTGTTTATATGGGTAACCCTGCATCGTTTTTTCCGCCCCTGATAGCCTGTGTGTATTGTCTTGGGTGACTGGTTGTTTATATGATAGAAATCTGCATCAGCATCCTCATATTGCTTGTTCTATGTTCCTTCTTGTCCTGTATGTTAATTACCTTGATTGTCTCATCACCATAGTCCATAATCATCGCTTGTTAAAGCTTTATAGCTATAGTGCGTTTCACAATGTTTACCGCTGTTTAATATTCAATATCTCTGCAACCACTTGATCGTAATTGTTGCAACTTTGCATATGACCTAATGATCGCTATGTCCTGTGGGGGACATTTTTTTCCTCGTTAACAAACTTATGGTTTTAAATTTTCTTTATTTAAAGTATACAAAATCGACTACCTCCTAGTCCAACCGTAATTTTAAAGGGCTTACCCCTTCATATTTGTGAGCTATTTCGATTTAACATCTTGAACGCATGTCACGTGATTTTCTAAGTGTTTCAGCTCACTACCGCACTGTTTTGAACATTACATTGACCCTTCCGGTGTGTTCAGTTACTATTCTACTGATTGTGTATTTCAGTGCATAGGCGTATCTTGCGGTATTCTAGGTCTGAACTTATTTTCACTTCCAATTATACGGACAACCGGGACTATCATACCGAGATGAACGGTAACATATTTAGAGAGTGGATTGAAAATACTCTTCTTCCGCCCCTAGACAGACCGTCCTGTCTGATAATGGACAACGCATCATACCACAACGCTGTGGCAGAAGAAGACAAAATCCTGACATCTTCGAGTACAAAAGATGCTATAAAGATTTGGCTCAGAAAAGAAGACATTCCATTTAACGAGGGATTTCTGAAACCTGAATTACTGTCCCTTGTTAAGAAATCACAAAAGACAAAGATATTCCATATAGACAAGTTGATTCAACAGCATGGTCATATGTGTTTGAGACTGCCACCTTATCATTCACATTTAAACCCAATTGAACTCGTTTGGGCAAAAGTTAAAGGACAGGTGGCAGCTGAAAATAAAACTTTCAAACTATGCAATATGAAAGAACTAACATATGCCGCCCTCTCGCAGATAGACAAAGATTATTGGTGTAAATGTGAAGACCATGTCTTAAAAGAGGAAAATGGCTATTGGAAAAAAGATGGACTGTCGTTCGTTCAGCCGAGAATAGTAATCAATATGTTAGACTCGTCTGACTCAGAATAAATGTGTAAATACCTTATATGTTTTCTCCTCCATCTATGTGTATATGTAAACCAATTCATTTCCTTTTTATCTCCGCGATTTCCCTATTTTTAATATACACAGTACTTTCACCTCTTCATGCATCCATTCACGTTTTAGTATAAAAAGTAACATTTACAACGAATAGGCGTTATTATTCTCTCAAATATTTCGAAGAAATAAAAAAGGACCTCACGTAGTAATCAGTTAACAAACCCCTCTAACATTCGAATTGTACATACGCCTATGCCGAAAATATGCAACTTCCTTCATTTACGGTAAATTATTTTCTTCCAGGACAAAATAATTACAGTACTTCGTTAAAAAAGATCAAAGGAATTAGCCGTTGCAAGAAAAGAACACTACCTGCAACATTGAATTTTATAAAAACTTTGGGACATTGAAAATATAAGACCACATGCAAAAAATCATGTTTATCAGGGCAAGGAATATGGAGATATTTGAAGTCAATCGTCGACCGATCTTTTTGAAACGCACTATAGTATCATTGGTATTATTCTGAGGATGATCTTTACATTAATGCTGTTCTGTCACGAAATATTATGTTTTTAATTATTTAATTATGTGGAAATTCAATTATTCCACTTTTAGTATTAAACATCTGATGAGCGTGCCAAGACTTAATTTACAGTCTTCTGTCCATTAAATTATTAGCTAAAGCTCTTTGTCTCTGTTTTGTCAACCCTTTCTGTTTTTATTTTGTTTGAGCTGTGTGGTAAAGTGGGATATATAAATATTTATAGGGGACTTAGTGTACTGACTGAGATCAGCTGTGAAGGTATCTATATCTAATAAGGGTAGTGTATTATAGATGACCTTACTTGCTACCACATATTTATACCTCAGTCAGAATTATTTTTGAATATAGTGATGACTACGTTGAATGTCTAGGGTATGTATATGATGAAGTGTAAGTCACAACAACAACAGACAGATAAACAAGTCAGTTTATTCCACCACACTTGACAACACTGTGACACTCACACACATGTACCATTCTATAAGACTATCTTAAATGAGTCACTGGTAAATTTTCAAATATCAATATGTATTAAGCACTTTTCATTAATATATATGTGTCCTGATTCAAATACAAAGTGAACCAGGAATCACAATCACTTTTAATTACAAGTTATATGTACAGAATTTATCAATATGAATCTTGTAGTGACATATTTTATTAATCTTATCCCATGTGTGTCAGTTGTGTAGTGGTAATATGAGGTAATACTGGTGTTGTTTTTTCAAGCTATGTTGGTATTTGTCATCATGACTTCAAGTGTTTATTTCTGTTGGAACTAGTATTGGAGATGTTCTCAGTTCCGTTCATTAAAACAATTAATTTCCCCTCTTATTTTTATACAATGTTAGTTTAAGATGGGGTTACATAATGTTGAGCTCAGCTGGCCACATAGGCTTAACTTTCGTGATGGCGGCAGGAAAAGACTCCTCTGCTCGATTGCTCCCCTGTGTTCTGGAGACACCTCACTGTTTGCTATATGGACCAAGGAGTATGCTGTCCGCCTCTGGATTCAGCAAAGCTCTGACCAGGTACTGCTCAATAGCTTTAGGACCACAGTCCCTGAAACAAGAAGGTTGTACCTCCTACTTCAGAACTAATTTATACTCTATTTCTACACTGAGCACAATACATAACAAACACTGAGTTCAGAGCGGTAGGCCAACTGCTATCTTTATCTGAAACAATTTTCACCAGTATATTCCTCCCTAATGGTTACTACGCCTCTGCAATTCCAGCATTATTTCTTTCTAGTCAATAATATAGGTGGCAGTGTACTGTTTGGCAATTCCATGTAGTTTTACTTTCCTCCGACACCTTCTGTTCAGGCTGGAGCATTATATAGGCTTTACCTCATGTTCGCTACTGAACCACACATATATACAGACATAAATTATCAATTTACATTCAATTTTCATTAAAAGATGTCAAATATTTCAAGCTTACCACAATTCATGGAAATAACACAGAATTACGTTGACCGGCAATGAATATAGCACAATTTCGATCTGCCGATGTCCCAGGCTTTTATTTAGCAAAATATGCACTGGTGCTCAACGCACTGATTCTGTAGTAAGTTTATTTGCAAATGTGGTGTTGACCTGACGCCTCTAATTGACTATATTGGCAGGTCTAACCAATCATGCCATGTTTACACAGCTTTTCAAAAAAGTACTCCTACTCACGTTTCCCCTAACAACAAAGAAGTAGTATTTATAGTCCGACTAATCGTGTTTAGCCTTACATTTATTTTCCGCCAATCAAATAGGAGGTAACATGTCAGCCTATTTCCCGTACAATGGTGGGGTGAAAATCTGCCACTGAGCGATTCTGATTTGGGTGTTGTCTGACATCCCTCACTATTTCTTTTGGCTATAATTTGGTAATTCCTAGACTATTTGCGTAACGTTTAACATATTTTTTGTCAGCAAGTCCTAAGGAACCCAAATATACAAATTTAAAGGAGCTAAGTGGCTGCGTTCAAAATATGCACTTTCTTCTACCTCCTGTTTACTTCGAAAACGATGTGGTGTCTGGGTACTGTAATGTTTTCAAACGTAAACCAGTATAATGTCATATTTCCTAATAAGCGTTTTTTCAGGATTTTAAAACCTAACTCTGGTATGGGTAGTGTTTTTATCACTGTCGATTTGAAAAAAGCTAGTGCATGTGGCCTTACACGCGTGATGGCAGCAATTGTGTATCGCGCGACGCGTGTTTAGTGTTAGTGTTGCATGTGTCCCTGCTTTCAGCCCTCCCTTCTTTCTATCTTTAGTCCATCTGTCTTTCGTTTTAGGTAACGTAGTGTATAAAAAGACATGAATGGAATCTTAATTATAGGTCAACTTGCGTATTTCAAGGTTTTTTTTAGAAATGGAGTCCACATTTTTTGTGTTGGGGAAACGCGTGTATGCTTCAGTAGGCTTTTACTATCAACGTGAAACGTTACAATTTGCAGACGAAGGAGAAAACAAGGGGGATTTCGAGTACAGTCATTGTGACAGCACTGTTCTTTACCATTCTTCTTTCCTTTTATTAAATTTATTTGTTAGGCTTTACATTTACGTTTTAATTTATATATGTGGATTAGAATATTTCACGACATCTCCCCTCTTAAAACAGACATCTTATGTCAGTCCTTTATTCTATATACACATAGATAAATGTAAGTCAACTTGACTTTACTCTGCTGTTGTGCTATCATGGTTTTATGTAGTTGGGTCCATTCAGAGTAAGCACTACTCATGAAATCTGCCTCAGACCTCTACAACCAATAATATTTTTTCGGTTATGTTACTGAACAGCCGCAAGTGTGACTGCTTGTCTTAATGCTGCTTCACAACCCGTATTCACCATTTCTCTTCTCTGAGTCTGCGCAATGACATGTCCAGAGAACATTAGATTTTCCTCAAAATGTACGTTATGAGGAGATAACATATACCTGGTGATAGCAGAGTTTTCGTAGTGGATCCCATAATCTTCTTATTAGCCTGTATGAAACATTCGGAATATCCTCAATCAAAGAGGCAACTCAGGGATTCATTACGTTCCTCCGAAATGTTTACATCCAACAATTTTGTCTGATCTCAGGTTTTACTGGAATCTGATAGTATCCTTTACTCAGATCCACTTTTGAGAAATATTTAGCTTTATTTAGCCTGGCAAACAACTGATTTGTATCCGGCAATGGATCCACCTGTCCTTCTGTAATAGCATTCAGTCTCCTGTAATCTATACAGAGTCTATGTTCTCCAGAGGGCTTCCTTAAGAGTACAACACCGGAACTATACGAAGATTCACTGTGTGAAATAATTCCTTCCTTCAACAAATAGTCTATCTCTTCCTTCAAAGCTTTCTCCTTAGCAAAAGGAATCGAATATGGTTTCATACAGACAGGTGTGGGGGTCTATCAGTTTCATATCATATTCCAATAAGTTTGTATGTCCTGGTCGGTCTGTTAACACCTCTGCATGATTATCTAGAACCTGTTGCACTCTCTCTTTCTGAGTTTTCGTTAAATGTGTACTGATTTTCACCTGTGCCGCTGTCTCACAGGGTGTAATGGATATTCAAATGATGAAAGTGGTTCCTTTTTCATCTCCATGGCAATGGACAAGGTCAACAAGTGTGTCTCTTCCTGATGTTCTCTTTCCAAATATTTCTTCAGGAGATTCACATGATAGATTTTTTTCTTTCCCCTTCTTATCTATCTTATAATTTGTTCTAGACACCTTCTCTAGAACTGTATATGGACCTTGCCATCCAATTTGTAACTTATTCTGACTACCGGGTAGAAGAAGCAGTACCTTCTCTCCCACAGCCAAATCTCTGTCTTTCGCCTTCCTGTTATAATAGGCAGCATGTTTCTTCCTGGCTTGTTTCAAATTTTCATTGGCAAGTTTCCAGCCAGTTTTTAAACGAGTGGTCAGCTCATTCACATATTGGTATGAGGATGTAATATTTTCCTCTACCTTTTCGTCAGTCCACGTTCTTAACAGCGTTACATATGGACCTTTAATTGTGTGGACCTATTTGTCCATGCACCGGTATGGTCTCTTCCACTTGAAGCTCTATAGTGATGATTTTTCCTCCCAGAATTATCATTCACAAAACGACCGCTACCAATTCTTCTTTTGGGGCTTTCTCCCCACTTAAAATTCTTGATGAGAGATTTCCTCTCTACATCCTCTTCCTCCAGTTTGTTTAAGTCCGATTGAGGGATTTTCGGCTTATCCTGGGGTAAGACATCTTTTTGCACTCTCCGCATAGTGGCCATTGTAAAATAGTTAAGTGAAGCTTGTCCGTGAAAAGGGGCTTCCCATTCCATTTGGTCCACTTTATCAAATTTATTTTTCTTTTTATTATCAGGCCTAATTTTGCCCCGTGGCGTGTCCAGGTCCTGATCAATGTTCCCACTTGTGGGTGTTCCCTCATGTGCTATGCTACACCTTTCTACAAAATTCTCAATGTCCCATCTTGCCTTGGGCCAATAATAATTGTGAGCCACCTTTTGGGTGATGGTACCTATTTTCTCATGGTCCCCATCTGGTTTCACATGTAGGCTCCTTATTAATTCTGTCCTATATCTTTTAGGAAGTACCAGCTGTCCCTGACCTTTGGATCTAGCTCCAGTCTTCCTATACATCAACCTGTTTTTCATGTAAAAATCTCCCTTGCCTGGAGTTGTATGACAAGTTGACAATTTCCTGAAACAAGGCTTGAGGGTCTTATCCCCCGCCTGTGCCTTCCTCATCTCTTCTGGAGTGGTATCCAACATAATATCCTCCTCCTGTCTTGAGGTCGACCTGACCTGAAGGGTGGCCATATACACAGGTTTACTTCTGCAACGGTCAGTGTCATGATTGTCCATCTGACAATTTTTACACCACCTTTTCCCTTGGTTGAAAGATTTTCTTTCATCATATTTCCTTTCATCGAATTGTGGGGTTTTATTTTTATTGTCATACCGTGGCCTATCAAACTGGTGCTTACCTTTGTTTTGATCTCTAGGATCAAATTTATTAAAGTCCTGTGGTGCCCTAAAATTATCCACCTGTTTCTTCTTATTACCTGATACTTCTGCCTGAGCTGCTTGATACCTTTCAGCAACATTTAGCAACTCACCCAGCCTCTCTGCACCTTGTTCCATGAGAAACTTTCTCAGGTCTGGAGCCATGGACTCTCTTAATTGTTCTATAAGGATCATTTCCTTAAGATCTTGGGTTTTCCCCAGAGAAGTCCATTTCTCCAAGTATGTCTCTATTCGTGCAGAGAACTGGTGGTAGGTTTCACCTGACAGTAGTTTAGCATTCCTAAATTTTTTCCTATAAAATTCGGCGTTCTTTTCATATCTTAACAAAAGAGCCTGCTTTAGCATGTCATAATTTTCCTGATCATCTCTGCTCATTTTAGCAAAAACTTCATAAGCTGCCCCACGAAGTCCTTGAGATAACTTTAAGCTCCACCTTTCTCTCTCTAACCCATATGTGGTAGCTAATAGTTCATATCTATTTAGATAGCTCTCAATATCATCGTCTTTCTCAACGAAATGATCTAAATGAAAATTCATAGCTGAGGTTGAGGCTCCCTGGCTAGCAGTGGCATCAGAGGTAAAGGGACTGGCACCATTTTCAGGAGCATGGCCTTGAAACTCAAACTCCCTTAATCGTAACTCATGTTCCCTTTGTAATCTTTTATCTTCTGCTTCCCTTTCTGCAGCTAATCTCTTGTCTTCTCTTTCTGCAGCCTGTCTTCTTTCCTCGGCTTCCAATGCTTTAGCCTCTTTGTCAGCCTCAATCTGCAACCTCTTAGCCTCAGCCTCAATCTGCAACCTCTTAGCCTCAGCCTCAGCCTCAAATTGCAGCCTCTTAGTCTCAGCCTCTAACCTTCTTTCGGCCTCTTTTTCTAATCTTCTTTCTTCCCGTTCAATATATTTGTCACATTCAGCAGTGACATAAGAAATCATAATTTGCCCGTCCATTCCTAACTCTTTCGCAGTCTGTACAGCAGCAGATCGAAATTTTGCCAAGTCGGCCATTGTCTATCATGCAAATGTAACAATTCAATCTATCAATATTTATCTAAGGACACTACAGGCACTGAGAGCTCAACCTTATTTATTTTCACCCAAGGATACTTTTTTTTATTTCTATTATTCCCTGAAGTGAATTAACCCCAATATTTTTAATAGGGAAAGATTCAAAATCCCGAGAGCGAGACCCCAATATATGTGGTAAAGTGGGATATATAAATATTTATAGGGGACTTAGTGTACTGACTGAGATCAGCTGTGAAGGTATCTATATCTAATAAGGGTAGTGTATTATAGATGACCTTACTTGCTACCACATATTTATACCTCAGTCAGAATTATTCTTGAATATAGTGATGACTACGTTGAATGTCTAGGGTATGTATATGATGAAGTGTAAGTCACAACAACAACAGACAGATAAACAAGTCAATTTATTCCACCACACTTGACAACACTGTGACACTCACACACATGTACCATTCTATAAGACTATCTTAAATGAGTCACTGGTAAATTTTCAAATATCAATATGTATTAAGCACTTTTCATTAATATATATGTGTCCTGATTCAAATACAAAGTGAACCAGGAATCACAATCACTTTTTAATTACAAGTTATATGTACAGAATTTATCAATATGAATCTTGTAGTGACATATTTTATTAATCTTATCCTATGTGTGTCAGTTGTGTAGTGGTAATATGAGGTAATACTGGTGTTGTTTTTTTCAAGCTATGTTGGTATTTGTCATCATGACTTCAAGTGTTTATTTCTGTTGGAACTAGTATTGGAGATGTTCTCAGTTCCGTTCATTAAAACAATTAATTTCCCCTCTTATTTTTATACAATGTTAGTTTAAGATGGGGTTACATAATGTTGAGCTCAGCTGGCCACATAGGCTTAACTTTCGTGATGGCGGCAGGAAAAGACTCCTCTGCTCGATTGCTCCCCTGTGTTCTGGAGACACCTCACTGTTTGCTATATGGACCAAGGAGTATGCTGTCCGCCTCTGGATTCAGCAAAGCTCTGACCAGGTACTGCTCAATAGCTTTAGGACCACAGTCCCTGAAACAAGAAGGTTGTACCTCCTACTTCAGAACTAATTTATACTCTATTTCTACACTGAGCACAATACATAACAAACACTGAGTTCAGAGCGGTAGGCCAACTGCTATCTTCATCTGAAACAATTTTCACCAGTATATTCCTCCCTAATGGTTACTACGCCTCTGCAATTCCAGCATTATTTCTTTCTAGTCAATAATATAGGTGGCAGTGTACTGTTTGGCAATTCCATGTAGTTTTACTTTCCTCCGACACCTTCTGTTCAGGCTGGAGCATTATATAGGCTTTACCTCATGTTCGCTACTGAACCACACATATATACAGACATAAATTATCAATTTACATTCAATTTTCATTAAAAGATGTCAAATATTTCAAGCTTACCACAATTCATGGAAATAACACAGAATTACGTTGACCGGCAATGAATATAGCACAATTTCGATCTGCCGATGTCCCAGGCTTTTATTTAGCAAAATATGCACTGGTGCTCAACGCACTGATTCTGTAGTAAGTTTATTTGCAAATGTGGTGTTGACCTGACGCCTCTAATTGACTATATTGGCAGGTCTAACCAATCATGCCATGTTTACACAGCTTTTCAAAAAAGTACTCCTACTCACGTTTCCCCTAACAACAAAGAAGTAGTATTTATAGTCCGACTAATCGTGTTTAGCCTTACATTTATTTTCCGCCAATCAAATAGGAGGTAACATGTCAGCCTATTTCCCGTACAATGGTGTGTTGAAAATCTGCCACTGAGCGATTCTGATTTGGGTGTTGTCTGACATCCCTCACTATTTCTTTTGGCTATAATTTGGTAATTCCTAGACTATTTGCGTAACGTTTAACATATTTTTTGTCAGCAAGTCCTAAGGAACCCAAATATACAAATTTAAAGGAGCTAAGTGGCTGCGTTCAAAATATGCACTTTCTTCTACCTCCTGTTTACTTCGAAAACGATGTGGTGTCTGGGTACTGTAATGTTTTCAAACGTAAACCAGTATAATGTCATATTTCCTAATAAGCGTTTTTCAGGATTTTAAAACCTAACTCTGGTATGGGTAGTGTTTTTTATCACTGTCGATTTGAAAAAAGCTAGTGCATGTGGCCTTACACGCGTGATGGCAGCAATTGTGTATCGCGCGACGCGTGTTTAGTGTTGCATGTGTCCCTGCTTTCAGCCCTCCCTTCTTTCTATCTTTAGTCCATCTGTCTTTCGTTTTAGGTAACGTAGTGTATAAAAAGACATGAATGGAATCTCAAATCTAGGTCATCTTGCGTATCTCAAGGTTTTTCTTAGAAATGGAGTACACATTTTATTGTGTTGGGGAAACGCGTGTATGCTTCAGAAGGCTTTTACTATCAACGTGAAACGTTACAATTTGCAGACGCAGGAGAAAACAAGGGGGATTTCGAGTACAGTCATTGTGACAGCACTGTTCTTTACCATTCTTCTTTCCTTTTATTAAATTTATTTGTTAGGCTTTACATTTACGTTTTAATTTATATATGTGGATTAGAATATTTCACGACATCTCCCCTCTTAAAACAGACATCTTATGTCAGTCCTTTATTCTATATACACATAGATAAATGTAAGTCAACTTGACTTTACTCTGCTGTTGTGCTATCATGGTTTTATGTAGTTGGGTCCATTCAGAGTAAGCACTACTCATGAAATCTGCCTCAGACCTCTACAACCAATAATATCTTTCAGTTATGTTACTGAACAGCCGCAAGTGTGACTGCTTGTCTTAATGCTGCTTCACAACGCGTATTCACCATTTCTCTTCTCTGAGTCTGCGCAATGACATGTCCAGAGAACCTTAGATTTTCCTCAAAATGTACGTTATGAGGAGATAACATATACCTGGTGATAGCAGAGTTTTCGTAGTGGATCCCATAATCTTCTTATTAGCCTGTATGAAACATTCGGAATATCCTCAATCAAAGAGGCAACTCAGGGATTCATTACGTTCCTCCGAAATGTTTACATCCAACAATTTTGTCTGATCTCAGGTTTTACTGGAATCTGATAGTATCCTTTACTCAGATCCACTTTTGAGAAATATTTAGCTTTATTTAGTCTGGTAAACTACTGATTTGTATCCGGCAATGGATCCACCTGTCCTTCTGTAATAGCATTCAGTCTCCTGTAATCTATACAGAGTCTATGTTCTCCAGAGGGCTTCCTTAAGAGTACAACACCGGAACTATACGAAGATTCACTGTGTGAAATAATTCCTTCCTTCAACAAATAGTCTATCTCTTCCTTCAAAGCTTTCTCCTTAGCAAAAGGAATCGAATATGGTTTCATACAGACAGGTGTGGGGTCTATCAGTTTCATATCATATTCCAATAAGTTTGTATGTCCTGGTCGGTCTGTTAACACCTCTGCATGATTATCTAGAATCTGTTGCACTCTCTCCTTCTGAGTTTTCGTTAAATGTGTACTGATTTTCACCTGTGCCGCTGTCTCACAGGGGTGTAATGGATATTCAAATGATGAAAGTGGTTCCTTTTTCATCTCCATGGCAATGGACAAGGTCAACAAGTGTGTCTCTTCCTGATGTTCTCTTTCCAAATATTTCTTCAGGAGATTCACATGATAGATTTTTTCTTTCCCCTTCTTATCTATCTTATAATTTGTTCTAGACACCTTCTCTAGAACTGTATATGGACCTTGCCATCCAATTTGTAACTTATTCTGACTACCGGGTAGAAGAAGCAGTACCTTCTCTCCCACAGCCAAATCTCTGTCTTTCGCCTTCCTGTTATAATAGGCAGCATGTTTCTTCCTGGCTTGTTTCAAATTTTCATTGGCAAGTTTCCAGCCAGTTTTTAAACGAGTGGTCAGCTCATTCACCTATTGGTATGAGGATGTAATATTTTCCTCTACCTTTTCGTCAGTCCACGTTCTTAACAGCGTTACATATGGACCTTTAATTGTGTGGACCTATTTGTCCATGCACCGGTATGGTCTCTTCCACTTGAAGCTCTATAGTGATGATTTTTCCTCCCAGAATTATCATTCACAAAACGACCGCTACCAATTCTTCTTTTGGGGCTTTCTCCCCACTTAAAATTCTTGATGAGAGATTTCCTCTCTACATCCTCTTCCTCCAGTTTGTTTAAGTCCGATTGAGGGATTTTCGGCTTATCCTGGGGTAAGACATCTTTTTGCACTCTCCGCATAGTGGCCATTGTAAAACAGTTAAGTGAAGCTTGTCCGTGAAAAGGGGCTTCCCATTTCATTTGGTCCACTTTATCAAATTTATATTTCTTTTTATTATCAGGCCTAATTTTGCCCCGTGGCGTGTCCAGGTCCTGATCAATGTTCCCACTTGTGGGTGTTCCCTCATGTGCTATGCTACACCTTTCTACAAAATTCTCAATGTCCCATCTTGCCTTGGGCCAATAATAATTGTGAGCCACCTTTTGGGTGATGGTACCTATTTTCTCATGGTTCCCATCTGGTTTCACATGTAGGCTCCTTATTAATTCTGTCCTATATCTTTTAGGAAGTACCAGCTGTCCCTGACCTTTGGATCTAGCTCCAGTCTTCCTATACATCAACCTGTTTTTCATGTAAAAATCTCCCTTGCCTGGAGTTGTATGACAAGTTGACAATTTCCTGAAACAAGGCTTGAGGGTCTTATCCCCAGCCTGTGCCTTCCTCATCTCTTCTGGAGTGGTATCCAACATAATATCCTCCTCCTGTCTTGAGGTCGACCTGACCTGAAGGGTGGCCATATACACAGGTTTACTTCTGCAACGGTCAGTGTCATGATTGTCCATCTGACAATTTTTACACCACCTTTTCCCTTGGTTGAAAGATTTTCTTTCATCATATTTCCTTTCATCGAATTGTGGGGTTTTATTTTTATTGTCATACCGTGGCCTATCAAACTGGTGCTTACCTTTGTTTTGATCTCTAGGATCAAATTTATTAAAGTCCTGTGGTGCCCTAAAATTATCCACCTGTTTCTTCTTATTACCTGATACTTCTGCCTGAGCTGCTTGATACCTTTCAGCAACATTTAGCAACTCACCCAGCCTCTCTGCACCTTGTTCCATGAGAAACTTTCTCAGGTCTGGAGCCATGGACTCTCTTAATTGTTCTATAAGGATCATTTCCTTAAGATCTTGGGTTTTCCCCAGAGAAGTCCATTTCTCCAAGTATGTCTCTATTCGTGCAGAGAACTGGTGGTAGGTTTCACCTGACAGTAGTTTAGCATTCCTAAATTTTTTCCTATAAAATTCGGCGTTCTTTTCATATCTTAACAAAAGAGCCTGCTTTAGCATGTCATAATTTTCCTGATCACATCTGCTCATTTTAGCAAAAACTTCATAAGCTGCCCCACGAAGTCCTTGAGATAACTTTAAGCTCCACCTTTCTCTCTCTAACCCATATGTGGTAGCTAATAGTTCATATCTATTTAGATAGCTCTCAATATCATCGTCTTTCTCAACGAAATGATCTAAATGAAAATTCATAGCTGAGGTTGAGGCTCCCTGGCTAGCAGTGGCATCAGAGGTAAAGGGACTGGCACCATTTTCAGGAGCATGGCCTTGAAACTCAAACTCCCTTAATCGTAACTCATGTTCCCTTTGTAATCTTTTATCTTCTGCTTCCCTTTCTGCAGCTAATTTTCTTTCTTCTCTTTCCTCGGCTTCCAATGCTTTAGCCTCTTTGTCAGCCTCAATCTGCAACCTCTTAGCCTCAGCCTCAATCTGCAACCTCTTAGCCTCAGCCTCAGCCTCAAATTGCAGCCTCTTAGTCTCAGCCTCTAACCTTCTTTCGGCCTCTTTTTCTAATCTTCTTTCTTCCCGTTCAATATATTTGTCACATTCAGCAGTGACATAAGAAATCATAATTTGCCCGTCCATTCCTAACTCTTTCGCAGTCTGTACAGCAGCAGATCGAAATTTTGCCAAGTCGGCCATTGTCTATCATGCAAATGTAACAATTCAATCTATCAATATTTATCTAAGGACACTACAGGCACTGAGAGCTCAACCTTATTTATTTTCACCCAAGGATACTTTTTTTTATTTCTATTATTCCCTGAAGTGAATTAACCCCAATATTTTTAATAGGGAAAGATTCAAAATCCCGAGAGCGAGACCCCAATATATGTGGTAAAGTGGGATATATATATATATATTTATAGGGGACTTAGTGTACTGACTGAGATCAGCTGTGAAGGTATCTATATCTAATAAGGGTAGTGTATTATAGATGACCTTACTTGCTACCACATATTTATACCTCAGTCAGAATTATTCTTGAATATAGTGATGACTACGTTGAATGTCTAGGGTATGTATATGATGAAGTGTAAGTCACAACAACAACAGACAGATAAACAAGTCAATTTATTCCACCACACTTGACAACACTGTGACACTCACACACATGTACCATTCTATAAGACTATCTTAAATGAGTCACTGGTAAATTTTCAAATATAAATATGTATTAAGCACTTTTCATTAATATATATGTGTCCTGATTCAAATACAAAGTGAACCAGGAATCACAATCACTTTTAATTACAAGTTATATGTACAGAATTTATCAATATGAATCTTGTAGTGACATATTTTATTAATCTTATCCTATGTGTGTCAGTTGTGTAGTGGTAATATGAGGTAATACTGGTGTTGTTTTTTTTTCAAGCTATGTTGGTATTTGTCATCATGACTTCAAGTGTTTATTTCTGTTGGAACTAGTATTGGAGATGTTCTCAGTTCCGTTCATTAAAACAATTAATTTCCCCTCTTATTTTTATACAATGTTAGTTTAAGATGGGGTTACATAATGTTGAGCTCAGCTGGCCACATAGGCTTAACTTTCGTGATGGCGGCAGGAAAAGACTCCTCTGCTCGATTGCTCCCCTGTGTTCTGGAGACACCTCACTGTTTGCTATATGGACCAAGGAGTATGCTGTCCGCCTCTGGATTCAGCAAAGCTCTGACCAGGTACTGCTCAATAGCTTTAGGACCACAGTCCCTGAAACAAGAAGGTTGTACCTCCTACTTCAGAACTAATTTATACTCTATTTCTACACTGAGCACAATACATAACAAACACTGAGTTCAGAGCGGTAGGCCAACTGCTATCTTCATCTGAAACAATTTTCACCAGTATATTCCTCCCTAATGGTTACTACGCCTCTGCAATTCCAGCATTATTTCTTTCTAGTCAATAATATAGGTGGCAGTGTACTGTTTGGCAATTCCATGTAGTTTTACTTTCCTCCGACACCTTCTGTTCAGGCTGGAGCATTATATAGGCTTTACCTCATGTTCGCTACTGAACCACACATATATACAGACATAAATTATCAATTTACATTCAATTTTCATTAAAAGATGTCAAATATTTCAAGCTTACCACAATTCATGGAAATAACACAGAATTACGTTGACCGGCAATGAATATAGCACAATTTCGATCTGCCGATGTCCCAGGCTTTTATTTAGCAAAATATGCACTGGTGCTCAACGCACTGATTCTGTAGTAAGTTTATTTGCACATGTGGTGTTGACCTGACGCCTCTAATTGACTATATTGGCAGGTCTAACCAATCATGCCATGTTTACACAGCTTTTCAAAAAAGTACTCCTACTCACGTTTCCCCTAACAACAAAGAAGTAGTATTTATAGTCCGACTAATCGTGTTTAGCCTTACATTTATTTTCCGCCAATCAAATAGGAGGTAACATGTCAGCCTATTTCCCGTACAATGGTGTGTTGAAAATCTGCCACTGAGCGATTCTGATTTGGGTGTTGTCTGACATCCCTCACTATTTCTTTTGGCTATAATTTGGTAATTCCTAGACTATTTGCGTAACGTTTAACATATTTTTTGTCAGCAAGTCCTAAGGAACCCAAATATACAAATTTAAAGGAGCTAAGTGGCTGCGTTCAAAATATGCACTTTCTTCTACCTCCTGTTTACTTCGAAAACGATGTGGTGTCTGGGTACTGTAATGTTTTCAAACGTAAACCAGTATAATGTCATATTTCCTAATAAGCGTTTTTCAGGATTTTAAAACCTAACTCTGGTATGGGTAGTGTTTTTTATCACTGTCGATTTGAAAAAAGCTAGTGCATGTGGCCTTACACGCGTGATGGCAGCAATTGTGTATCGCGCGACGCGTGTTTAGTGTTGCATGTGTTCCTGCTTTCAGCCCTCCCTTCTTTCTATCTTTAGTCCATCTGTCTTTCGTTTTAGGTAACGTAGTGTATAAAAAGACATTAATGGAATTTAAATCTAGGTCACCCTGTGTATCTCAAGGTTTTTCTGAGAAATGGAGTACACATTTTATTTATGTTGAAGCAAGCGTGTATGCTTCAGAAGGCTTTTACTATCAACGTGAAACGTTACAATTTGCAGACGCAGGAGAAAACAAGGGGGATTTCGAGTACAGTCATTGTGACAGCACTGTTCTTTACCATTCTTCTTTCCTTTTATTAAATTTATTTGTTAGGCTTTACATTTACGTTTTAATTTATATATGTGGATTTGAATATTTCACGACATCTCCCCTCTTAAAACAGACATCTTATGTCAGTCCTTTATTCTATATACACATAGATAAATGTAAGTCAACTTGACTTTACTCTGCTGTTGTGCTATCATGGTTTTATGTAGTTGGGTCCATTCAGAGTAAGCACTACTCATGAAATCTGCCTCAGACCTCTACAACCAATAATATCTTTCAGTTATGTTACTGAACAGCCGCAAGTGTGACTGCTTGTCTTAATGCTGCTTCACAACGCGTATTCACCATTTCTCTTCTCTGAGTCTGCGCAATGACATGTCCAGAGAACCTTAGATTTTCCTCAAAATGTACGTTATGAGGAGATAACATATACCTGGTGATAGCAGAGTTTTCGTAGTGGATCCCATAATCTTCTTATTAGCCTGTATGAAACATTCGGAATATCCTCAATCAAAGAGGCAACTCAGGGATTCATTACGTTCCTCCTAAATGTTTACATCCAACAATTTTGTCTGATCTCAGGTTTTACTGGAATCTGATAATATCCTTTACTCAAATCCACTTTTGAGAAATATTTAGCTTTATTTAACCTGGCAAACAGCTGATTTGTATCCGGCAATGGATCCACCTGTCCTTCTGTAATAGCATTCAGTCTCCTGTAATCTATACAGAGTCTATGTTCTCCAGAGGGCTTCCTTAGAGTACAACACCGGAACTATACGAAGATTCACTGTGTGAAATAATTCCTTCCTTCAACAAATAGTCTATCTCTTCCTTCAAAGCTTTCTCCTTAGCAAAAGGAATCGAATATGGTTTCATACAGACAGGTGTGGGGTCTATCAGTTTCATATCATATTCCAATAAGTTTGTATGTCCTGGTCGGTCTGTTAACACCTCTGCATGATTATCTAGAATCTGTTGCACTCTCTCCTTCTGAGTTTTCGTTAAATGTGTACTGATTTTCACCTGTGCCGCTGTCTCACAGGGGTGTAATGGATATTCACATGATGAAAGTGGTTCCTTTTTCATCTCCATGGCAATGGACAAGGTCAACAAGTGTGTCTCTTCCTGATGTTCTCTTTCCAAATATTTCTTCAGGAGATTCACATGATAGATTTTTTCTTTCCCCTTCTTATCTATCTTATAATTTGTTCTAGACACCTTCTCTAGAACTGTATATGGACCTTGCCATCCAATTTGTAACTTATTCTGACTACCGGGTAGAAGAAGCAGTACCTTCTCTCCCACAGCCAAATCTCTGTCTTTCGCCTTCCTGTTATAATAGGCAGCATGTTTCTTCCTGGCTTGTTTCAAATTTTCATTGGCAAGTTTCCAGCCAGTTTTTAAACGAGTGGTCAGCTCATTCACCTATTGGTATGAGGATGTAATATTTTCCTCTACCTTTTCGTCAGTCCACGTTCTTAACAGCGTTACATATGGACCTTTAATTGTGTGGACCTATTTGTCCATGCACCGGTATGGTCTCTTCCACTTGAAGCTCTATAGTGATGATTTTTCCTCCCAGAATTATCATTCACAAAACGACCGCTACCAATTCTTCTTTTGGGGCTTTCTCCCCACTTAAAATTCTTGATGAGAGATTTCCTCTCTACATCCTCTTCCTCCAGTTTGTTTAAGTCCGATTGAGGGATTTTCGGCTTATCCTGGGGTAAGACATCTTTTTGCACTCTCCGCATAGTGGCCATTGTAAAACAGTTAAGTGAAGCTTGTCCGTGAAAAGGGGCTTCCCATTCCATTTGGTCCACTTTATCAAATTTATATTTCTTTTTTATTATCAGGCCTAATTTTGCCCCGTGGCGTGTCCAGGTCCTGATCAATGTTCCCACTTGTGGGTGTTCCCTCATGTGCTATGCTACACCTTTCTACAAAATTCTCAATGTCCCATCTTGCCTTGGGCCAATAATAATTGTGAGCCACCTTTTGGGTGATGGTACCTATTTTCTCATGGTTCCCATCTGGTTTCACATGTAGGCTCCTTATTAATTCTGTCCTATATCTTTTAGGAAGTACCAGCTGTCCCTGACCTTTGGATCTCGCTCCAGTCTTCCCATACATCAACCTGTTTTTCATGTAAAAATCTCCCTTGCCTGGAGTTGTATGACAAGTTGACAATTTCCTGAAACAAGGCTTGAGGGTCTTATCCCCCGCCTGTGCCTTCCTCATCTCTTCTGGAGTGGTATCCAACATAATATCCTCCTCCTGTCTTGAGGTCGACCTGACCTGAAGGGTGGCCATATACACAGGTTTACTTCTGCAACGGTCAGTGTCATGATTGTCCATCTGACAATTTTTACACCACCTTTTCCCTTGGTTGAAAGATTTTCTTTCATCATATTTCCTTTCATCGAATTGTGGGGTTTTATTTTTATTGTCATACCGTGGCCTATCAAACTGGTGCTTACCTTTGTTTTGATCTCTAGGATCAAATTTATTAAAGTCCTGTGGTGCCCTAAAATTATCCACCTGTTTCTTCTTATTACCTGATACTTCTGCCTGAGCTGCTTGATACCTTTCAGCAACATTTAGCAACTCACCCAGCCTCTCTGCACCTTGTTCCATGAGAAACTTTCTCAGGTCTGGAGCCATGGACTCTCTTAATTGTTCTATAAGGATCATTTCCTTAAGATCTTGGGTTTTCCCCAGAGAAGTCCATTTCTCCAAGTATGTCTCTATTCGTGCAGAGAACTGGTGGTAGGTTTCACCTGACAGTAGTTTAGCATTCCTAAATTTTTTCCTATAAAATTCGGCGTTCTTTTCATATCTTAACAAAAGAGCCTGCTTTAGCATGTCATAATTTTCCTGATCACATCTGCTCATTTTAGCAAAAACTTCATAAGCTGCCCCACGAAGTCCTTGAGATAACTTTAAGCTCCACCTTTCTCTCTCTAACCCATATGTGGTAGCTAATAGTTCATATCTATTTAGATAGCTCTCAATATCATCGTCTTTCTCAACGAAATGATCTAAATGAAAATTCATAGCTGAGGTTGAGGCTCCCTGGCTAGCAGTGGCATCAGAGGTAAAGGGACTGGCACCATTTTCAGGAGCATGGCCTTGAAACTCAAACTCCCTTAATCGTAACTCATGTTCCCTTTGTAATCTTTTATCTTCTGCTTCCCTTTCTGCAGCTAATCTCTTGTCTTCTCTTTCTGCAGCCTGTCTTCTTTCCTCGGCTTCCAATGCTTTAGCCTCTTTGTCAGCCTCAATCTGCAACCTCTTAGCCTCAGCCTCAATCTGCAACCTCTTAGCCTCAGCCTCAGCCTCAAATTGCAGCCTCTTAGTCTCAGCCTCTAACCTTCTTTCGGCCTCTTTTTCTAATCTTCTTTCTTCCCGTTCAATATATTTGTCACATTCAGCAGTGACATAAGAAATCATAATTTGCCCGTCCATTCCTAACTCTTTCGCAGTCTGTACAGCAGCAGATCGAAATTTTGCCAAGTCGGCCATTGTCTATCATGCAAATGTAACAATTCAATCTATCAATATTTATCTAAGGACACTACAGGCACTGAGAGCTCAACCTTATTTATTTTCACCCAAGGATACTTTTTTTATTTCTATTATTCCCTGAAGTGAATTAACCCCAATATTTTTAATAGGGAAAGATTCAAAATCCCGAGAGCGAGACCCCAATATATGTGGTAAAGTGGGATATATAAATATTTATAGGGGACTTAGTGTACTGACTGAGATCAGCTGTGAAGGTATCTATATCTAATAAGGGTAGTGTATTATAGATGACCTTACTTGCTACCACATATTTATACCTCAGTCAGAATTATTCTTGAATATAGTGATGACTACGTTGAATGTCTAGGGTATGTATATGATGAAGTGTAAGTCACAACAACAACAGACAGATAAACAAGTCAATTTATTCCACCACACTTGACAACACTGTGACACTCACACACATGTACCATTCTATAAGACTATCTTAAATGAGTCACTGGTAAATTTTCAAATATCAATATGTATTAAGCACTTTTCATTAATATATATGTGTCCTGATTCAAATACAAAGTGAACCAGGAATCACAATCACTTTTAATTACAAGTTATATGTACAGAATTTATCAATATGAATCTTGTAGTGACATATTTTATTAATCTTATCCTATGTGTGTCAGTTGTGTAGTGGTAATATGAGGTAATACTGGTGTTGTTTTTTCAAGCTATGTTGGTATTTGTCATCATGACTTCAAGTGTTTATTTCTGTTGGAACTAGTATTGGAGATGTTCTCAGTTCCGTTCATTAAAACAATTAATTTCCCCTCTTATTTTTATACAATGTTAGTTTAAGATGGGGTTACATAATGTTGAGCTCAGCTGGCCACATAGGCTTAACTTTCGTGATGGCGGCAGGAAAAGACTCCTCTGCTCGATTGCTCCCCTGTGTTCTGGAGACACCTCACTGTTTGCTATATGGACCAAGGAGTATGCTGTCCGCCTCTGGATTCAGCAAAGCTCTGACCAGGTACTGCTCAATAGCTTTAGGACCACAGTCTCTGAAACAAGAAGGTTGTACCTCCTACTTCAGAACTAATTTATACTCTATTTCTACACTGAGCACAATACATAACAAACACTGAGTTCAGAGCGGTAGGCCAACTGCTATCTTTATCTGAAACAATTTTCACCAGTATATTCCTCCCTAATGGTTACCACGCCTCTGCAATTCCAGCATTATTTCTTTCTAGTCAATAATATAGGTGGCAGTGTATTGTTTGGCAATTCCATGTAGTTTTACTTTCCTCCGACACCTTCTGTTCAGGCTGGAGCATTATATAGGCTTTACCTCATGTTCGCTACTGAACCACACATATATACAGACATAAATTATCAATTTACATTCAATTTTCATTAAAAGATGTCAAATATTTCAAGCTTACCACAATTCATGGAAATAACACAGAATTACGTTGACCGGCAATGAATATAGCACAATTTCGATCTGCCGATGTCCCAGGCTTTTATTTAGCAAAATATGCACTGGTGCTCAACGCACTGATTCTGTAGTAAGTTTATTTGCACATGTGGTGTTGACCTGACGCCTCTAATTGACTATATTGGCAGGTCTAACCAATCATGCCATGTTTACACAGCTTTTCAAAAAAGTACTCCTACTCACGTTTCCCCTAACAACAAAGAAGTAGTATTTATAGTCCGACTAATCGTGTTTAGCCTTACATTTATTTTCCGCCAATCAAATAGGAGGTAACATGTCAGCCTATTTCCCGTACAATGGTGTGTTGAAAATCTGCCACTGAGCGATTCTGATTTGGATGTTGTCTGACATCCCTCACTATTTCTTTTGGCTATAATTTGGTAATTCCTAGACTATTTGCGTAACGGTTAACATATTTTTTGTCAGCAAGTCCTAAGGAACCCAAATATACAAATTTAAAGGAGCTAAGTGGCTGCGTTCAAAATATGCACTTTCTTCTACCTCCTGTTTACTTCGAAAACGATGTGGTGTCTGGGTACTGTAATGTTTTCAAACGTAAACCAGTATAATGTCATATTTCCTAATAAGCGTTTTTCAGGATTTTAAAACCTAACTCTGGTATGGGTAGTGTTTTTATCACTGTCGATTTGAAAAAAGCTAGTGCATGTGGCCTTACACGCGTGATGGCAGCAATTGTGTATCGCGCGACGCGTGTTTAGTGTTGCATGTGTCCCTGCTTTCAGCCCTCCCTTCTTTCTATCTTTAGTCCATCTGTCTTTCGTTTTAGGTAACGTAGTGTATAAAAAGACATGAATGGAATCTCAAATCTAGGTCATCTTGCGTATCTCAAGGTTTTTCTTAGAAATGGAGTACACATTTTATTGTGTTGGGGAACGCGTGTATGCTTCAGAAGGCTTTTACTATCAACGTGAAACGTTACAATTTGCAGACGCAGGAGAAAACAAGGGGGATTTCGAGTACAGTCATTGTGACAGCACTGTTCTTTACCATTCTTCTTTCCTTTTATTAAATTTATTTGTTAGGCTTTACATTTACGTTTTAATTTATATATGTGGATTAGAATATTTCACGACATCTCCCCTCTTAAAACAGACATCTTATGTCAGTCCTTTATTCTATATACACATAGATAAATGTAAGTCAACTTGACTTTACTCTGCTGTTGTGCTATCATGGTTTTATGTAGTTGGGTCCATTCAGAGTAAGCACTACTCATGAAATCTGCCTCAGACCTCTACAACCAATAATATCTTTCAGTTATGTTACTGAACAGCCGCAAGTGTGACTGCTTGTCTTAATGCTGCTTCACAACGCGTATTCACCATTTCTCTTCTCTGAGTCTGCGCAATGACATGTCCAGAGAACCTTAGATTTTCCTCAAAATGTACGTTATGAGGAGATAACATATACCTGGTGATAGCAGAGTTTTCGTAGTGGATCCCATAATCTTCTTTTTAGCCTGTATGAAACATTCGGAATATCCTCAATCAAAGAGGCAACTCAGGGATTCATTACGTTCCTCCGAAATGTTTACATCCAACAATTTTGTCTGATCTCAGGTTTTACTGGAATCTGATAGTATCCTTTACTCAGATCCACTTTTGAGAAATATTTAGCTTTATTTAACCTGGTAAACAACTGATTTGTATCCGGCAATGGATCCACCTGTCCTTCTGTAATAGCATTCAGTCTCCTGTAATCTATACAGAGTCTATGTTCTCCAGAGGGCTTCCTTAGGAGTACAACACCGGAACTATACGAAGATTCACTGTGTGAAATAATTCCTTCCTTCAACAAATAGTCTATCTCTTCCTTCAAAGCTTTCTCCTTAGCAAAAGGAATCGAATATGGTTTCATACAGACAGGTGTGGGGTCTATCAGTTTCATATCATATTCCAATAAGTTTGTATGTCCTGGTCGGTCTGTTAACACCTCTGCATGATTATCTAGAACCTGTTACACTCTCTCCTTCTGAGTTTTCGTTAAATGTGTACTGATTTTCACCTGTGCCGCTGTCTCACAGGGGTGTAATGGATATTCAAATGATGAAAGTGGTTCCTTTTTCATCTCCATGGCAATGGACAAGGTCAACAAGTGTGTCTCTTCCTGATGTTCTCTTTCCAAATATTTCTTCAGGAGATTCACATGATAGATTTTTTCTTTCCCCTTCTTATCTATCTTATAATTTGTTCTAGACACCTTCTCTAGAACTGTATATGGACCTTGCCATCCAATTTGTAACTTATTCTGACTACCGGGTAGAAGAAGCAGTACCTTCTCTCCCACAGCCAAATCTCTGTCTTTCGCCTTCCTGTTATAATAGGCAGCATGTTTCTTCCTGGCTTGTTTCAAATTTTCATTGGCAAGTTTCCAGCCAGTTTTTAAACGAGTGGTCAGCTCATTCACCTATTGGTATGAGGATGTAATATTTTCCTCTACCTTTTCGTCAGTCCACGTTCTTAACAGCGTTACATATGGACCTTTAATTGTGTGGACCTATTTGTCCATGCACCGGTATGGTCTCTTCCACTTGAAGCTCTATAGTGATGATTTTTCCTCCCAGAATTATCATTCACAAAAGACCGCTACCAATTCTTCTTTTAGGGCTTTCTCCCCACTTAAAATTCTTGATGAGAGATTTCCTCTCTACATCCTCTTCCTCCAGTTTGTTTAAGTCCGATTGAGGGATTTTCGGCTTATCCTGGGTTAAGACATCTTTTTGCACTCTCCGCATAGTGGCCATTGTAAAACAGTTAAGTGAAGCTTGTCCGTGAAAAGGGGCTTCCCATTTCATTTGGTCCACTTTCATTCATAACCCTCCACTCCCAAAGGAGCATAGGCCTTCAACAAACACATGCCAAGTCCTCTTGTCACGTGCCATCATCTCAAGTTCTTTCCATGTTCTCCTCATCATTTTCACCTCTGTTTCCAACTCTCTTCTCCATGTACTTCTTGGTCTTCCTCTGCCTCTCTTGCCCTGGGGGTTCCAGAACAAGGACTGCCTTGTAATGCTATCAACAGGCTTCCTCAGTGTGTGTCCTATCCATCGCCATCGTCCTCTTCTCATCTCTTGTTCCACTGGCACTTGTCCAGTTCTTGTCATCAGTTCCACATTGGTAACCTTGTCATACCATTTTAATCCCTCTATTCTACGCAAGCACCCATTTATGAAAGTCTGTAGCTTTTTGTTTGTTGTCTTTGTTGTTCTCCATACAATAGGACTGACTTCACATTTGAGTTGAAGATTCTTATTTTCATGTTGGATCCTATTTCTCTTGATCTCCATATATTTCCCAATGCAATGAAAGCTCCTCTTGCCTTTTGTATTGTTATTTTGATATCGCTGTCTGTCCCTCCAACTTTATCTATATTACTGCCAAGATATGTGTATGATTCTACCTCTTGTATTGGTGTTTCTTCAAGTTCAACCCTGTTTTCATTACCTGCATTTATTCGCATTATTTTTGTCTTTTCCCTGTGTATTTTCAGACCCAATTGCTGTGACCTCTCATCGAGTGTTTCCAATTTGTCCTGCATGTGATTACGGTTATGGGACAGGAGAGCCAAATCATCAGCAAAATCCAGATCATCCAACTGCTTAGTCAGAGTCCACTGGATTCCATTTCTGTTGTGTGTTGTCGATGATCTCATAACCCAATCTATTGCCAGCAAGAAAAAGAAATGGAGACAAGAGGCATCCCTGTCGCACTCCTGTTCTTATCCCAAATGGTTCTGTAAGCTGTCCTTCATGAAGAACTCTGCACGTCATGTCTTCATAGGTTTTCTTTATTAAATTAATGATCTTCAGGGGAACTCCATAATGCCTCATCAATTTCCAAAGTGATTCTCTGTCCACACTGTCAAATGCTTTTTCGTAGTCCACAAATCCGATGTATAGTGGTGAATTCCATTCCAGACTTTGTTCAACTATTATTCTCAAAGTGGCTATCTGGTCTGTACATGATCTGTTTTGTCGAAAACCTGCTTGTTCGTCTCTCAATTTCTTGTCTATGGACTCCTTTAATCTCTCAATGATAATCCTGTTCAATACCTTTCCTGGCACTGATAGTAACATTATTCCTCTATAATTTGTGCACTCTTGTAGATTTCCCTTCTTAGGCAACTTAACCAGATATCCTTCCTTCCATTCTGCTGGTATCTCTTCTTTTTCCCAGACTTTACCAAGTAATTTATATAACATCTCTGTAGCCGTGTCGATATCTGCTTTGATGGCTTCTGCTGGAATGCCATCAGGTCCAGACGCTTTTCCATCTCTTAGAAGCTTTATGGCTTTCTTTATTTCTTCCTTCGTTGGTCTTTCACCGTTAATTTGTAGCTCTTCTTCTGCTGGCTGGATGTCCGGCGGGTTTTGTGGAGCTGGTCTATTGAGAAGGTCCCCAAAATATTCTGTCCACCTCTTCATTTGCTCTTGTATATTGCTGAGCAGTTTCCCATTCTTATCTTTTATGAGGCAACTTGTTTGCTTGTATTTCCCTGTTAGCTTCTTTATGCTGCTATACAGTTCTCTCATATTTCCTTTGGCTGCAGCATCTTCTGCCTCTCTTGCCAACTCCTCAATATACTTCCTCTTGTCTCTTTTGATACTTCTTTTTACTTCTTTGTTTGCTTCTGTGTACACTTCTTGAGCCTTGGCTTTGGAACTTCTGGTTTTGCTTGTGTTTAACTCTGCTTTCTTGTTTTTTCTATCTTTTATTTTATTGATGGTTTCTGTTGTTATCCATGCTTTTTGTTGTCTTTCCCTTTTCCCCAGTATTTCTTCACATGTCTCCTTCCATACCGTTTTGACCTGCTGCCAATAGTCTTCTGTATTCTCTACATCTTCCAACTGTTGGAGCACTTGGAATTTGTTGGATACTGTGACCGCAAATTTGTCTCTTGTTTCTTGATTTCTTAGCTGTCCTACATTAAACTGTTGTCTATAATTTTGCATTGTTGCATATCTCATGAGTTTCATTTTTACTTTGGCTATCAGAAGATGGTGATCTGATGCCACATCTGCTCCTCTATATACCTTTACATCCTGCAATGATGATCTAAACTTCTTCTTTATGCATATATGATCGATCTGATTTTCTGTTCTATGGTCTGGTGATATCCATGTTGCCTTGTGTATTCTCTTATGTGGAAACATGCTTCCTCCTATAGCCAGTTGATTTGAAGCACAGAAGTTTGCGAATAGTTCTCCATTTTCATTCATTACTCCTAGCCCATGTTTTCCCATGACTTCTTCAAATCCGGTATTGACTGTACCTATCTTTGCATTCATGTCACCCATCAAAATTGTGATGTCTCTTCTTTTTACTTTATCCATAATTTCCTGTAGTTTAGTATAAAATGCTTCTTTCACAGACTCTTCTTTGTCATTAGTTGGTGCATAACATTGGATGACATTGACATGAATTTTCTTTTTAGCTGTTTTGAAAATAGCTGTTATTATTCTGGGTCCCACAGCTTCCCATTCAATGAGTGCTTTCTGTGCTTCTTTAGATAACATAAGAGCTACCCCTTCACTGTGGTGTGAACTTTCGTCTTCGTGTCCTGAGGACAGCACCAATTCACCTGTGATGAGTTTCTTCCTGTCTATCCCCTTCCACTTTGTTTCACACATTCCCAGAACCTCGATTTTGTATTCCCTCATTTCTGCTGCTACTTGTGCCACTTTCCCTTGTTCGTTCAATGTCCGAACATTCCAGGTGCCAAATCTGGAAGTTCTCCTAGAAGAAAGAAGGTTAGTCAGCAACACAGACTCCTTTCGGCTTTCTCTGTGTTGCATCATACGCCTCCCCGCGAGAGGACCTTCCCCTGTCTTGGATGGCTGTGTTTTATTTTCTTTATTTGATTTGTCCATATTTGTTGAAGTTTTTTGGTTTAAATTTTTTTTAACAGGATGGGGTAACCGGCCCCATGCCCAACCCTCCTTAGTCGCCATCTACGACATGCTTGGCAGGGGACAGTGTTACTATTCTTTGCTCCCCTTTCGGGCCCCGGTAACACACGGGTGTTGGTCCACTTTATCAAATTTATATTTCTTTTTTATTATCAGGCCTAATTTTGCCCCGTGGCGTGTCCAGGTCCTGATCAATGTTCCCACTTGTGGGTGTTCCCTCATGTGCTATGCTACACCTTTCTACAAAATTCTCAATGTCCCATCTTGCCTTGGGCCAATAATAATTGTGAGCCACCTTTTGGGTGATGGTACCTATTTTCTCATGGTCCCCATCTGGTTTCACATGTAGGCTCCTTATTAATTCTGTCCTATATCTTTTAGGAAGTACCAGCTGTCCCTGACCTTTGGATCTAGCTCCAGTCTTCCTATACATCAACCTGTTTTTCATGTAAAAATCTCCCTTGCCTGGAGTTGTATGACAAGTTGACAATTTCCTGAAACAAGGCTTGAGGGTCTTATCCCCCGCCTGTGCCTTCCTCATCTCTTCTGGAGTGGTATCCAACATAATATCCTCCTCCTGTCTTGAGGTCGACCTGACCTGAAGGGTGGCCATATACACAGGTTTCCTTCTGCAACGGTCAGTGTCATGATTGTCCATCTGACAATTTTTACACCACCTTTTCCCTTGGCTGAAAGATTTTCTTTCATCATATTTCCTTTCATCGAATTGTGGGGTTTTATTTTTATTGTCATACCGTGGCCTATCAAACTGGTGCTTACCTCTGTTTTGATCTCTAGGATCAAATTTATTAAAGTCCTGTGGTGCCCTAAAATTATCCACCTGTTTCTTCTTATTACCTGATACTTCTGCCTGAGCTGCTTGATACCTTTCAGCAACATTTAGCAACTCACCCAGCCTCTCTGCACCTTGTTCCATGAGAAACTTTCTCAGGTCTGGAGCCATGGACTCTCTTAATTGTTCTATAAGGATCATTTCCTTAAGATCTTGGGTTTTCCCCAGAGAAGTCCATTTCTCCAAGTATGTCTCTATTCGTGCAGAGAACTGGTGGTAGGTTTCACCTGACAGTAGTTTAGCATTCCTAAATTTTTTCCTATAAAATTCGGCGTTCTTTTCATATCTTAACAAAAGAGCCTGCTTTAGCATGTCATAATTTTCCTGATCACATCTGCTCATTTTAGCAAAAACTTCATAAGCTGCCCCACGAAGTCCTTGAGATAACTTTAAGCTCCACCTTTCTCTCTCTAACCCATATGTGGTAGCTAATAGTTCATATCTATTTAGATAGCTCTCAATATCATCGTCTTTCTCAACGAAATGATCTAAATGAAAATTCATAGCTGAGGTTGAGGCTCCCTGGCTAGCAGTGGCATCAGAGGTAAAGGGACTGGCACCATTTTCAGGAGCATGGCCTTGAAACTCAAACTCCCTTAGTCGTAACTCATGTTCCCTTTGTAATCTTTTATCTTCTGCTTCCTTTTCTGCAGCTAATCTCTTGTCTTCTCTTTCTGCAGCCTGTCTTCTTTCCTCGGCTTCCAATGCTTTAGCCTCTTTGTCAGCCTCAATCTGCAACCTCTTAGCCTCAGCCTCAATCTGCAACCTCTTAGCCTCAGCCTCAAATTGCAGCCTCTTAGTCTCAGCCTCTAACCTTCTTTCGGCCTCTTTTTCTAATCTTCTTTCTTCCCGTTCAATATATTTGTCACATTCAGCAGTGACATAAGAAATCATAATTTGCCCGTCCATTCCTAACTCTTTCGCATTCTGTACAGCAGCAGATCGAAATTTTGCCAAGTCGGCCATTGTCTATCATGCAAATGTAACAATTCAATCTATCAATATTTATCTAAGGACACTACAGGCACTGAGAGCTCAACCTTATTTATTTTCACCCAAGGATACTTTTTTTATTTCTATTATTCCCTGAAGTGAATTAACCCCAATATTTTTAATAGGGAAAGATTCAAAATCCCGAGAGCGAGACCCCAATATATGCGGTAAAGTGGGATATATAAATATTTATAGGGGACTTAGTGTACTGACTGAGATCAGCTGTGAAGGTATCTATATCTAATAAGGGTAGTGTATTATAGATGACCTTACTTGCTACCACATATTTATACCTCAGTCAGAATTATTCTTGAATATAGTGATGACTACGTTGAATGTCTAGGGTATGTATATGATGAAGTGTAAGTCACAACAACAACAGACAGATAAACAAGTCAATTTATTCCACCACACTTGACAACACTGTGACACTCACACACATGTACCATTCTATAAGACTATCTTAAATGAGTCACTGGTAAATTTTTCAAATATCAATATGTATTAAGCACTTTTCATTAATATATATGTGTCCTGATTCAAATACAAAGTGAACCAGGAATCACAATCACTTTTAATTACAAGTTATATGTACAGAATTTATCAATATGAATCTTGTAGTGACATATTTTATTAATCTTATCCTATGTGTGTCAGTTGTGTAGTGGTAATATGAGGTAATACTGGTGTTGTTTTTTCAAGCTATGTTGGTATTTGTCATCATGACTTCAAGTGTTTATTTCTGTTGGAACTAGTATTGGAGATGTTCTCAGTTCCGTTCATTAAAACAATTAATTTCCCCTCTTATTTTTATACAATGTTAGTTTAAGATGGGGTTACATAATGTTGAGCTCAGCTGGCCACATAGACTTAACTTTCGTGATGGCGGCAGGAAAAGACTCCTCTGCTCGATTGCTCCCCTGTGTTCTGGAGACACCTCACTGTTTGCTATATGGACCAAGGAGTATGCTGTCCGCCTCTGGATTCAGCAAAGCTCTGACCAGGTACTGCTCAATAGCTTTAGGACCACAGTCCCTGAAACAAGAAGGTTGTACCTCCTACTTCAGAACTAATTTATACTCTATTTCTACACTGAGCACAATACATAACAAACACTGAGTTCAGAGCGGTAGGCAAACTGCTATCTTCATCTGAAACAATTTTCACCAGTATATTCCTCCCTAATGGTTACCACGCCTCTGCAATTCCAGCATTATTTCTTTCTAGTCAATAATATAGGTGGCAGTGTATTGTTTGGCAATTCCATGTAGTTTTACTTTCCTCCGACACCTTCTGTTCAGGCTGGAGCATTATATAGGCTTTACCTCATGTTCGCTACTGAACCACACATATATACAGACATAAATTATCAATTTACATTCAATTTTCATTAAAAGATGTCAAATATTTCAAGCTTACCACAATTCATGGAAATAACACAGAATTACGTTGACCGGCAATGAATATAGCACAATTTCGATCTGCCGATGTTCCAGGCTTTTATTTAGCAAAATATGCACTGGTGCTCAACGCACTGATTCTGTAGTAAGTTTATTTGCACATGTGGTGTTGACCTGACGTCTCTAATTGACTATATTGGCAGGTCTAACCAATCATGCCATGTTTACACAGCTTTTCAAAAAAGTACTCCTACTCACGTTTCCCCTAACAACAAAGAAGTAGTATTTATAGTCCGACTAATCGTGTTTAGCCTTACATTTATTTTCCGCCAATCAAATAGGAGGTAACATGTCAGCCTATTTCCCGTACAATGGTGTGTTGAAAATCTGCCACTGAGCGATTCTGATTTGGGTGTTGTCTGACATCCCTGACTATTTCTTTTGGCTATAATTTGGTAATTCCTAGACTATTTGCGTAACGTTTAACATATTTTTTGTCAGCAAGTCCTAAGGAACCCAAATATACAAATTTAAAGGAGCTAAGTGGCTGCGTTCAAAATATGCACTTTCTTCTACCTCCTGTTTACTTCGAAAACGATGTGGTGTCTGGGTACTGTAATGTTTTCAAACGTAAACCAGTATAATGTCATATTTCCTAATAAGCGTTTTTTCAGGATTTTAAAACCTAACTCTGGTATGGGTAGTGTTTTTATCACTGTCGATTTGAAAAAAAGCTAGTGCATGTGGCCTTACACGCGTGATGGCAGCAATTGTGTATCGCGCGACGCGTGTTTAGTGTTGCATGTGTCCCTGCTTTCAGCCCTCCCTTCTTTCTATCTTTAGTCCATCTGTCTTTCGTTTTAGGTAACGTAGTGTATAAAAAGACATGAATGGAATCTCAAATCTAGGTCATCTTGCGTATCTCAAGGTTTTTCTTAGAAATGGAGTACACATTTTATTGTGTTGGGGAAACGCGTGTATGCTTCAGAAGGCTTTTACTATCAACGTGAAACGTTACAATTTGCAGACGCAGGAGAAAACAAGGGGGATTTCGAGTACAGTCATTGTGACAGCACTGTTCTTTACCATTCTTCTTTCCTTTTATTAAATTTATTTGTTAGGCTTTACATTTACGTTTTAATTTATATATGTGGATTAGAATATTTCACGACAAGCTGCACTGACCACTTTTGCCCTCTTGTATTTTAAATCCTTCCATAGCTACACGTTAAGAATAATAGTTGAACAAAGTCTGAAATGGAATTCACCGCTTTACATCGGATTCGTGGACTATGAAAAGGTATTTGACAGTGTGACAGAGAATCACTTTGGAAACTGGTGAGGCATTATGGAGTCCCCATGAAGATCATTAACTTAATAAGGAAGACCTATGAAGACATGACATGCAGAGTTCTTCATGAAGGACAACTTACAGAACCGTTTAGGATAAGAACGGGAGTGAGACAGGGATGCCTCTTGTCTCCATTTCTGTTCTTACTAGCAATAGATTGGGTTATGAAAACATCAACATCACAAAACAGAAAGGCAATCCAGTGGAATCTGACTAAACAGCTTGATGATCTGGATTTTGCAGATGACTTAACTCTTCTGTCCCATAACCATAATCAGATGCAAGAGTGTTACCGTATGATACTTCTGTTAAAGTATGTTTTCTTCCTTTAACACTTATGTCACTGGGCGTTTCTGTTGATTCTCTAAAAGCTGCCCGAGGTTTCCTATAATACTCCTTTTGCGAGCTCCCCAAGTTGTTAGGGCTTGGTAATTATGAGTGTGTCGTGTGTAGATGGTAAACAACACTAGGGATATGAATAACACGACGCCACTTGTACAGCTCCATGACATTTAATAGAACATTCACATAAGTCCTGAACATCAATATCGTCATTACGCATGCATTACATCACACTCAGGCTGACACTGCCTGTAGGAAATAACTTATAACAATACTTTTACGGACTGGCTGACCGTCCACACACTAACAGTAAACACAACACGTTTCTGTGTGCGGCATTCAACCCTCGCACGAATTCATTCACCATCCAGGTGTAAATCACTTATCCCAAGTGATTATGATTGGCGGCATGCAACATCGCCATATAAATTCTACTCCAATATAACTTCCAGGCGGACAATACTCAACGCCTTACTCCACTGTAGCTCCAAAGGCGCGACCAACTCGTCGCCTTAATATGTTCTCCACGAACATTACCTAAAGTTCCTCCAGAACACTCCTAGGCGGGAAAACGTCGCCTATACAACAATATGTCAGACATAATCACATTATTCATAATCACTATATAATATCTTATTTGTCACATAATACGAGCTCACAGCTCAATCACAAAACACAGCCTCAAGCGCACAGCTCGGCTATCAAAAAAAAAACACAGACACCCTCTAGTCACATCTGGGTACTCTCTCAGCCACCCAGACTAGTTCACCAAACACGCTTTCTCCATGCGCACGCTCCAAGTCACAACATACTGACATGAAGTCAGACCCAAACTCAATCGCTGAGTGAAACTTAAATATTAATAACCTCAGTGACCCTTACTTCGACTCACTCCGTCATCCACCTCAGAAATATGACTGAACAAAGAGAAAATTCAAATTCTCGATGAGAGGTCACAATAAGTGTGCCTGAAAATACACCGGGAAAGACAAAGATTATGAGAATAAATGCAAGAAATGATAACAAGATTGAACTTGAAGAAACACCACTAAAGGATGTAGAATCGTACACATATCTTGGTAGTAATATAGGCAAAGTTGGAGGGACAGACAATGATATCAAAATAAGAATACAAAAAGCAAGAGGCGCTTTCATTGCATTTGGGAAACATATGGAGGTCAAGAGAAATCGTCCAACACAAAAATAAGAATCTTCAACTCAAATGTCAAGTCAGTCCTATTGTATGGCTCTGAGACATGGAGAGCAACAAAAACAACAACTAAAAAGCTACAGACTTTTATAAACGGGTGCTTGCGTAGAATAGTGTCACGAGAGGGTCGATTATTGTTTAAATTATAAGATATCCTGGACACAAAGTTGTATCAGGTGATACCAGGATAGCGCCAGATAAGAGTCTGGTCTTATCAGTAATGCCCCCTTCTCTGAAAAGAGTAAGGGTGTATAGACATCAAAGGTGGGATCAAGCTGTATAAGTTCCTAGAGAAGATGGTAATGTATTACTCTAAGTTCCTACTTGCTCCTCTCAAGATCCTCCTCTGTTAATTTTAATAACTCTACTAGGGGTATTAACTAACTATATACCAACAAGAACTGTAACTTAACTTAAATAATTTAAGTAAGTCTGCTGGTAAATATTTACTGTCTTTAATAGTGGTTTGACTCGGATACTCTGAACAGTAGCCTTGTTTGGCCACTTATCTGTTGAATTGAAGCCGGTCACTCTTCTGACATGGAAGGAAAAGTCAAATGAAATTCCTCCAGGCAGTGGATACTGGGTATCTGTCCCTATGAACAACAAGGGCGCTCGCACCACTAGTTCCTTTCAGTAGTGGCTGACTGTTTAAGGTGTACTTGGATGACAGGATATAACCTGAAACATATTTGATTAACCACTATATTGTCTATCATTATCCCTCTATTACAGATGTAGGGGATGAGAGACAGTTTTCAGACAATGTGCTAGCAGACGCACAGGACATAATATATCAGTAACAACACAATCCAGTTCACTGTGAACATAATTTTTCTCCAAATCCTTAGTTAGAGTCATTTGTTCATGATTCGCCTCCATACATTTATTAGGTCTTGTGTAAAAATACTAAGTAATATATCAATCAATAACAGTAAAGTAATTCCTTTCGTCCTTTCCCATGTTCCTGGTGTGTGGTCCATTCCTTCAAGAAATAATTCTTGAAATACTTTTCTAAAACTATAGACACACTTTCACCACCCTTCTCACTTTATTTTGAATATACACAGGCTGGAAAGGCCTCCAGAAATACACAGTGGTTTATTAACACAATTACACACTTCCTAACATGCAATTCAGTTAATTAATTATATATATATATATATATATATATATATATATATATATATATATATATATATATATATATATATATATATATATATATATATATATATTCTTTTTTACCCTCAAGTACATACAGCCGAGCTGTTAATGGTCATGCAGTCTGCTCTCAGATGCAGAAGGCAAAGAAGTCTCTCTCTGACAGAACTGGCGCTTCTCGCTGTATTTGAAATTTTTTTGGCCTGCTTTCCATTTAGGCCACGTCCTATATATAGGCCAAGGCCGAACAACAGAGGGAGCTTGCTGCTAAAGTATGTTTGCTTTCCGAAAATGTATGCATAATCTGTATAGGTGTGCAAATCTGTAAAACTAAGATTTCAATTATCTTCCGTATTCCTGGAGCGATTTCCTTCATCTAAGGCTTAAAATACGCCCTGAATTATTCTTTTCCTTTCTAACGTCTTCTTCTTCTTCCATCCTTAGCCACCAACCGACAAAGCAGTCAGTGGCTAATACGCCTAGTGGCGTCTTAGGGCAACAACAAATTGATTTCTTTGCCGTTGTATCCCATCACGCCTAGTGGCGTCTTTAGGGCAACAACAAATTAATCCATTTGCCGTTGTTTCCGTAATCAAATTGACTAGCAAACAGGTGATCAGCCCGTTGTGCTCCTTTCTAACTAATTTTCTTTTACTTTCCTAAGTCCATTTTATTCTATGCGTAACCTAAACAGCAAAATTCTGGACTAACCTGATGTCTCGATGCATTCCACTCGATATTTCTCCATAACTATATCACGTCCCGTAAAAATCTTTGCACAGACGTGTACAGCAACATTCCTTTTATTGCATTAGTAACCTCTTCCAGGCGGTACTTCGCTCATAATGCTGTAGTTAAATTCCATCTTCAACTGGTTTGCACAAATTTGAGATCGCCATGTTGAATGCCTAATCGTTTTGTAAACACTGCATGAGGAAGCCTTTCATTGGTTCGTCTATCATACAGTTTTATAAAGTATGGCGCACTGTTATGGTCAGAATGACGTGTTGTGAATTCGACTTCACGACAAATAGAAGGACTGAAATGGTATGACAAAGTCACAAATGTGGAATTGATGACAAGAACCAGACAAGTGCCAGTGGAACAAGAGTTGAGAAGAAAACGCTGGCGATGGATAGGACACACATTGAGGAAACCTGTTGATAGCATTACAAGGCAGTCCTTGTTCTGGAACCCACAGGGAAAGAGAGGCAGCGGTAGACTAAAATACACATGGAGAACAGAGCTGGATACACAGGTGAAAATGATGAGGAAAACATGGAAAGAACTTGAGCGGATGGCACAGGACAGGAAGACTTGGCATGTGTTTGTTGAAGGCCTATGCTCCTCGGAGAGCTAAAGTTTATTGATTGATTGATTGATTGATAGCTACATGTGTTATAGGTCAATTAGTAACAGTTAAAATGGTACATCCTCTAGTGTTTAAAAGTGTGAATTTATATGCGTGTACATGTGTTAGTTAGTGTTTACTTTGGTTTATGGGATTTTGTTTCCCCTTACATAATTAACACAATTAACCAGTCTTGAAACTTTTACTTCCCCAGGCAGAACAAGAAGGAACTCCGTAGAGCTAAAACAATGCCGGTTATTGATGTGTCTAGTGTGTTGTCTCCCGAGGAACTCCTGCAACACGGAGTACGTATCCCTACCTCAATAACAATTACAGGATTGCCAGTAGCAGCAAATACAGCGCCATCACCGAAGGAGGGTAGCATTGTCACGAGAAAAATGTCTTACCCAGAGTCCTACTTCAGAAAGATAACTGAAAGAGGTCCGTCCCCATCTAAACAATCAGGTACGTGAGCAATTAAGAATTAAAATACGCCAGACAAAAATTTTAGTGCACACCCATTATAATCTAAACTGTACATCTTATTTATTATTATCATCTAAATCAGGGGTTCTCAATCCTTTTTTCTTTTGCGCAAGGCCCCCTTCTGAGCCTCATTTTCTTCTGTGCCCCCCTCCCCCCTTACCCTTTATAGTCACTGTTAGCTGGAAAAAGGTACTTTACCATCTTACTGTGGCCCCCTAGAAGTATGGGATGGCCCACATTGAGAATCACTGATCTACATCATCAAGCCTCATCTCCTTTCTAGAGCTAGGCTATGCACGATTCACTTTAATTCTTCTGTTTTGTTTTGTTTTCTTCTCCAACTTCCTACTTAGTAACACATATCTCAATAATGTACGCTGATGTTAACAAAGTCTCAGTCATTTATAAACTTTCTCCTTAACCGTCTATTTCTAATTCATTTACACCAATATTTTCTTATTTTGACGCCCCACTTGCTCTTGCACCATCATTTTATCCTATATAAACGTCTAGATTTCTCTGTTAAACAAATATCCAACATGCCCTAGCCGAATTATTCTCTTTGATTTTAGACTTGATCATTTCTTATTAAGCCACACCCTGTTCTTGTTTATATTTGACTTGATTATTTCTTATTAAGCCACGCCCCATTCTTTTTTATTTTAGACTGTTGATTATTTCTTATTCAGCCACGCCCCATTCTTTTTTATTTTTGACTGTTGATTATTTCTTATTCAACCACGCTCTATTATTTTTTATTTTAGACTATTGATTATTTCTTATTCAGACACTCCCTATTCTTTTTATTACAGGTTTTTCTTTAACTCGCAACGTATGTCACCCTGTTGTCACCTTCAAGTTTTGGGGTGTTTAGTGCATTAAAAGCCTGTGTTTAAAATATTTTTTTAAATTTTTTATTTATTTTTAACTGTTGATTATTTCTCATTCAGCCGCGCCCCATTCTTTTTTATTTTAGACTGTTGATTATTTCTTATTCAGCCACGCCCCATTCTTTTTTATTTTAGACTGTTGATTATTTCTTATTCAGCCACGCCCCATTCTTTTTTATTTTTGACTGTTGATTATTTCTTATTCAACCACGCTCCATTCTTTTTTATTTTAGACTGTTGATTATTTCTTATTCAGACACTCCCTATTCTTTTTATTACAGGTTTTTCTTTAACTCGCAACGTATGTCACCCTGTTGTCACCTTCAGGTTTTGGGGTGTTTAGTGCATTAAAAGCCTGTGTTTAAAATATTTTTTAAATTTTTTATTTATTTTTAACTGTTGATTATTTCTTATTCAACCACGCCCTATTCTTTTTTTATTCTAGGATGTTGATTATCTCTTATCCAGTCACATCTCAGACTGTTTATTTTGGGATGATTTTTACCTCAGATTCTTTGTCTTTAGTCTTCTTTTAGTATTTTTATTATTTCACAGTCCGTCATCCCCTTAGGCACTAAAGGCACTATTCGATGTCTCATACATCGTTGAGTGTATATGCCACCAAAAATTATATTTCCAGTCACATCTCTCCTTTGATTTATAATGTCTGTGTCATAATAATTTCCTTGGTATGCCACGCTTTAGAATAGCTTTGAAACGCCCAGCCGCGCCACAGTTCTGGAAAATAGATTGTCCTGGCGTGTCTGCACTCTGATATTTCTCAGATGGATCGAGCTGCCATCTTACCATCGTTATACTACAACATCTAGGGAGACAACTCCATTGGCTCACGATAGTATCGGAAAAAATATATAATTACGCATGCAAGTATAGTTTCCAAAAGAATGTGTTAACTAGTTTAATTGCTCATTGAAAGGGGAATGGAAGGAGACAAACTGAACTCAGAAGGATGCATTGATCAATATGATATGAAATTTTAATAGCAAATATTTCGATAACCCCTGTTTCGATAACAACTCGTAAAAATTAAATAAAGTAATTACATTCATTCTGTTAAGCCACTATAGACCACAAAGTCTTTTATATTTGGGCATGCGCCTTAATATAACAGAGCGGGGAAAAGAAAAGAAAAGTTAAACATTGAGTAAACTAAGAAATACATTACCATTTTTAAAACAAACCCTTATGCAGAAGCGCTGGTCGCTGTGTGGGGCGACGTTTATTGTTATGCATTTGGACTACGTTCATTCCTGACTGACGCACAATTTTTTGATTCAGTTATCTGTCTTTAGTCCTGTAATAGATAGTTTCGATACTATTCTGATGCAGTCAGATTCGCTGGGCAGGTCATGTAGTCCGCATGCCAGACCATCGAATGCCAAAAATACTCTTTTATGGTGAAATGCAGAAGGGTAAACACTCCCATGGTGGCCAAAAGAAACGCTTCAAAGACACGCTTAAGACTTCACTGAAAACCTTTGACATAAACCCTGACACATGGGAAGCTGCTGCGCAAGACCGAACCGCTTAGCGCACATCTCTTTGTAAAGGTGCAGCGGCATGCGAATCATCCAGAAAAGCAGCAGCGGAACAGCGGAAACAAGCTAAAAAAGACCGTGCAATAAAACCTTCACCTGAAGCATACATTCCCTGCCCACACAGTCCGAGATCTTTCCAGGCCCGCATCGGGCTCATCAGTCACCTTCGTACCCATAGACTAACCTAACATATTCCTAATAATTGGATGAACAGAGTGGTCTTCATCACCCGTGATGGACGAACAACATGTACATAACGTTTTAGACAAAAAGAGTACTGGGTAGATTTTATATAATAAAATTATTTAACCTCAACGTAATTAAATTATTTAAATGATTCACAAGTTGTCATTTATTTATCACAGTTTACGTGTTTGTTTGTTTGTTTTGCTCTTATATATATATATATATATATATATCTAGATATATATATATATATATATATATATATATATATATATATATATATATATATATATATATATATATATATATAATGTGGCTTGCAAATGTCTGTATTGACAAATTTACTTGCTCGGCGGAAGGTAAAAGGGTATGGAAAAGACGAAAGTGAACACAAGAGAAATGGTGCAATCCTCAGGACATTTGACTGAAATTGCACACTATAGTTCTTCCCCTCATTTCTTTACGGGTAAATTCCTAGTGTGTGTATATGTAGCGAAAGGTTTTCCTATTATGATGATAGTGGTAGAGCAGAAGTAGAATCTCTCTCCAGAAAGTATGAAGTTCCAGCGCCCGAGAAGTACACTGGTATCACAAGTGAGTTACAGCTGTGAATACTCTGAGCTGGACAATAGATTTAGGCTTCAGAAGTATAAGTTGCTACTTTCGCTATCGTAACCCTATGTGATAATATAATTAAATTTTGAAAAGGTAACTCAAAATTTTAACAGTTAAAGATTTAACAAGTCAAATGAGTACAATTATCCAATTTATTATGTACATCTATATATTCTTGTAATGAGAAATAATTGTTGTAAGATGGTAAAATGTATGATTATTTACAGTTACAAATCAAATAAACAAGCTAAAAAGTCTTGGATTTATCTTCCACTGAACTTATAAAACAAGTTTGTCACATTATCTCTTGCCATCTAGTTGTCATCATTAAACAGTCAATTTAGAAACTGCTCACAGGATTTGTTGGATGGATACATATAAACTCAGCTTATGGTATTAGCCACGTCTGCTCGAGGTTCCTCCGACACACTGGAGTACGGAAGACTTTCCTTCAGCCCGCCCTATAACTACGGGGGACTAAGGTGTTGAAGAGTGGTTGACCTCTAGGCTTCAGTGAGCTGGATCAACTTCTACAAGTCTTTAGTTTCTCGATCAGGAATGATCATAAACATTGATCATAAAAACCTGGAACAAAAGGTAATAGGTGGCCATTTTGTTCCAACAATCTCACCACCAACTGCTGTTCATGATGCGACCATGTCTTCAGTGTTTGTATATAAATGAATGAATCATGGTAGTATGTTACAGAGATAGCATTATAAGATAATGTATACTGTGCAGAATTAACAACATACATGAATAAATCACATGTTATGATACATGGGTACGATATAACCTTTGCCATCACTTATGGATGTCAAGTCACTTATGTACTTGCTGGTATGTCGTAAGCTTCCAGGCAAGAACTAGCCATGATATATGTGGTTAACCAATTAATGGTTATGCTTCCTGACAATGCCGGTGAAGGTTATCTCTGGTTAGCGTCATTCCCTTTTTTATTATATCTGCTACAATCAATCAGAAATAAAATCTGAAATAAAATGATATTAGAAATACATATATTTTTAATAAACTTACATACACTCTTAGGATTAATAAGCTCACGGTGAGACTGTATTGGCTTAATTTAATCTGCCCTGCATGCAGCGTGAAAATTGAACTTTTCTTGCAGATGCTGTCTTCCAGTTTCTCACTCTGGCTTCTGGATTTGGTGTGTGTGATTTTCAACGCGCCCCTCTGTCCTTATATTTCAGTCTCTCGCTCGTCCGAGAAAGCACCTCCTAAACTCCCCAAAAGATTTTAGTTTCATCTCCTGATTTGAGGCGATTTGAAGCAATCTGTGTTTTTCCTGTACTTGTTTTTCTCTTCTGTTCACTACACACTTATATTCTTCCGTCCTTCCTATGTATCATTCTCTTTTCCCCGTATGAGGCTTTCATTCCATATAAGTTTTATCCAAATCCGTTGAGGCTTGTTAGTGTAATAAATTTTTAAAGATTATTAGCTAACTTTTAGCCGATGTGATGAAGGTGAAAAATATTAATTATCTTTAAAACTATTTATATTTGGATAATATCCTTTTGGATATAATTCCTAGTCTATCTCCTTTCTAGAGTTATATTTATTTAATATTATTCCAACCGGGCGTTCTCCGGTAGTTAATAATTTAATTTTCAGTAAATGCATACTTTTAAAGTCCGCCATAATTCCTATATAGCTTATTTCCTCATTCTTGCAATACCGTTCCAGCTAAACGTAATTCACATTTCCCGTCCTTAAACTTCAAAGAAAGACACGCTGAGCCGACCTTGCACTGTGTGTGTGGGTGTCGCGTGGGCGTGTGTCGCGCTACAACCAAGCAAGTGTTAACAAATTTCGCTACAGAGCCCTCTTCTTTAAAACAGTGCCTGCACGGTTAACTTTTTGGTAACACATGCTGCAGTTCCTCCTTAATTTTCTGTTTCTCTATATCTCCTTTGATAGGATGCCTACTTAAAAAATCGGGTCCAAGATTGTCCCGTCCTGGAATGTATCTCACATTGAACGAATATGGAGATAACAGTAAACTCCACCTTAAAAGTCGTGAATTTAATTTTTTAGACACTGCTAAAAACATCAAAGGCTGGTGATCACTTTCCACAATGAAGTGTTTCCCGTAAAGAAAAGGGGCGAATTTGTTGATCGACCAGACCAAAGCGAGGCATTCACGTTCAACGGTAGAATAATTTCTTTCAGCTGTATTTAACTTTCTACTGGCAAAAGCTACTGGTAATAGCATATGTGGCGGTGTGTCTGCCCGCTGTAGTAATGTTGCTCCGATGCCTACATTGCTAGCATCCGTTCTTAGTACGAATTCTTGTGTGAGATCGGGAAGGGCAAGGATAGGTTTATTTGTCAGCTTATTTTTCAACTCTGTATAAGCCTGTTCACACTCCGCAGTCCATTGTATTTTATCCGGCTGACCTTTTTTTGGTTAAGTCGGTTAATGGCGCGCATAATGAGTTAAAATGGGGTATATATTTCTGATAAAACCCGCACAGTGACACAAAGGATCTTACATCCTTCTTAGTTTGTGGTCTTGGTGCTTTTCTCATTTTCTCTACATTCTTTGGGTCCGGAGACATTTGCCCTGTAGAGATAGTGTGACCTAAAAATTCCAATGTCTCACATCCAATATGACACTTAGTTGGACGTGCTGTCAATCCCGTTTCTCTTAGTCTATTTAACAACATGGAGACTGCTACTACGTGTTCCTCGAATGTAGTGGTAGCAATCAGAATATCATCCATGAAGTTGGTGATATGAGGATTTTGTAATGGTTCCAACAATTTCCTCATCATTCTGGTGAAGATACTTGGAGCATTCTTTAAACCAAATGGGAGTACATTGAACTCGTAATGTCCATCCGGTGTACTAAAGGCTAACAGTTTCCTAACTTCTGGTTTTACTGGTATTTGGTAGTATCCCTTGCTTAGATCTACTTTTGAAAAATACCGAGCCTTACTCAATGTAGCAAACAACTGATTGGTGTCAGGTAATGGGTCTACCTGAGATTCAGTGATAGCATTTAGTTTCCTATAATCAATGCATAACCTGTGTTCACCACTAGGCTTCCTTAATAGCACCACACTTGAGCTGTAGGGAGATTCAGACTTTGAAATAATTTTCTCTTTTAAGAGATAGTCAATCTCATCCTTGAGTGCCTATGCTTTTGCTATTGTTCAGTCCATGTCCGCAACAATGCTTCCAGTGGACCGTGTATGGGGACGGCGAAACAACCACGTTGCCGGACCCATACCTATTTCTATTGTAAGGGGCAGTATACCGAAGTGGGACCTGTCTCCATCAATTGTCTGGTACAGCCCTGGTTCCTACCTCCTATGGTTCTGGTTTGTTTCCGCAGCTTTTTTAATACTGGTTGCTGACTAACAAATGGTTCCAGATGATCCAGGCCATGGTGCTCCGACAAATATCTAGTCGGGGTGGGATGTCTTACGTCCCCTCTCTGTACAATACGGAGAGTTGCCATGGTTACTGGTGTAACAGTAGACTTGTTGTGATTTTGTTTTCTCCTTATCACCGCATCTACCTGTTGTTTTGTCTTGTGAGTTTTCTTAGTGGGCCTACGTCCGCAACAATGCTTCCCTAGGTCCTGTAACTGGTCTACACTTCTGAATGAGGTTACCTGGTTACATTCTGAACAGGATTTCACATACCAACTTATGTCTTCAATTATTCCTGGCCAGTAATATCGCAATGCTATCTTTCGACAAGTGGCCCCTTTTCCTCTGTGACCCCTGCCTGATGTAGCATGCTCTTGCTCCATAATTTCCTCCCTGTAGAATTTTGGCACTACCAGCTGTCCATGCCCTTTAGGTCCTTTTCCAGCTTGTCTGTAGAGTAGGCCATTTTCTATGTAGAAGTCTCCTTTCTCTGGAGGGTTATGGGCCTTTGGCAATTTGCCAAAACAAGGCTTCAATGTGCTGTCTGCTGTTTGAGCCTTTTTCATCTTTATAGGATGAATGTTTATTGGATTTCCCTCCTCCTTTTTGGTGCTCGACCTGGTATGGTTTGCTGCCATGACAACAGGTTTTATTGGGTCACCCAAAAAGACATATTTACTTCCTATTACCAGCGGGTATATAGGATCATCACTCACTGCTGCTCTTATCACTCCTTCCACAAAGCGAGTTCTCACGTTGATCCTTGCTATGGGAAGTGTCATGGTGACGGTTCCCTGCATTGCCCCTTGTATGTCCACTGTTTCTGTGGTAAGTTGATCAGGGTGCACTAGGGTTGCACTCACGACTGAGTCGAATTCCAATCCTGAATCATATAAGCACTGAATTTTAGTGCCATTACATGTCACTTCCTCACAGACAGGGGGATGATGGAGGTCCTTCTGACTAACTGCCAGTTCCTTCCTTCCCTTGTTCCCTGTTGTAAGACAGGCAGCGTGATAAGGAGGGTTTTTCCGTCTGCATTCCGCAGTATTGTGGTTACTCATTTGGCAAGATTGACACGACTGTCCTTCCTTTCTTGAAGGTCTATTTTCTGATCCTAGAGGGTTTTTGTCTTTATAATCAGTTCTGTGTTTGTTCTTGTTGGAATTGTCCCTGTGTTCATAGTTGGTAAAGTTTTGTGAAGGTTTGAAGTTCTCACCCTGCTTCTTCTTATTTCCTGGCACTTCTGACTGAGCTGCTTGATATCTTTCAGCCATGGTTAAAATATCTTCCAATCTCTCTGCTCCTTGCTCCATAAGAAATTTTCTCATTTCTTGAGGCATGGATTCTCTCAATTGTTCCATCATGATCATTTCTTTTATATCTTGACATTTTGCTAAGCTAATCCATTTTGTCAGATAAGTTTCCAATCTAGCAGAAAACTGGTGATAGTTTTCTCCTGGAAGTAGCTTAGCAGTTCGGAATCTCTTTCTATAAGATTCAGAATTCTTTTCGTACCTGACCAGTAAAGCTTGTTTTAAGATTTCATAATCTTCCTGGTCTTCTTTTGAGAGTTTTAAATAAACATCGTATGAAACTCCACTCAACCCCTGAGATAGTTTAAGGCTCCATTTTTCCTTTTCCAATCCATAGGTAGAGGCCAGTCTCTCATATCTATCCAGGTACGACTCAATGGCGTCCTCTTTTTCAATAAATGGATCCAGGTGAAAACTCATGGCTCCATTTCCCGTGCTATGGTTGGAGCTACTCTCAGAGTGAGGTGAGCTAGCACCATGATTGCTAGCAGCTCCCTGGAGTTCAAGTTCCTTTAAACTTAACTCATGAGCTCTTTGTAACCTTCTTTCTTCAGCCTCAGCTTCCAACATTTGTCTCTTTTCTTCTCTTTCCAGTCTTTTGACTTCTCTTTCTGCCTCTAATTTCTTAACTTCAGCCTCAACTTCCATTCTTTTAGTCTCTCTTTCAGCTTCAGCTTCCATTCTTTTAGTCTCTCTGTCTAAATATTTATCCACTTCAGTTGTGATATGTCGAATTAGAGCATCTCCTGTCATACCCAAGTCTTTTCCTTCCTGCATAATCGCAGCTCTAAACTTCACCAATTCAGCCATGATGCTTACTTACCAGAGGGTATATAATTTTATCTGCTCTAACCAACTAACTTAATTAAAATCACTTAATTACTTTGAACAAGACAAATCCTTAAAACCTTGTGAGCGTTTCCTATTTATTTCGTACTCAATGGTACTACTATTACGAAAAAATTTCTAAGTTTTAGAATTTTTTCAAAAAATTTATTTTTACAAACTACTTGTGGCTCAAGATAGAAGAATACATAGATAGTGGCTTAGGACAAAAATAATATCCCGCGAAGGAGCCCCCAGTGTAGCGAAAGGTTTTCCTACTATGATGATAGTGGTAGAGCAGAAGTAGAATCTCTCTCCAGAAAGTATGAAGTTCCAGCGCCCGAGAAGTACACTGGTATCACAAGTGAGTTACAGCTGTGAATACTCTGAGCTGGACAATAGATTTAGGCTTCAGAAGTATAAGTTGCTACTTTCGCTATCGTAACCCTATGTGATAATATAATTAAATTTTGAAAAGGTAACTCAAAATTTTAACAGTTAAAGATTTAACAAGTCAAATGAGTACAGTTATCCAATTTATTATGTACATCTATATATTCTTGTAATGAGAAATAGTTGTTGTAAGATGGTAAAATGTATGATTATTTACAGTTACAAATCAAATAAACAAGCTAAAAAGTCTTGGATTTATCTTCCACTGAACTTATAAAACAAGTTTGTCACATTATCTCTTGCCATCTAGTTGTCATCATTAAACAGTCGTTTTAGAAACTGCTCACAGGATTTGTTGGATGGATACATATAAACTCAGCTTATGGTAATAGCCACGTCTGCTCGAGGTTCCTCCGACACACTGGAGTACGGAAGACTTTCCTTCAGCCCGCCTTATAACTACGGGGGACTAAGGTGTTGAAGAGTGGTTGACCTCTAGGCTTCAGTGAGCTGGATCAACTTCTACAAGTCTTTAGTTTCTCGATCAGGAATGATCAAAAACATTGATCATAAAAACCTGGAACGAAAGGTAATAGGTGGCCATTTTGTTCCAACAATCTCACCACCAACTGCTGTTCATGATCCGACCATGTCTTCAGTGTTTGTATATAAATGAATGAATCATGGTAGTATGTTACAGAGATAGCATGATAAGATAATGTATACTGTGCAGAATTAACAACATACATGAATAAATCACATGTTATGATACATGGGTACGATATAACCTTTGCCATCACTTATGGATGTCAAGTCACTTATGTACTTGCTGGTATGTCGTAAGCTTCCAGGCAAGAACTAGCCATGATATATGTGGTTAACCAATTAATGGTTATGCTTCCTGACAATGCCGGTGAAGGTTATCTCTGGTTAGCGTCATTCCCTTTTTTATTATATCTGCTACAATCAGTCAGAAATAAAATCTGAAATAAAATGATATTAGTAATACATATATTTTTAATAAACTTACATACCCTCTTAGGATTAATAAGCTCACGGTGAGACTGTATTGGCTTAATTCAATCTGCCCTGAATGCAGCGTGAAAATAGAACTTTTCTTGCAGATGCTGTCTTCCAGTTTCTCACTCTGGCTTCTGGATTTGGTGTGTGTGATTTTCAACGCGCCCCTCTGTCCTTATATTTCAGTCTCTCGCCCGTCCGAGAAAGCACCTCCTAAACTCCCCAAAAGATTTTAGTTTCATCTCCTGATTTGAGGCGATTTGAAGCAATCTGTGTTTTTCCTGTACTTGTTTTTCTCTTCTGTTCACTACACACTTATATTCTTCCGTCCTTCCTATGTATCATTCTCTTTTCCCCATATGAGGCTTTCATTCCATATAAGTTTTATCCAAATCCGTTGAGGCTTGTTAGTGTAATAAATTTTTAAAGATTATTAGCTAACTTTTAGCCGATGTGATGAAGGTGAAAAATATTAATTATCTTTAAAACTATTTATATTTGGATAATATCCTTTTGGATATAATTCCTAGTCTATCTCCTTTCTAGAGTTATATTTATTTAATATTATTCCAACCGGGCGTTCTCCGGTAGTTATATAATTTAATTTTCAGTAAATGCATACTTTTAAAGAGCTCGCTGCAGGCGACCTTTGTCTTTACTGACTGTGTGTATTACACCACTCTGAGTGGAGACCTCCCAGTACCAAAGACTGCTGTGACTGTTTTCAGATTTGCTCCTTTCCTCAGATCTACGGGTCCTGAGAGTTCGTCTATAAATGCCTTTGTGCAGATGAGGAAGGACATCCCTCGAAACCTTCGGGTATGTGAGGCTTTGTCCATTTTGGCTGGAATGACGTCTCGATGGTTCGGAGGTTTTATAGCGAATATAAGTACACATGAGGGCAAGTTCGGGCCCAATGGGCTAATCACCTGTTTGCCAAGTCACTTCGATTACATGTCCCACCCATAGGCCTTGTGCACTTGGGTCCCCTCTACACCTCGTTTCATGGGGTAGAAGAGGTTCCGATTATGAGATGAGATGAGATGCATACTTTTAAAGTCCGCCATAATTCCTATATAGCTTGTTTCCTCATTCTTGCAATACCGTTCCAGCTAAACGTAATTCACATTTCCCGTCCTTAAACTTCAAAGAAAGACCCGCCGAGCCGACCTTGCACTGTGTGTGTGGGTGTCGCGTGGGCGTGTGTCGCGCTACAACCAAGCAAGTGTTAACAAATTTCGCTACAGTATAATCATTTCTGCATTCGGCAACTTAATGGCATTAGTCTTCGGCCAGTTTATTCATATGTCCTTGTTGATTCGCGAAATATTTTTCGAACTATTCTTCTTCAGCGTGTATCAGTAATTGTGTGCCCGCGTCAGTTAAATGCGCAAGTAGTTATATTGATTTTATTTTCAATCAGAGCTAATCCTTTATATGTTGTTGTTCAAGTGCTACAGGCCTGAGATGGAGATTCTTGACTTTTGTTAATTTTCCCTTCCAGGTTCGTTCTTCCCTTTTAGGTTTAGTGATAAGCAAAAAGGTCCCAAAATGACAAGGTATATCCAAAACTGTAACGTTCCAAAAACAGCAATGGAGTAAATTCAACCAGAAGTTTATTTAACGTCATTCGACAAGCACTGGTATGTTCACAATGACATGACTTACGTATAAACTAAATAGTGAGTTATATCCAAACGAAATAAACAACTGATCTTCATAATCTCCAAGACGAAACTCGAATCTGGCTTGCTTAACACAACACAATGATTACCTAGCAAATCTCTCTCCTTTCTCGCATTTTTTGACCTATTATACAGCTACTTCTTTTTCCCGCCATTTTCCACACGTCTCGCTCATTTTACACACGTCTTTCTGTTATTTCGACATTTTTCACACGCCTCTCTTTTCTACCTTAACAATCGGAAAAAACCCAAGAAAACAACTCTCACTTCACACTTTCCGCGCATAACACCCATTCATTATTATTTTCTGGGACTGCCCTTCATTTTCCCTCTCAGAGCCGTGACTGCTAACTGAATTTTTTATGATACTGCGTTTTAACGAAAACGCCGTATCTGCTTTTAATGTTTGTCATTCCTATATGTAGCATTATAGCACGTATAAATGCTAGTGTAGTAGCAGGGATAATGCTAGCGTGGTAGGCCATGCAGTCACATACGTCCCGGGGCCACACAAATGTATCCCAGAGGGAGACATTTGCGTACTATCAACTAACTACCTCATCCTAGTGACTATTATAAACATCTAACCTATTTGTAGAGGCTCTCAGAAAATTAATTTTTTTTTAAATTATTAATTTTTTCGTAAAACGAGGGATCCCAGTATATTTATAATGTGTAAAACGGGGGATACATAAAACTTGTTAATACACTTCGCCATTAAACAGTTTTGATGTACGCTACTTCTCAACAATATCAATATGAACAACGCTGTGAATTAGTCATCACCATAATGTTAACATACTTAATGCTAACATTTTTAAAAAAAAATTGCATACGATTTTCATCGGTTGTGCAAATAACACAAACAAAAACCAAAAATAATACTTTGACAACATTCAACAGAAGTGACGAATATTCATTAAGTACTTAACAATCTTAAATGTAGTAGCTGCAACAAACATCAGCCTAACAGCATAGAACTAATGGTCAAACGTCAGACCATGGGACGCAAAAAATGTAATATATATATTATCCACTATGACATGGGGATATACAAACATGGCAATATTAATCTATAATTTTATAATGAAATATGAACTGGAGCTGTATGCTCTCGTAACTGTCAATATAAAACGTGGTAAACATAATACAGTCATATGATACAGGCGACTCCAGCATGCCACTGCTATCAGTGATTTACCAGGATGTATATGGGTCTTAATCACCAAAAATCTGGACAAGTTGTGATGAACTGTCTATGTGTTCGTCGTAAAATCGAAATTCAGAAGTATTAATGTTGAGCATGTAATACACTTACAAAGTATTTTTTTTTTAAAATGTGTCTTTAATCTCCAGCGTATGTAATGGTCGTTACTATGAGGGAGGACAAAAATACCGATACAAATAACTATCGGGTGGTGGAATATGAACGATCTCAGTAACACACGAACCAAGTACCAAACTGTTTATAGGTTCGTCATCAAATAGAAAATCTGCATACAAATGCAAGTTCATTATAATGGACAACAATTGTCAAGAAAATATACTGCAGCATTCCGCTTGCAACGTGACATAGGTCAGAAAAATACAGGTACATCAATATGTGATGTTTTTCTCAATACAAGGTTTATCAACATTTGAACATATCCGTTACCATGTTAGCGATTTTGCATGGAATCGTCATGTTTTACATGTAACAATGTAGTATTTCGCCAATCCGCGAACTGTGTTGAATAGCATGTAAGTTGTACACAACTTGCAAAATATGTCACTAAGTCAAATTTTAGGTAAAAGTATATATGTCTCAGTTATTTTGTAGAGTGGGGTGTATATTGCTTTAAATGACGGAGTAGGGTTTATCACCATGGGAGGGGAACTAATGTCAGTCATGGGAATGTACTCGGGGTCTTAGGGGCGTTAGCTGTGTCAGTGCGGGTAACAATGTCCTCATTATCTTTTACCGATGTCCGCTGTGGACATCTAATCTTCTTGAACACATGGTATTTATACATTAAACAGCTTAAAATTTAAAACACCAACTATGCTAGCCAAAATCAGTAGTCCTGCCACTCTAGTGTGTCGGATCATGGGCTCTGGTGTGTGAACAGTGTCTGATTCTGAAATAAGGGTAGTCATATGTACTGACTGTAATGGAGGTAGTGGAGGAGGGACAGTAAACATATTCACTGGATTCAGGAATGCGAGAAGGGGTTTCCAGACTACGGAAGAAGTATTTTAGAATTTGATAGACACGTTAACATAGGTTGAATAGTGGAGGATGCTTGGAACGGGGCGTCGATATAGAACGATCCGTCTGTGATGGAGCATGTCGGAGAAGGTGACAGGAGATGGAAAGGCGTTTGGATGTGTAGGGAAGTAAATTGACGTCTGATTCGTCATACATCTGTGAGAAAGGGTCGTTGGCTTGAATAATGTGGGTAGCCATATACGATCATTGAGGTTGTAAACTAAGGGTAACATGTGTGCGAATCGAATTGTTCGAGTACAAATGGTATGTGTCTTAACAGCATCATTAAGAAAAATCGCCAAAATACATTCTCGATGCGATTGAACATTATAAAACGGTCTTTCCATGACACAAAAGGAAAGCGGTGAGTTAACACATTTCAAAAAGCTCTCATGTGTCACAATGCAAAAATACGTGTGTGCTTTGTTAATAGCCATTTCGTATGCTGTCGTATCATATGTGGCGAGGGGGTGGATGTTGGTGTTACTATCATAAGGTAATAGAGGGAAGAATAGGTGTAGGGATTGAGTGAATCCTATACAGGTCATACTCGTCATCGACAATTATTAGAGGAATAGCGAGAACACGATGAGTTCTGACTGCGAAAGAATCGCGTCAAGTCGTAAAGAATCGTAGTACTGAAAGAGATTATGATGTTGAACTAGTGGTGGACGGAGTGTATGTGGGAGGATAGTGGACAAGTGGTTGAATAATTCTAGAAGATCAGTTGAAGGTAAAAGGGAGGGAGGTAAGCGACTTAACTTGAGCATGTCTATGTGCGACTCTAACATAGTTAGCGATTGTGTAATGTGTGCGTATAGTGTGTTTGCTTTTGTCACAATATTCATCAAGAATAAATAAGAGTTTAAAAACTGTTCTAAAGCATAAGTCATATTTTTAAGATTTTCAAAGGCAAAAGTGGTGTAATTTGTACAAAGGTTGACAACGTCTCTAAACATAAAGATTTCGTAATATTAGTCGCCTAGTACGACATGCCTGAGGGTATGCGCAGTAGACCTATTCTTACTTTGTCTCTTTGCCTCCGGAACTACACGGGATGGAACAGGTCAATTATAGGAACAATCTTTTTTAAAGAAATTGTGGTGAATTATAGTTGTTATTATTGGTTACAATATTATATTAATGGTATCTGGTGTGAGGTCAGCTATGCAAGTCCCTGAGGTTTATTAAATACAAATAAGTTTACAGGGTACTTGTCTGCTTCCACCACGACCTCACCCGATTATATCTTCCCCTACTGAAGTGTATTGGTGTGTGTATGTTGTCTAGCAAGTGTCTAGGGTATATGCAATGTGATGAAATGTATGAACAAGACAACAACTACACCTATTACTAATAAACAATGATTAAACAAGTCACTGAGTAAAGTTTTGAATGTAACTTATTATTTTTCAATTTATTTTCCTGTATCTAGTTATTCTTCTGACACAGGAATAATCAACTCAACATGATAATGAAATTATTTACAACCAATTATTTTACAACTGTCATTGAGTCGGTGTTATCCCACAATTATTTATATGTCTCAAACTGGGAAAATGTCAAGTATCTCTTGCTCCTAGAAACGGGTACAAGTTTATTGAACGTTTTTGTTCCTCACTGTCTGATACACTATCTTTTGTGAAAACTGAGAGAGTGGAGTGTTTGTGATATCAATTTCCCAGACAAGTCTTATCTGAGGCCTCTGGAACCAGGCTGGTTGAAGTATGTATAAAACGCCAGCCTCCACTGCCAAGACACGATTCTGCTTCTATAGGTAAATCACTGTGTAGGCACTCAGTAGTTAGGCCTCACTGCAGAACTCAGGGACAGGTGTTAGATCACCTGGGCTCACTCGTAGATGAAACTCCGGAACAATACAAATATGTCCCACTCAGCATCTAATAATCTCTCTCTTTCCCTACCCTAACATGTTCAATATCATCAGACATCAGTATGGTAACTAAACAATTAGTTAACGTTCTCAATTTGGTTGGTACCCCCTTCTGGATAAATGACTTTCAAACCACCGTTTGACATTTTCCTTGATAAAGGAAACATTTTACATTAATACTATCAAGTCATGTACAATCACGGTGACTTGCTGAAGAAGACGGCCAGTGATCTTCCTGGTCTTATGTCATAACACAACATTTTTTTTTATCATATTTAATTTTCTTTTCTCCCCACATGGCAGAGAGCCTGCTTGGCATTTCTACACCAGGTTAATACTGTTTCCTACCAACGCTGTGAAACAACACAGAGTTTTGATGTTAGCTTCCCGCCAGATAAATGTTTCCCCTTTTAGGTTCATGCAGAGTCGATAATGCATACATGATACAAATGACAATATAAATGTTAATATAAAGGTTTTCATATTTACCGCAATCAAAGAAATTTTATACACCAAGTTGTTGAATAGGGCGATATATGGTAACAAATCCAGATAGCTGCTATGCAGAATTAGCAACCAAGACAGTACTCTTGCCTTGTCTATAACAACAACGTCTTTAGTGTAAGAAATTTTTCATCTAGTAGCCCCCTATACTCAATACTAATTGGTTTTATACAACCGTTAGTCTATTACACTACAGCCAATCAGAGACTGTTTAGTGAATAGCGTTCCTTTTCAAATAAAACTGACCTCAAATATTCAAATTAAGGACTCCTTCCCCTTTTACCCCACCTACGGGCGAAACTGAGATCTGTCTATCTGACTTCTGTCCAACTTCTTTATTTCTTAATAGTTTTAAATACTCATACATACTTATTAATCCTGCTGTTATCTATTACACAGTCAGTACATATTTATTCTTTTAAGTCTTTCTAATGCCTAGTATCGTGTTGTCTCCTACAATGCTTCAATTTTTAAATTGGTAAACACGAACCGTGACACTCCTTCCGATACTCCGTCTCAGTACGGCATATTCAAAAAAATCGGACGTTAACCTTAATTTTTCCTTTTATTTTCAAACTACCGTATGTAGAACGAACACTACGCTACGTCACACACTTTTAACAACTTGCGTGTGTGTGTGTGTATCGTCTGCTAAAACCAGCGTGTGAATATATGTCCAGAACGCGTGTCGAGAAAAAGGGGGTCTTTCAAACGCCAGTCATGGTATCGCATTTCTGGCACAAGAAAATATTTAAATCTCAAAGCCAACGCTAGCAAAGTGTATAATGTTAAACCGCGGCAAATCGTTTAGGCCTTACTTCGGTATACAAATTTGAGCGTGCGGCTGGCATATGGGAGGAAGCCAGTCAGACACACCCGGGCTGGGTCTATATATATATGCATTTGGGAGTACAATTCTATGGAATTTAGCGTTTGTTCTCACAGATTTTACTACACACCTCCTTTCCTAAAACATGCATTCACTGCAAGTTATTATCTGTGAGACAATTAGCGTAAACAAAGTACTATTCCCTAGGTTTTTCCTGATTTGCCTCACAAGGATGTCTACTCAGGAAATTTGCTCCCACGTTTTCCGAACCGGGTATGTATTCGATGGAAAATGTATAAGGTTGGATCAATAAAGACTACCTTAATAAACGTGCATTTTCATGCTTGGCCTGAGATAAGAACACTAAAGGCTGGTGATCTGTTTGCACCACAAATGACCTACCATAAAGATAAATTTGGAACTTTTTTATGGCCCAGATCAATGCTAAACACTCTTTTTCACTTGTTGAGTAATTTTTTTCCGCTTTGTTTAACTTGCGGCTAGCGTAAGCAACTGGGTTCAGTTCTCCATCCTGTGAGGTGGACCTCTGTAACAAAGTGGCCCCTAATCCTATGTTACTCGCATCCGTTCTCACCACAGATTCCTGACTTAGATCAGTGTCGTGAAACATTCTAAATCCACATATATAAATTAAAAGGTAACTGTAAAGCCTAACACATAAATTCAATAAAAGGAAAGAGAAATGGTAAAAGTACAGTGCTGTCACAATGGCGTACAAAAAATCCCCTTGTTGTCTACTTCGTCTGCAAATTGTAACGTTTCACGTTGATAGTAAAAAGCCTACTGCATCACTACACGCTTTCTACAATAAAACGTGTACTGCATTTCTAAGAAAACCTTGAGCTAGGCACCCTGCGTAATGACCTAAATTAATACTTCCATTAATTTCATTTTATACACGGCGTGATGAAAAGACAGATGAACTTAGGATAGAGAGAAGGGAGGGCTGAAAGCAGGAACGCATGCCACACTAAACACGCGTCTCGCGATATACAATTAATGCCACCCACCCCAAGCGAAAGGCCAGAAGCAATACTTTTTTTTCAGATAGACAGTGATAAAAAACACTACCCATACGAGAGTTAGGTTTAAAAACTTACAAAACGCTTATTAGGAAACATGACATTCTACTGTTTTATGTCTAAAATCCTGACATTAGTCTGACAGTACAGCAGGACAGGTGGCGGTTCTAAACATAAAAAAATAAAAAAAACAAATACACGACTATCCTAGAAAATACATATTTTGAACGCAGCCACTTAGCTCCCTTAAATTTGTATATTTGGGTTCCTTAGGACTTGCTGACAAATAATATGTTAAGTGTTACGCAAATAGTCTAGGAATTAACAAATTATAGCCAAAAGAAATAGTGAGGGTGTCAGACAACACCAAAATCAGAATCGCTCAGTGGCAGATTTTGAAACCACCATTGTACGGGAAATAGGTCCCCATGTTAAATCCTATTTGATTGGAGCGCAGTAAATGTAAGGCGAAACACGATTAGTCGGACTACCAATACTAATTTTTTTGTTGTTAGGGGAAACAGTAGTAGAGGTACTTTTTTGAAAAGCTGTGTAAACATGGCACGATTGGTTAGACCCGCCAATATAGTCAATTAGAAGCGTCAGTTCAGCACCACATTTTCAAATAAACTTTCTAAAGCAACAGTGCGTTGAGATTCAGCTTATATTTTTCTAAATAAAAGCCTGAGACAGCGGCAGGTCGGATTTTGTGCCATATTCATTGTCAGTCAACGTAATTCTGTATTATTTCCATGAATTGTGGTAAGCTTGAAATATTTGATATCTTTTTAATGAAAATTGAATGTAAATTGATAATTTATGTCTGTATATGTGTGTGGTTCAGTAGCGAACATGAGGCAAGGCCTAAATATTGCTCCAACCTGAACAGAAGGTGTCGGAGAAAAGTAAAACTGCATGTAATTGCCAAACAGTACACTGACACCTATCTTATTGACTAGAAAGAACTAATGCTGAAATTGCAGAGGCGTAGTAACCATTAGGGAGGAGTATACTGGTTTAAATTGTTTCAGATGAAGCTGGCAGTTGGCCTATCGCTCTGAACTCAGTGTTTGTTATGTATTGTGTTCAGTCTGGAAATAGATTATAAATTAGTTCTGAAATAGGAGGTACAACCTTCTTGTTTCAGGGACCGTAGTCCTATGTTATTGAAGCAGCACCTGGTCTGAGCTTTGCTGAATCTAGAGGCTGACAGTATACTCCTGGGTCCAGATAGCGACCAGTGAGGTGTCTCCAGAACACAGGGAAGCTATCGAGCAGAGGAGACTTTTCCTGCCACCATCACGAAAGATAAGCTTCTGTGGCCAGAGGAGCTCAACATTATGTGTCCCCCTCAAAACTTGACATTATAGTAAAACTAAGGGTCAATACATTGTTTAAATTGATAGGAACGGTGAAGTTTCCCCATACTATTTCCAAGATAAACAAACACTTGAAGTCATGATGACAAATAACAACATAGCTTGAAAAACAAAACCAGTATTACCTCATAGTACTACAACACAACTGACACACATAGGATAATACTAATACAATATGTCACTACAAGGTTCATATTTATAAATTATGTACATATAAATTGTGATTACATTTGATTGTGATTCCTGGTTCACTGTGTAGTTGAATCAGGATATATATTAGTGAAAGTAATTAATACATATATATTTGAACTTTTACCATTGACTCAATTAAGATAGTCTTATAGAGTGTTAAATGTGTGTGAGTGTCACAGTGTTGTCAAGTGTGGTGGAATAAATTAAATTGTTTATCTGTGTGTTGTTGTTGTGACTTACACTTCATCATTTACATAACCCTAGACATTTAACGTAGTCATCACAATATTCCAGAATAATTCTGACTGAGGTATAAATGTGGTAGCAAGTAAGGTTATCTGTAAAACACTACATCTATTAGATACAGATACCTTCACAGCTGATCTCAGTCAGTACACTAAGTCCCCTATAAATATTTATAACATCCCACTTTACCACATATTGGGGTCTCGCTCCCGGGATTTTGAATCTTTCCCTATTATAGATATTGGGGGTAATTCACTTCAGGGAATAATAAGAATTAAAAGGTATCCTTGGGTGGAATTAAATAAGGTTGAGCTCTCAGTGCCTGTGGTGTCTTTGGATAAGTAATTACAGATTGTATTGTTTAGTTAGACATTACATAAATTTACCTGTTAGAAAATGGCGGACCTGGCCAAATTTCGATCTGCTGCTGTGCAGACTGCAAAAGAGTTAGGAATGGACGGGCAAATTATGATTGCTTATGTCACTGCTGAATGTGACAAATATATTGAACGGGAAGAAAGAAGATTAGAAAAAGAGGCCGAAAGAAAGTTAGAGGCTGAAAGGGAAATTAAGAGGTTGCAGATTGAGGCTGAGGCTAAGAAATTGGAGGCAGAAAGGGAAGACAAGAGATTAGCTGCGGAAAGAGAGGAAAGAAGATTGACTGCAGAGAGGGAAGCAGAAAAGGAGGAGAAGAGATTACAAAGGGAACATGAGTTACGACTAAGGGAGTTTGAGTTTCAAGGCCATGCTCCTGAAAATGGTGCCAGTCCCTTTACCTCTGATGCCACTGCTAGTCAGGGAGCCTCAACCTCAGCTATGAACTTTCATTTAGATCATTTTGTTGAGAAGGAAGATGATATTGAGAGCTATCTAAATAGATATGAACTATTAGCTACCACGTATGGGTTAGAGAGAGAAAGGTGGAGCTTAAAGTTATCTCAAGGGCTTCGTGGGGCAGCTTATGAAGTTTTTGCCAAAATGAACAGAGGTGATCAAGAAAATTATGGCATGCTAAAGCAGGCTCTTTTGTTAAGATATGAAAAGAACGCAGAATTTTATAGGAATAAATTTAGGAATGCTAAATTACTGTCAGGTGAAACATATCACCAGTTCTCTGCACGGTTAGAGACATACTTGGAGAAATGGACTTCTCTGGGGAAAACCCAAGATCTTAAGGAAATGGTCCTTATAGAACAATTAAGAGAGTCCATGGCTCCAGACCTGAGAAAGTTTCTCATGGAACAAGGTGCAGAGAGACTGGGTGAGTTATTAAATGTTGCTGAAAGGTATCAAGCAGCTCAGGCAGAAGTATCAGGTAACAAAAAGAAACAGGTGGAAAATTTTAGGGCACCACAGAACTTTAATAAATTTGATCCTAGAGATCAAAACAAAGGTAAGCACCAGTTTGATAGGCCACGGTATGACAATAAAAATAAAACCCCACAATTCGATGAAAGGAAATATGATGAAAGAAAATCTTTCAACCAATGAAAGAGATGGTGTAAAAATTGTAAGATGAACAATCATGACACTGACCATTGTAGAAGGAACCCTATAGTTATGGCCACCCTTCAGGTCAGGTCGACCTCAAGACAGGAGGAGGATATTCTGATAGATACCACTCCAGATGAGATGAGGAAGGCACAGGCTGGGGATAAGACCCTCAAGCCTTGTTTCAGGAAATTGTCAACTTGTCATACAACTCCAGGCAAGGGAGATTTTTACATGAAAAACATGTTGATTTACAGGAAGGCCGGAACTAGATCCAATGGTCACGGACAGTTGGTTCTTCCAAAGAGATATAGTGCAGACTTAATAAGGAGCCTACATGTGAAAAAAGATGGGGACCATGAGAAAATAGGTACCATCATCCAAAAGGTGGCTCACAATTATTATTGGCCCAAGGCAAGGTGGGACATTGAGAATTTTGTAGAAAGGTGTAGCATAGCACATGAGGGAACACCCACAAGTGGGAACATTGATCAGGACCTGGACACGCCAAAGGGCAAACTTAGGCCTGACAATACAAACAAAAATAAATTTGATAAAGTGGACCAAATGGAATGGGAAGCCCCTTTTCACGGACAAGCTTCAATTAACTGTTTTACAATGGCCACTATGCGGAGAGTGCAAAAAGATGTCTTACCCCAGGATAAGCCGAAAATCCCTCAATCGGACTTAAACAAACTGGAGGAAGAAGATGTAGAGAGGAAATCTCTCATCAAGAATTCTAAGTGGGGAGAAAGCCCCAAGAAAAGAATTGGTAGCGGTCGTTTTGTGCATGATACTTCTGGGAAGAAAAATCATCACTATAGAGCTTCGAGTGGAAGAGACCATACCGGTGCATGGACAAATAGGTCCACAAAATTAAAGGTCCATATGTAGCTCTGTTAAGAACGTGGACTGATGAAAAAGCAGAGGAAAATATTACATCCTCATACCAATATGTGAATGAGCTGACCACTCGTTTAAAAACTGGCTGGAAACTTGCCAATGAAAATTTGAGACAAGCCAGGAAGAAACATGCTGCCTATTATAACAGGAAAGCTAAAGACAGAGATTTGGCTGTGGGAGAGAAGGTACTGCTTCTTCTCCCCGGTAGTCAGAATAAGTTACAAATTGGATGGCAAGGTCCATATACAGTTCTAGAGAAGGTGTCTAGAACAAATTATAAGATAGATAAGAAGGGGAAAGAAAAAATCTATCATGTGAATCTCCTGAAGAAATACTTGGAAAGAGAAAATCAGGAAGAGACACACTTGTTGACCTTGTCCATTGCCATGGAGATGAAAAAGAAACCACTTTCATCATTTGAATATCCATTACACCCCTGTGAGACAGCGGCACAGGTGAAAATCAGTACACATTTAACTAAAAATCAGAAAGAGAGAGTGCAACAGGTTCTAGATAATCATACAGAGGTGTTAACGGATCGACCGGGGCGTACAAACTTATTGGAATATGATATGAAACTGATAGACCCCACACCTGTCTGTATGAAACCCTATTCGATTCCTTTTGCTAAGGAGAAAGCTTTGAAGGAAGAGATAGACTATTTGTTGAAGGAAGGAATTATTTCGCACAGTGAATCTTCATATAGTTCCAGTGTTGTACTCTTAAGAAAACCCTCTGGAGAACATAGACTCTGTATAGATTACAGGAGACTGAATGCTATTACAGAAGGACAGGTGGATCCATTGCCGGATACCAATCAGTTGTTTGCCAGACTAAATAAAGCTAAATATTTCTCAAAAGTGGATCTGAGTAAAGGATACTATCAGATTCCAGTAAAGCCTGAGGTTAGACCATACCTAGCGTTTAGTACCTCAGAGGGACACTATGAGTTTAACAGATTGCAATTTGGATTGAAGAATGCGCCTAGTGTCTTCTCTAGAATGATGAGAAAATTATTGGACCCTCTGAATAATCCATGCATCACAAATTTCATGGATGATATCCTTATAGCCACAGAAACATTTGAGGAACACATTGACTCTCTGAACATGCTGTTTAATCGACTTAGAGAAGCGAATTTGACAGCCCGACCAACCAAATGTTGTGTTGGATGTAAAGAATTAGAGTTCTTGGGACACACAGTTCATCAGGGAAACATGACCCCTGACCCCAAGAATTTAGAGAAACTAAAGAAAGCCCCAAGACCACAAACCAAGAAAGACGTGAGATCCTTTGTCTCATTATGTGGTTTCTACCAAAAGTATATCAAAAATTTTAATTCCATATGTGCACCGTTAACTGATTTGACACGTAAAGGAAATCCAGATCGAATTACATGGACTCCACAATGCGAATTCGCTTACCAGGAATTGAAGGAAAAGCTCACAAGTAAACCTATTTTGAAATTACCTGACTTAAGTCAAGAATTCATTGTAAGGACGGATGCCAGTAATATTGGGTTAGGTGCGACTCTGCTACAGAAATCAGATGCATTGGATGGGGAATTAAGCCCAGTGGCATATGCTAGCAGAAAGTTGAATAAAGCTGAAACCAACTACTCAACTAGCGAAAAAGAATGTCTTGCAGTAATATGGGCGATAAAGAAATTCAATATTTATCTGTATGGGAAGGCATTTAAGTTGCAAACGGATCACAAACCCTTGTCGTTTCTAGCGCAGGCTAGGCATGAAAATTCTAGATTACTCCGTTGGTCATTACTGATGCAGCCATATGAGTTTTGCATAGAGTATATATCTGGAAAGAAAAATCTGGGAGCGGATTTTTTTAAGCCGCCATCCGTGTGATGAGAATCACCGTAAGCCCCAGAAATAATAATAAATTTCTCTACGTGTATATAGAATTATAGACTGACTGACATATAACGTCTGTTTTAAGAGGGGAGAATTTGTCGTGAAACATTCTAAATCCACATATATAAATTAAAAGGTAACTGTAAAGCCTAACACATAAATTCAATAAAAGGAAAGAGAAATGGTAAAAGTACAGTGCTGTCACAATGGCGTACAAAAAATCCCCTTGTTGTCTACTTCGTCTGCAAATTGTAACGTTTCACGTTGATAGTAAAAAGCCTACTGCATCACTACACGCTTTCTACAATAAAACGTGTACTGCATTTCTAAGAAAACCTTGAGCTAGGCACCCTGCGTAATGACCTAAATTAATACTTCCATTAATTTCATTTTATACACGGCGTGATGAAAAGACAGATGAACTTAGGATAGAGAGAAGGGAGGGCTGAAAGCAGGAACGCATGCCACACTAAACACGCGTCTCGCGATATACAATTAATGCCACCCACCCCAAGCGAAAGGCCAGAAGCAATACTTTTTTTTTCAGATAGACAGTGATAAAAAACACTACCCATACGAGAGTTAGGTTTAAAAACTTACAAAACGCTTATTAGGAAACATGACATTCTACTGTTTTATGTCTAAAATCCTGACATTAGTCTGACAGTACAGCAGGACAGGTGGCGGTTCTAAACATAAAAAATAAAAAAACAAATACACGACTATCCTAGAAAATACATATTTTGAACGCAGCCACTTAGCTCCCTTAAATTTGTATATTTGGGTTCCTTAGGACTTGCTGACAAATAATATGTTAAGTGTTACGCAAATAGTCTAGGAATTAACAAATTATAGCCAAAAGAAATAGTGAGGGTGTCAGACAACACCAAAATCAGAATCGCTCAGTGGCAGATTTTGAAACCACCATTGTACGGGAAATAGGTCCCCATGTTAAATCCTATTTGATTGGAGCGCAGTAAATGTAAGGCGAAACACGATTAGTCGGACTACCAATACTAATTTTGTTGTTGTTAGGGGAAACAGTAGTAGAGGTACTTTTTTGAAAAGCTGTGTAAACATGGCACGATTGGTTAGACCCGCCAATATAGTCAATTAGAAGCGTCAGTTCAGCACCACATTTTCAAATAAACTTTCTAAAGCAACAGTGCGTTGAGATTCAGCTTATATTTTTCTAAATAAAAGCCTGAGACAGCGGCAGGTCGGATTTTGTGCCATATTCATTGTCAGTCAACGTAATTGTGTATTATTTCCATGAATTGTGGTAAGCTTGAAATATTTGATATCTTTTTAATGAAAATTGATTGAATGTAAATTGATAATTTATGTCTGTATATGTGTGTGGTTCAGTAGCGAACATGAGGCAAGGCCTAAATATTGCTCCAACCTGAACAGAAGGTGTCGGAGAAAAGTAAAACTGCATGTAATTGCCAAACAGTACACTGACACCTATCTTATTGACTAGAAAGAACTAATGCTGAAATTGCAGAGGCGTAGTAACCATTAGGGAGGAGTATACTGGTGTAAATTGTTTCAGATGAAGCTGGCAGTTGGCCTATCGCTCTGAACTCAGTGTTTGTTATGTATTGTGTTCAGTCTGGAAATAGATTATAAATTAGTTCTGAAATAGGAGGTACAACCTTCTTGTTTCAGGGACCGTGGTCCTATGTTATTGAAGCAGCACCTGGTCTGAGCTTTGCTGAATCTAGAGGCTGACAGTATACTCCTGGGTCCAGATAGCGACCAGTGAGGTGTCTCCAGAACACAGGGAAGCTATCGAGCAGAGGAGACTTTTCCTGCCACCATCACGAAAGATAAGCTTCTGTGGCCAGAGGAGCTCAACATTATGTGCCCCCCTCAAAACTTGACATTATAGTAAAACTGAGGGTCAATACATTGTTTAAATTGATAGGAACGGTGAAGTTTCCCCATACTATTTCCAAGATAAACAAACACTTGAAGTCATGATGACAAATAACAACATAGGTTGAAAAACAAAACCAGTATTACCTCATAGTACTACTACACAACTGACACACATAGGATAATACTAATACAATATGTCACTACAAGGTTCATATTTATAAATTATGTACATATAAATTGTGATTACATTTGATTGTGATTCCTGGTTCACTGTGTAGTTGAATCAGGATATATATTAGTGAAAGTAATTAATACATATATATTTGAACTTTTACCATTGACTCAATTAAGATAGTCTTATAGAGTGTTAAATGTGTGTGAGTGTCACAGTGTTGTCAAGTGTGGTGGAATAAATTAAATTGTTTATCTGTCTGTTGTTGTTGTGACTTACACTTCATCATTTACATAACCCTAGACATTTAACGTAGTCATCACAATATTCCAGAATAATTCTGACTGAGGTATAAATGTGGTAGCAAGTAAGGTTATCTGTAAAACACTACATCTATTAGATACAGATACCTTCACAGCTGATCTCAGTCAGTACACTAAGTCCCCTATAAATATTTATAACATCCCACTTTACCACAATCAGGCAATTTCAATATCGGCTTGCTAGTGAGTTTATCTTTTTACTCGTGGTATGCCAATTCACACTGCGCTTACCAAATGATTTTTTTCCGGTTGACCTTTTCTAGTTAAGTCTGTCAGCGGTGCACAAATAGAGTTAAAGTTCTTTATGTATTTTTGATAAAATCCACATAAAGATACAAAAGACCTCACATCTTTTTTGGTTTGTGGCCTCGGTGCGTTTTGTAATTTCTCCAGGTTCTTGGGGTCAGGGGTCATGTTTCCCTGATACACTGTGTGTCCCAAGAATTCGAGTTCTTTACACCCCACACTACATTTGGTTGGTCTAGCCGTCAAATTTGCTTCCCTGAGCCTATCAAATAGCATATTCAGAGAGTTTATGTGTTCTTCGAATGTCTCAGTAGCAATAAGAATGTCGTCCATGAAATTGGTTATACATGGGTTATTCAGGGGATCCAATAACTTGCGCATCATTCTGGAAAACACACTCGGGGCGTTTTTCAAGCCAAATGGTAACATGTTGAATTCATAATGGCCTTCCGAGGTGCTAAATGCCAGATAAGGTCGAACCTCAGGCTTCACTGGAATTTGGTAATAGCCTTTGCTCAGATCCACCTTAGAAAAATATGTTGCCTTATTCAGCCTGGCAAACAGCTGATTGGTATCCGGCAATGGATCCACCTGATTTTCTGTGACAGCATTCAGTTTTCTGTAATCTATTCACAGACGGTGTTCTCCAGAAGGTTTCCTTAGTAAAACCACACTGGAACTGTAAGGAGATTCACTGTGAGAAATGATTCCTTCCTTTAACAGATACTCAATTTCCTCCTTCAAAGCTTTCTCCTTAGCGAAAGGAATGGAATAGGCCCTCATACAGATGGGTGTTGGGTCTATTACTTTCATGTCATACTCTAATAGATTGGTATGCCCCGGCTTATCTGTTAGCACGTCTGTATGTTCAACCAGAACCTTTTGAACCTGCTCCCTCTGGGCTTTAGTCAGGTGCTTACTGATCTTCACCTGTGCCTGTGTTTCCTCTGTTTTTAAGGGATACTCGTGAGAGGCGAGTGGTTCCTTTTTCATTCCTGTGGCTATCGACAAGGTCATGAGATGTGTCTCATCCTGGATCTCTCTTTCCAGGTATTTCTTTAGGAGATTCACATGATAAATTTTCTCCTTACCTTTTTTGTCGATTTTATAATTAGTTCTAGATATTCTTTCTAGAACCGTGTATGGCCCTTGCCATCCAATTTGTAACTTGTTACTGCTGCCGGGTAGAAGAAGGAGCACCTTCTCTCCCACATTAAGCTCTCTATCCTTAGCTTTCTTGTTAGAGTAAGCAGCATGTTTCTTCCTGGCTTGTCTGAGATTGTCATTTGTCAGTTTCCATCCAGTTTTAAGACGAGTGGTCAGTTCGTTCACATAGTTATAAGATGAGGTAACAGTTTCCTCTGCCTTCTCATCAGTCCATGTCCTTAACAAGGTTACATATGGATCTTTTCATGGCCTCCCAAATAGGGTTTCCGGTGCCATTCCGGTCGAATTTCTAATGAACTTTTTATTTTTCATAGCACATGTCAGGTCCTTAACATTGGAAGCCTTGTAATGAGGACGTTTTTGCCTTGTATCATGACTTACAAATCGTCCACTACCAATTCTTTTCTGGGGTTTTTCTCCCCACTTAAAATTCTTGGTGAGAGATCTCCTCTCTACATTTTTTTCCTCCAGTTCACATAATTCCGACCGAGGAATTGTCGGCTTATTCTGGGGTAGAATTACTCTTTGTACTCTATTCATAGTGGTCATGTTAACACATTCAAGTGAAGACTGGGTGTGAAAAGGGGGTTCCCATTCCACTTTGTCTACATTTTTAATTCTATTATCAGGCCTAAGTTTGCTCCGTGGCGTTTCTAGGTCCTGATTATTATTTTTCCCACTTGTGGGTGTTCCCTCATGCAATATGCCACATGCTTCTACAAAATTCTCAATGTCGACATTTATGTCGGGCCAATAGTATTTTCGAGCAACTTTTTGGCAGATGGTACCTACTTTCTCGTGGTCACCATCTTTTCCAACATGTAATCTCCTTATTACATCTGCCCTATATGCCTTTGGAAGGACCAGCTGTCCGTGTTCATTGGATCCAGTTCCAGCCTTCCTATACAACAGTTTGTTTTTCATATAGTAGTCCCCTTGCGTAGGAGGTGTATGGCACTTAGGTAATTTCTTAAAGCACGGGTTGAGTGACCTATCTTCCGCCTGTGCCTTCCTCATCTCCTCTGGATGAGTATTTATGGGGTCATCCTCCTCCTTTCGTGACTGTGACCTGGTCTGCACTGTTGCCATGATCACAGGTTTCCTGGGATTCCCCAACAATACATAACGACACCCCAATATCAGAGGATAGATGGGTTCGTTTATCACGGCTGCCTTGATTACTCCTTCCACATAGCGAGTTTTTACACAGATTCTAGCAATGGGAAATGTCATGGTTGCTACGTCCTTGGTTGCGGCTTGAATCTCCACTGTTTCTGTAGTGTATTGATCTGCTCGCACCAGGTGAGAGCTCACGACTGAGTCATAATCTAAACCTGTATCGTAAAGGCACCTAATGGTGACACCATTACATACAACATCCTCACAAACTGGGGGGTGGTAAGGTTCCTGCTGTCCAATAGGTTTAACCTTTTGTCCCTTTCTCCCCGTTTTCATTGCAGCAAAGTTAGGAGGTTTTCGAGTACACATTGTAGTGTCATGATTATTTTTCTTGCACCACTTACACCATTTATTTCCCTGAGGAAAATGTTTCTTATCATTCAATTGCGAGTTTCTATCTCGTTGGTCAAACTTGGCTTTATCATAATAGGCTTTACCCTTGTTAAATTTATCTCTGTGCTCAAATTTAGGTTGATTTTGGTTTTGTGGAGCTTTATTATGGTCTATAGGCTTCTTCTTTTAACTTGCTATCTCAGACTGGGCTGTCTGATATCTCTCAGCCACATTTAAGATCTCCCCCAGCCTCTCAGCACCCTGTTCCGTGAGAAATTTTCTCAGGTCTGGAGCCATGGACTCTCTTAACTGCTCAGTTATAATCATTTCCTTTAAATCTTGGGTTTTCCCCAGAGCAGTCCATTTCTCCAGGTATGTCTCCAGGCGTGCAGAGAACTGGTGGTAAGTCTCTCCAGTCAACAGTTTGGCATCCCTAAATTTCTTTCTGTAAAATTCACTGTTTTTCTCATATCTAACTAGAAGAGCTTGCTTAAGAATGTCGTAGTCATCTTGATCATCCTTGCTCAGTTTGGCGAAGACCTCATAAGAGGTTCCCCTAAGCCCCTGAGATACCTTCATACTCCATCTCTCTTTCTCTAGCCCATACATAGTAGCTAACCTTCCAAATCTAGATAAAAATGACTCAATATCATCATCTTTTTCTACAAATGGGTCCAACTGGAACCCCATGGCTGAGGTTGAGGCAACCTGGCCTGCAGCAGAGTCGGAGGTGGATGAGCTACTTCCATTATCAGGAGCATGGCCTTGTAACTCCAACTCCCTTAGTCGTAGTTCATGTTCCCTTTGGAGTCTTTTATCTTCTCTCTCAGCCTCAAGTCTCCTTTCTTCTTTCTTGGCCTCAGCCTCAAGTTTCCTGTCCTCTAACTGCAGCCTCTTGATCTCAGCCTCCCTATCAGCCTCTAATTTCTTAAGCTCCTAGCATCCTCTAACATAATTCTCTTCTCCTCAGCTAATCTCTTATCTTCCCTTTCCATATACTTATCGCACTCTGATGTCACATACTGAATCAGAGCTTGCCCATCTAAATTCATTTCCTTTGCAGTCTGCACAGCAGCAGATCTGTATTTAGCCATATCCGCCATTTTATAGTTAACAATATGAAATACTATCCACTACCTTAACTAATTAACCAACTCTAAACACAAGACAAAGGGCAATGATATCTCAAACCACTCTCAAATTATTTTTACTATTAGATTTTACAAATACTGGGACTAGTGACTCACTTACTGTAGGGTACTAAGAACCTTTAAATCCCGGAAGAGCGTCCCAATTAATGTGGTGAATTATAGTTGTTATTATTGGTTACAATATTATATTAATGGTATCTGGTGTGAGGTCAGCTATGCAAGTCCCTGAGGTTTATTAAATACAAATAAGTTTACAGGGTACTTGTCTGCTTCCACCACGACCTCACCCGATTATATCTTCCCCTACTGAAGTGTATTGGTGTGTGTATGTTGTCTAGCACGTGTCTAGGGTATATGCAATGTGATGAAATGTATGAACAAGACAACAACTACACCTATTACTAATAAACAATGATTAAACAAGTCACTGAGTAAAGTTTTGAATGTAACTTATTATTTTTCAATTTATTTTCCTGTATCTAGTTATTCTTCTGACACAGGAATAATCAACTCAACATGATAATGAAATTATTTACAACCAATTATTTTACAACTGTCATTGAGTCGGTGTTATCCCACAATTATTTATATGTCTCAAACTGGGAAAATGTCAAGTATCTCTTGCTCCTAAAAACGGGTACAAGTTTATTGAACGTTTTTGTTCCTCACTGTCTGATACACTATCTTTTGTGAAAACTGAGAGAGTGGAGTGTTTGTGATATCAATTTCCCAGACAAGTCTTATCTGAGGTCTCTGGAACCAGGCTGGTTGAAGTATGTATAAAACGCCAGCCTCCACTGCCAAGACACGATTCTGCTTCTATAGGTAAATCACTGTGTAGGCACTCAGTAGTTAGGCCTCACTGCAGAACTTAGGGACAGGTGTTAGATCACCTGGGCTCACTCGTAGATGAAACTCTGGAACAATACAAATATGTCCCACTCAGCATCTAATAATCTCTCTCTTTCCCTACCCTAACATGTTCAATATCATCAGACATCAGTATGGTAACTAAACAATTAGTTAACGTTCTCAATTTGGTTGTTACCCCCTTCTGGATAAATGACTTTCAAACCACCGTTTGACATTTTCCTTGATAAAGGAAACATTTTACATTAATACTATCAAGTCATGTACAATCACGGTGACTTGCTGAAGAAGACGGCCAGTGATCTTCCTGGTCTTATGTCATAACACAACATTTTTTTTATCATATTTAATTTTCTTTCTCCCCATATGGCAGAGAGCCTGCCTGGCTTTTCTACACCAGGTTAATACTGTTTCCTACCAACGCTGTGAAACAACACAGAGTTTTGATGTTAGCTTCCCTCCAGATAAATGTTTCCCCTTTTAGGTTCATACAGAGTCGATAATGCATACATGATACAAATGACAATATAAATGTTAATATAAAGGTTTTCATATTTACCGCAATCAAAGAAATTTTATACACCAAGTTGTTGAATAAGGCGATATATGGTAACAAATCCAGATAGCTGCTATGCAGAATTAGCAACCAAGACAGTACTCTTGCCTTGTCTATAACAACAACGTCTTTAGTGTAAGAAATTTTTCATCTAGTAGCCCCCTATACTCAATACTAATTGGTTTTATACAACCGTTAGTCTATTACACTACAGCCAATCAGAGACTGTTTAGTGAATAGCGTTCCTTTTCAAATAAAACTGACCTCAAATATTCAAATTAAGGACTCCTTCCCCTTTTACCCCACCTACGGGCGAAACTGAGATCTGTCTATCTGACTTCTGTCCAACTTCTTTATTTCTTAATAGTTTTAAATACTCATACATACTTATTAATCCTGCTGTTATCTATTACACAGTCAGTACATATTTATTCTTTTAAGTCTTTCTAATGCCTAGTATCGTGTTGTCTCCTACAATGCTTCAATTTTTAAATTGGTAAACACGAACCGTGACACTCCTTCCGATACTCCGTCTCAGTACGGCATATTCAAAAAAATCAGACGTTAACCTTAATTTTTCCTTTTATTTTCAAACTACCGTATGTAGAACGAACACTACGCTACGTCACACACTTTTAACAACTTGCGTGTGTGTGTGTGTGTATCGTCTGCTAAAACCAGCGTGTGAATATATGTCCAGAACGCGTGTCGAGAAAAAGGGGGTCTTTCAAACGCCAGTCATGGTATCGCATTTCTGGCACAAGAAAATATTTAAATCTCAAAGCCAACGCTAGCAAAGTGTATAATGTTAAACCGCGGCAAATCGTTTAGGCCTTACTTCGGTATACAAATTTGAGCGTGCGGCTGGCATATGGGAGGAAGCCAGTCAGACACACCCGGGCTGGGTCTATATATATATGCATTTGGGAGTACAATTCTATGGAATTTAGCGTTTGTTCTCACAGATTTTACTACAGAAATGCCTGTGTGTCTAATAATAATAATAATAGCCCTTTTCGTCATAACTGACTATGGGAATGCGCCCCTGAGGTGACAGCCCTCAGCTGCTTATTTTCTTGATGTTCCTTTCGACGCTTTCTCCTCTCTTCTGCTTGTTGTGAAGCATGTTTTCTTCTCCCAATCTGAGGTGGTGCCGAAGATAACATCGCCACTTGGTGCGATCGGCAGCTTCATCCTCCCATGTTGCTGGATTCATGTCCAGTTTTCTGTGTCTCCTGCACACATCTTTGAATCTCAGCTGCAGTCGCCCAACTGTTCTTTGCCATCGGCCAGTTATCCGTAGAAGATATCTTTCGAGATGCGACAATCTTCTATGCGGCCGACATGGCCAAGCCAGCGTAGTTTACGCTGTCTAAGCAGTGTATACATGCTTTGAAGACCAGCACGGGACAACACCTCTACATTTGTCACTTTGTCTTTCCACGAAATACCGAGGATGTGGCGTAGACCATAGATGGAAGGTATTGAGCCTTCCATCTTGTTTAGCATAGGTTGTCATGCCTCGCTGCCATATAGAAGTGTGCTGGTGACGCAGGCGTTATATACCACAGCTTTGGTCTTCGTTTGGAGTTTCCCTAAACACTCGTTATGAGACTGGCAAAGGTAGCTGCAGCTTTCCCAATGCGACTGTCAATTTCTGTGTCCAGAGAGAGAGTTTATCATTGATGGTAGACACCGGGTATGTAAGTGGTGCACCACTGCCAATTCATAGTTATCGATAGTGATAACTGGTGCAACACTCACATCATAACTCAGCACATTTGTTTTCTTTATACTTATTGTGTGGCCAAAGTCCTTGCATGCTTGGGTGAAGCGATTCATCAAGCTCTGAAGCTCCTGTTGGCTTTGAATGACGACTGCAGCGTCATTAGTGAATAACAAGTCTCTTATAGTGATCTTTCTGATTTTTGTTTTTGCCTTCAGCCTTGCGAGACAGTCGGCCATCTGACCTAGTGTGAAGGCATATTCCTTCAGTTGCATTTCTGAATGCATGTTTCAAGAGTAACACAAAGAAGATCCCGAAGAGGGTTGGAGCAAGTACGCGCAGCCTTGTTTCACGCCACTGCGTGTGTCAAAGGACTGTGATGTGCTTCCAGCATATTGGACGGTTCCCTTCGTGTCTTCATGGAATTACTTTATCATTTCTAGCAATTTACCAGGACAGCCTATTTTCATCAGGATTTTGAAGAGTCCATCCCAACTAACCAGAGAGAATAATTACCTAAAGACAACTTGTGAAAGTGAAATGACTACAGAATTGTATTTATTTTATTTCTCCGCCTTGCTATCATGAAACATGGAACTACCGTAGCAGCTGGTCCTGTTCAAGGAAGCCTGCATTAAAGCATTTATATGCGCCTCCAGTAGTTGTTTATGTAACAATTTTTTTTTGCATTTTGAGTTTACGCTGAATATCAAAATGATTTGTTTTGGAAACTCATGGTATGAGGATGGGCCTGAAGGAAATATGGAAGAACAATTTATAGGTATCAATAAAGTTATTGACGGCTCTTCTTCATCATCAACATCATCATCATTTTCCTTTGCGTTCCTTATGGGGCCTGGAGCCACCAGTGCAGCTGGTCACATGGCAGGAAACCTGCATTAACCTGTCACACGGTGGTTTCTGTAGCAGTTAGTCTTACATGGTCAGGTTGCCAGCCCCATGCATAACATCATAATGGTCGTCTTGCACGACAAGCCTGATGGTGCAATAGGCCTATTATTTCTTTGTCTTTTTTCAGAGACACCAGGGAATTACACGACTTATTTTGCACATTAAATAATTCCTCATTCAGTCATACATTCTGAAAACAGCAGTCTTACAGTCAACAATTGACTGGTGTATTTCAGACACATCAGCAAAGTCTAAACAGTCTGTCCGAGAAAGAAGCCAGAGCGAGCAAAGATTTTGGAAGACTCGAAGAAAATCTGACACACCCAAACAAGGTGAGGTCGCTGTTGTTGTTTCTGTGGTATGTTAAATTCACCCATGTTGTTGTTTCTGTGGTTGTGATAATCGTCCATGTTGTTGTTTCTGTGATATGTCATAATCGTCCATGTTGTTGTTTCTGTGGTTGTGATGATCGTCTATGTTGTTGTTTCTGTGGTTTGTTATAATCGTCCATGTTGTTGTTTCCGTGGTTGTGATAATCGTCCATGTTGTTGTTTCCGTGGTTGTGATAATCGTCCATGTTGTTGTTTCTGTGGTTGTGATAATCGTCCATGTTGTTGTTTCTGTGGTATGTTATAATCGTCCATGTTGTTGTTTCTGTGGTTGTGATAATCGACAATGTTGTTGTTTCTGTGGTTGTGATAATCGTCCATGTTGTTGTTTCTGTGGTTGTGATAATCGTCCATGTTGTTGTTTCTGTGGTATGTTATAATCGTCCATGTTGTTATTTCTGTGGTTGTGATAATCATCCATGTTGTTGTTTTTTTGTAGTTGTGATAATCGTCCATGTTTTTGTTTCTGTGATTGTGATAATCGTCCAGGTTTTTGTTTCTGTGGTACGTTATAATCGTCCATGTTGTTGTTTCTGTGGTTGTGATAATCGTCCATGTTGTTGTTTCTGTGGTTGTGATAATCGTCCATGTTTTTGTTTCTGTGGTTGTGATAATCGTCCATGTTTTTATTTCTGTGGTTGTGATAATCGTCCATGTTGTTATTTCTGTAGTTGTGATAATCGTCCATGTTTTTGTTTCTGTGGTTGTGATAATCGTCCATGTTGTTGCGGGAGGTGTTAAAGAGATGTGTGACAACAGGGCTGTTGATGTTGTTGGTTGATGTTGATTGCTGACATAAATGTTAGTGATAAACTCAAGGTCCCGTACATATGAATCTCCAAGTAGAGATGGGACTTTCAACACACTAACTTAGAGGACGCCCCTGATGGGCAACTTCATCTCCCGGTAATCAGTATTTTGACTCTTCATTTCAATTGTAATAAAACAGCAGGTAGATATGACGCCTTATCAATAAATATGGCGGCTTGCGGCTTTGTCGTGGTTGAGTTAGAGTGTAGAGTATTTGTCGAGTTGGACAATAGTATTGAAATCGACAAGGGATAGTGGACTGACAGAGTTATAGCTTACACATAGATAAAGTGTAATAGGAGATGGACTTGAGACAACCTGGAAGAAGATTTATCAAAATGATCTCTCTCTCCAAGCCTCAACTCACTTTTACTGTCTAGGCACCTCCTGCTCTCACTCTTTTCTCTTATCAAACATAGAGATTATAGTAAAGAGCTAAAACAAGTTAATTATGGATGGAAGGGTCGTGAACAGCGCATTAATAAATGTGTAAACTTTATTAAAGAAGAAAAGCATTAAATTAATGCATCTCATCATAAACAACATAAAATTCATCAATAATCATCAATAATCAAAATATGCAAAATACATCGACGAACACACACAGACCACCGATCATAAAACCTGTAGAACACAGAGAAATGAATGACCTGAGTTTCAGTCCGTCCGCTTTCGTGGGACCAAATGTAATAGTTCCAGATAAGTGTCTTACATGTAGATCCTTCAAGGCAAGGGAATAAGCCTACAAAACTTTCCTTGTTGGTGCTATCATTCGTGACCTCTAATTGCGTGAGGGGCTGGAAGACGCTGTTTATCTTCTGCTTACCAAATAAACAAACTGAGCGACAGCCTGTCCGCTTTCGTGGGACCAAAGGTGCTAGCTCCAGAAAAGTGTCTTACATGTAGATCCTTCAAGGTGAGGGAATAAGCCTACAAAACTTTCCTTGGTGGTGTTAAACGTTGGTGACCCCTAATTGCGCGAGGGGGCTGGAACTCTGTCTATTTCTCTTGCTGGCCGCTCCTAAGTGCGAGGTTTTCATAACCCAGAACTACACCAGACGAAGTTATTTGGGGACGAAGAGAACCAGGCGCTCTTATCCGGCGCTATTGCTTGCTTGGCATTAAATCCGGTTTAAACTGGTTTGGCTGTGGTTTGGCTGAGTGCCCCGTTTAGGCACACAAAGGCGGGTGATATCAGATTCTGCTATAGATATGCTGGGCGGTTTTGATATTCTGGAAGCCGCAATGCTCTGACTGGTAATCCAATAGGCGAGTAGAGAACTACTACTGCCTTAGATGATTTCAAATTTAGCGTTGGCTCGTTGCACTGCGTGAGCTTAACTTGGCGTTGACAAAGGGTTTATGTTCAGGAATGGGGGTGACGACTCGTGATTGCTAGCTGTATTCAGAATCCCTCTAGAACGAAGAGTATATGACATTCTTCGCCTGACTGGAGACTTGACTCTAGCAATTCGGTATCCCTGAAACCCGAAAAATGACTAGAGATAGGCCTTAACATTTAGTTCTGTGTTAAAGTCTGCCTTATCTCATGATGGTCCATCTCGGGCCAGGAAAATATTCACGAGTGTGTTAGTCTATTAAGACTAACCAGATTTATAGCTTACAACCAACGCTACCCGGGACACCTGCATAGCCTGATTCTACAGATGTATCGGCGTAATGCGTAATGAGGAGTAAGACAGAGGTTATTTTAGAGACATCAGAAGTCAACAACCGCAAGAAAATTCCTTCAGGTAGAGAAATGCATCATATTATGAGAGCTCTAACTCGTCTAGGGGGCAAAACTCAGAGACTGACCGCGATTGTTATCTCCCCCTTGAATCGAAGATCAGAACCTGTTTACCGACCGCAGAAGATTGGTCCCTGCTAACGAGCCGTGTCTTCACAGAAACCCGTTCGCTCGTTCAAACGCTTTATGCGTAACAGAAATGTTTCTCTGGTCAAACGAACACCAGGTGCGCTGATGTAACGTTATCTGACCGTTGAAGGCCAGAACGTAAACAAAGCGCGGGGTGGGTCCGCGAGGGGGGAAATTGCAGGTAGAATATGAAAATACAAAATGTCAAGGAAACCCGAACATTAAAAAGTAATAACATATGGAACGGAATGGTAAAATAAATTAACAGTCACTGTGACATGCTTATATATTTGTTTCAGTAGATTGTCTAATATAATATGTGTCTTCTACTGCTTAAAAGTCTCTGCTATCAAAGTACATTACTTCCTTTGAAGTATAACAAAGGCTTTGGATAACATCCAGGCTCTTCAGTGGTTTAAATAAAACATTGGTCGAATGTCTAATCTCTGTATCATGTGCAGTGGTGATATGGGAACGCGCGAGATGGTGGCTTACTCATCGATGGAGTACTGTCTATAAAATGTCCAAACTTAAGAGAGAAGAAAACAATAACACAAACAGAGAATAACACTTAGAAGTTATAACCTCAATGAGCCAGCCTCTTAGAACGCAAGGAAGGTGAAACGCACGACACAGTTATCTGACGTTGTAATACTCAGAACAGAATTTCCTGTGACTGACTATATACGTGTATGTATATATATATATATAT
>JAMPIV010017122.1:0-10000 GCA_024509875.1 Oreohelix idahoensis | reverse complement strand
TCAAATGGGTTCATGGTACAAAAAAGATTAAGAAACCCTGCGCTGTTGTATCTAGTTTTATGAGGTTTTCATCCAGGTACGTAGTTAACTAATTTCCTGCTTGCTATAACTCTGGAACATTTCACCTTTTCATTCTTGGAATTAGTTTTTATTTCTTTTTCATTTTATATTAGGGCGTGTTAATTCTTATGTGGTTCGTTCATTTGTTAAATTTCTGACTTATTCGGCTTAACGCTCAGCTTTTTTTTCTTCATGTTACAACATCTTGCTGTTGTCAGTTACAAAATATTTTTCTCCATAGACTGGGGGCTACCCCTTGAGTTCTTATATTGTTATTTATATCCACGCCTTAAAATAACTCATTCTATATAAGCATATATTTATATTATCTCTTTAAACTACTGTCTGTATCTGTATTGCTGCCAAGGTATATGTATGATTCATATTGCACTGGTGTTTCTTCTATTACAGTCGTGTTATCGTTTTCTGCATTTATTCTCATTGTATTTGTTTTCTTCCTGTGCATTTTCACACCCACTAGCTGTGACTTCTCTGTGTTTGCATCTCCATACATGGCCTATTTGCTAACTCTTTTCTGTTACCTTCTTGAAATGTATTTGTGCCTTCGGGATGCAACAATGCACTAGTTAATTTGTTTTCTTCTGTCATCTTTGCGTACTGTTCCTTTTTCCAGAGCCTCTTACCTCTGACATGACTCGGATAAAAATAGTTCAATTTTTCCGGCAGTTTGTTGCTACCTAGATTCACTTTCCCCTGAAACTGTTAAAGTAATTACGGCTTTGAGACAAAAACAAAACATTAAATTTTAATTGCGCGATCTCTGATTCTGAGGATGTAGGCAGGAATTACACCGTGTGCATTCTTTGTCAATGTAAACCCAAGGAGAGAATGCATTTTTTTTTTTAAATAAGAGATCTAATTGTGCAGTCTTGATGAAGATCGCGAGAAATCAATCCAGCACACACAAACAAAAAAGAATCTTCAGCTCACGTGTAAAATCAGTCCTATTGTATGGCTCGGGAAAAAAGAGGGGAAAAAATAACAACAACTAAAGAGCCAGACATTCATAAATTGGCGCTTACGTAGAACAGAAATATTGAAATGGTACACCAAGGTCACCAACGTAGAACTGATGACATGAACCAGACATGTCCCAATGGAAGAGATGAGAAGAAGACGCTGTGATGAATAGGACACACATTGAGTGAACCTATTTATATCATTGCATGGCTGTCCCTTGTTCTGGAATCCTCAGGGTCAAAGAAACAGAGTTACGCCAAGGAACACGTGGAGAAGAGAACTGGAAACAGACATGAAAATGGTGAGGAAGAGACGGAAAGACCTGGAGCTGGTGGCACGTGACAGGAGGACTTGACTGAGTTTATTGTAGGCCTATGCTCATTAGGATGTTGAAGGGTAATGATGAATACATAACTAAATGTGCTTTAGTCTAGTAGAGAACGTTGCTTTAGATGTTTGGTTTGAGGGCGGTATCAGTATTAGTACAGCAGTGACAAAAGCCAACAGACGTAATGTGTTGAGAATGGTGTAATATGGTTTAACCCTAGACGTGAACAGTTAATGTAACAAAATTTCGGATCTTAAACAGTGCACTGAAGACATGAAGTAGCTAGGAATAGAACTTACTCTGAACATATGAAGCTGCTAGAGACAGAGTTGCCTCTGAAGACGTGAAGGAACTAGGAGCAAAGCTCCCGCTGAAGAACATCGTCGCTTGGTGCGATTGGCAGCTTCATCCTCCCAGGTTGCTGGATTTATGTATAGTTCCTTCGTTTCTCTCTTGCACACATCACCGAACGTCAGCTGCCGTCGCCTGGCTGTTCTTTTGCCACTGCCAGTTGTCCGAAGAGGATATCTTTAGGAATGCTACCATCTTCCATGCTGCGGACGTGGCCAAGCCAGCGTAGTCTGCGCAGCCTAAGCAGTATATATATATAAATGCTTTAAAGGCCAGCACATAACAGCACCTCGACATTTGTTACTTTGTCCTTCCACAAAATAGGCATGTCGTATTAAGCCGACTAATATGAGATTGTGCATGGGGCTGGTAAGGAAGGATCCCATTACATGCCCATTGAGGCATATTTGGAATATGGTGTTAGGCCCATATTTTCTTGACCATCGGCACACTAGGGGTGATGTGGTCAGCATCACGCCGGCCGCCTTAAGCTTCCCATAGTTGTTCTGGTACCTAATTGTGGCTGGGTCGACCCAGGAGCCGTTTGCGGCCTAAAAAAAATCCCACCTCTTCTGGGGATCGAACCATAGACCACTGAGCTAGGAAGCTAGTGCACGGCGCCCATGGGGCTGGTAACCTCATGTAAAACATACTGCTGCAGAAGCTACTGCTGCAAAAACATGTGAATACTCTATACAGGTTTACTGCAAGGGGTCCAGATGCAGTGGCGGCTCCACGCTGCCTAGGCAGCGAAAAGGACTATGATGATGAATGAAGCATTTAGCACCAGCAGAAAGCCAAATGTGTATTTTAATCTCAGCCCACGCTGGCAAGCTGGTATCTTTTGACGTTTTCAAGGACTTTGACTTAACTCATTACCCGTGCCCGTGTTTTGAAAAGGTAATTATGTTCACCCGGCCGTCCATTTGTCTCCATTGGAGTAACTGATTCGATCAACTCTCTGTGAGTGCTACAGGGACCTGCTTGCTTCCTTATTTTTGAATATTGCCTGCGCTAAAAATATTTGGCCAAATTAAACTCTTGTTATTGCGTGCTATTTCTGGACTGACATTTTATTTTGGGATGGTCGGCCTTCATTGTGGCTTAAATATACTTTAAATAACTGGCTCATTATTGACTCTTTTCCTTTTTATGGTTGGGAATACTTGTTTTAATGTATGTACCAAATGGTGTAAATAAAGGGGGGGGGGGGTGTACTGATTTGATCACGTATCTTAATGTTGATCGGAGTTACCGGCTCCCGGCGATTGACCTACAACAGGTAGAAACACGTATTATCATCAGCGAAAACAAGGCCAGGAGTTGACTATAACCGCAGTGTAAGCCTGCATGGAAAAAATAAAAATTAAGAGAAAACAAACAGAAAAAATGTTAATTATTAAACACAGATATACTAGATCTATTAAAATAATGATGAAACTGTGGCACAGAGTTAGTGCAGTAAATAGACACAGTCATCATCACAGAGTTAGTGCAATAAATAGACACAGTCATCATCACTAGTGTCATGTTCCACTCCTTACTTAGCATGTAGTTGGTCCCCAGGCAGTAACATGATATTACAGCGGTGATTTATGTAGCAATGTGCTTTACATGATAAGGTTGCCAGCACTAGACATAATCTCATATTAGTCGGCACATCTGAATGGCCTGAGAGAGCGGCGGGTATATTCTTTCGTCTCCTCATATAACCCCCAGGTACTACTAGGAACTTACCGGCGCTGTTGTGATTTTATTCTAATTTGAGATCTGGGCTTTGTTTTTGTTGATAGTTACCTCAACAATTATCTGTGCTTGCTGATCAACGTAATTAATAGAAAAAGGCGGAATAATTTGATAAGAATACGAACCACACACACAGCATTCTTAACGCAACGGACTTCTGACATGTGACAATTGTAAACACCAGGAAATAGTACCAAGATCGAAAGATGAGAAATGAAAATTGTCATGAAGAAACAATAATATATAAAAATAACACATATCGATTCCAATATATGTATATACAGACATAGATAGATAGATAGATAGATAGATAGATAGATAGATAGATAGATAGATAGATAGATAGATAGATAGATAGATAGATAGATAGATAGATAGATAGATAGATAGATAGATAGATAGAGGTAGATAGATAGATAGATAGGTAGGTAGGTAGGTAGGTAGGTAGGTAGGTAGGTAGGTAGGTAGGTAGGTAGGTAGATAGATAGATAGATAGATAGATAGATAGATAGATAGATAGATAGATAGATAGATAGATAGATAGATAGATAGATAGATAGATAGATAGATAGATAGATAGATAGATAGATAGATAGATAGATAGATAGATAGATAGATAGATAGATAGATAGATAGATAGATAGATAGATAGATAGATAGATAGATAGATAGATAGATAGATAGATAGATAGATAGATAGATAGATGGTGTCGTGAAGTGGTCTGATTCACAACACGTCATTCTGAGTAACTCTGATTCATACCGCGCGCCATACTTTGTGAGAACTGCATGATACACGGACCAATCAGAAGGTACCTTTATGCAGTGTTTACTAAAGCATTAGGCCGTCAAAATGGCCAGTCCAAATCTGTGCAACCAAGTGGAAGAGGACATTTAACTACAGCTTTAGGAGAGAAGTACCACCTGGAAGAGGTCACTAATACAATACTAGGAATGATGCTCTACCCGTTAGTAATAAGATTTCTACGGGAAGTGATATAGTAATGGAGAAATCTCTAGTGAAATGCATCGAGACCTCAGGTTAGTCCATAATTTTGCTGTTTAGAGTACGCATAGAATAAAATGCACTTGGGAAAGTAAAAGACAATTAGATAGGAAGTTAAAGGATAATTCAGAGCGTATTTTAAGCCTTAGAATAATAAAATCGCTCCAGGAATAACGTAGATAAATGAAATCTTAGTTTTCCTGATACATTTTCGGAACGCAAAACACACGGTGGGTAGTATACTCCCTCTGGCGTCCGGCTTTGGGATATATATATATATATAGAACGTGCCCTAAATAGAAAAGCAGGCTATAAGAATTCAAAAATACAGTGAGCTTCAGCGTGTTAATGCAGATTGCCTTTGCCGTTTGTATCTGAAGAGCAGACTAATAGATGCCCATTAACAGTTTGACTGTATGTGCCTGAGGGTAAGAAAGAATATATATATATATATATATATATATATATATATATATATATATATATATATATATATATATATATATATATATATATATATATATATATATATATATATATGTGTGTGTGTGTGTGTGTGTGTGTGTGTGTGTAGTTCTATTGATTAAATACAGTGTGCGTTAGGAAATGTGTAGATGTGTTTTGAACCATTGTGTAATTTCTGGAGGCAAAACAAGGCCAAGATGTATATTCAAATAATTGAGAATGGTGGCAAAAGTGTGTCTGTAGGTTTAGAGGGGCATTTAAAGAATTATTTCTTGATGGAATGGACCACACACCAGGAACGTAAGGAAGGATGAAAGCGATTGTTTTACTGGATTGTTTATGCTATTACTTAGCATTTTATACAAGACCTAATCATTGTATGGAGGCGGATCATGGACAAAGGATCTAACTAAGGATTTAGAGGAAAATTGTAGTCACAGTGAACTGGATTTGGTTGTTACTGTTATAATATGTCCTGTGCATCTGCTAGCACACTGTCTGAAACTGTCCTCATCCCCAACCTTTGTGATAGTGGGATAGTGATGGACAATATAGGGGTTACATCTAATATGTTTCAGGTTATATCCTGTCAACCCAACTACTCATAAAAGAGTCAGCCACTACTGAAGGAACTACTGGTGCAAGCGCCTTTTGAGTTCAGAGGGCCAGTCATCAAGTACCTACTGCCTGGAGGAAGTTCAACTAATTTTTCCTTCCAGGACAAGAGTGGAACCACCTTCATTCTAACAGACGAGTTGCAAAACAAGGCAACTTTAGAGTGTCCGAGTCGCACCACACTTATAGACAATACTAGTTAAGGATGAAAAGTGTTTGGGCATAGATAATGCAAGTGATAGCCTACCATTCAATGACAGTAAAATATAATTGTTAGTAAGATATAGATATTCTTCAAGCAGAGGTAGTTAACCAAAAAGAGAACTTTCAACAACTTTAATGATTTTTGATACCTTTGAACTATTTTCTAATGTTTTATTTATTTACTGTTGTAATTGAATTTGATCTCCTGGAAAGCTTTTCAAACAGAAAAGAGAAACTGTAAAAATAAATTGTAAATATTTACCAGCAGACTTACTTAGATTATTTAAGTTAAGTTCCAGTTCTTGTTGGTAGAAAAATTAGTTAATACCCGTAGCAAAGCTAATACTATAATCAGAGGAGGATCTGGAGAGGAGGCCGTAGGAACTTAGAGTAATATATTACCATCTTCACTAGGGACTTATACAGCTTGATCCTACCTTTGATATCTATACACCCTTACTCTTTTCAGAGAAGGGGGTATTACTTATAAGACCAGACTCTTATCTGGCACTATCCTGGTATCACCTGATTGTGATGATGTCACCATGATACCACGTTAAAATATCTCCAAAATTAACGATGAAATGTAGGGTTAAAGATAATGCGTAAGATACTAGGAGACATGCTCGCCCATGCCAGCCTTTCCCACCGCCATTTAAAACTAACGAGTTAGAAATGCAGACGAAACGTTTACCTTTTGTAGACGGGAGAGAACGGAGGACACAAAAAAAAAGGAAAAATATGACTGAACACGTGTTTGAAGTTCGAACGGCAAAAAGACGCAAGTGGGGGTGAAAGAAAAAAAATTCACGTCCCCGAGTTGACATAAAGTAAGGAAATGGACAAGAAACGGACATTAGCTCTTGATCGAGACAGTCATTTCTTGGGCGTGTTTCGATACTTGGTCTTTATTTGAATGCCGCGGCAAAACACATGAGGGAAGGTTCTCGAACAAATTTCAAAATTTAAACTTGAGAAAAAATATGTTTTTTCTTAATAATAGAGTTATGAAAATAAAACCTAGCTAGTTTCATAGCCCATCTTGGGCAGAGAAATAATATGCTTTCATTTATACAGACGGATAGATAATAAAGAAGATATTGACAAAAGACTGTATTGTTCATATCATACATGCGAATGCACTGTTAACCCAATGTCACTAAAAGTTACCAAAATCTTGGCCTTGAGTCTGCAAACGTAAAAATCGAGCTGTAATTAAAGAGAGGGAATGTGGTGGAGAATTGTAGCTAAAAATAACTTAGGCAGCAGATTCGTGTAGGAAATGCATGTAAAACCAAGTGTGTTTTTATGAAAAAAACAAGTAGAGACAGACGGACTAACAGACCGTAATACATACTTGACTGAGATTTGACTGAAGTGACTTTTGGTTGAAGATTTGTAAGCAAGGGGGGAAGTCGGCGATTGGTCAACGCATTTTATAGTAGCGGGATAGAGAGGTGAAAGTTTGCCATTCGACATAAGTCTGTTCAGAGACGCAGTTTGAATCCATGATGGTGTTGATTCCATACGAATATAACTATATAGTGGGACGCCATCATACGGTCAGCAGCTCAGCTGAGTTTTGCTAGCAAACTTTAACTGTGTTCTCAATTCTGAATTCTGGTAAGAATGAACAATATTTATTCTGTATATTTTAATAATTCGTGATTGATACTGCCATATTATAAAAATGATTACGACAAGTAAGTGTTCGCTCTAGATCCCCAGCCCTAGATCAGGGTCTAGAGACATACATACAAAGAAAATATATAGGCACGCCTAATTGAAACTATGAAAAGGATCTAGTGTTGAGATCAGTGGAACATATCACCTATCTTATTTAATAGCAGGAAGCTATTGAACATATCTCAGATGCAATGTAGTCTTGGGGAACTAATACTATGTGAAACCAACTTGGTAAGATGTGCTGTGTGGTCAGAGAGATCTGACCCAGTCTATGTGGTGTTGTTGTTGTGTAGTGTTGTGTGCAGAAGTGGTTCAGGAAGTAGAGTTCTGACACATGACCAATACTTTTGTTTCAGAACTGTGAGTTTCTATTTGGCACCAAAGCGGTGTCAAATGCTGTAGTAATATATACAAGTGTGGACCAGTGCTGTCTATCATTGTGTCAGAGCAGCCGTATATTGCCCCCAGCACGGAGAGGTGGGGCCACAAGACTTTTGTACAGGATCGACGCAGGCGAGATAAGTTATATCTGGCCTGCTGGACTTTCACCAACGACATTTTCAACTAAATTATCTCTATTTACCAGTAAATAAAGCCATGACATTGGGGAAATTAAACTATATATATTTATTCCTAAAGTCAACGGACAATGTTTGGCAGTCATAGACTGGGAGTGATTACACCATCCCAACAGCATATCTAGTAATAAGTTCTCCTGTGACTATCTTAATATAATTACTATTAACCAGTCATTTGAATTAATTAAGTACACATTTTCCATTTATTATGTCATATGATTTTGCATTCCATTTATAACTCCATAATATTTCTTATGTTCTGACCAACTAAACATTTGGTTCAGAACAAAATAAATTTATCAAAAGATTTAACTGTAAAAAACTAAAATAGCCTGAGTTAGTTCAGTGTGTTATAAATTTTATTAATATTATTAGACTTCTTAAATCTCGGTGTGTGTGTGTGTGTGTAAATTACCACTACACATTACATATCAGTACCCTAGATTTTTAACGTAGCCACATTCATTAGTAAAAAAGATATGTGTGAGGTCGTAAGTGGTAGCAATAAGGGCCTTCTGTAATTCACATCTACATTTATCTCAGGAGCCTTCACAGCTGACCTCATACATCACACTAGGTAACATCAACCATACAATACCATCAAAATCCACTACATATATTGGGGTCTTGTCCAGGGATAATTAGCTTATCAGTAATATTAGGATCTCCTGGTGGGAGAATTAAATCAGGGGAACAAATTGTAAAAATTAAAATTGTCCCTTAAAATTGAAAGTGAAAATAAAAGTTGGTGAATCTTCACAGCCAGTGGTAATTAATTAGTTAACTGGCTAATTAGAATTACCTTAGACAATAATTAATTAGAATTACTTTAGTTATTTATTGGTTAGATTTTTACCTTGATCATTGTTAATTTGTGTGATGGCTGAGCTAGCAAAGTTCAGATCAGCTGCTGTGCTAACGGCGAAGGATATGGGAATGGATGGTCAGGTTTAAATTCAGTATGTAACTGCTGAATGTGACAAGTATATTGAAAGGGAAGATAGAAAGGTAGCTGAAGAGAAGAGGTTACAAATTGAGGCTGATAGAGAACTTAAGAGGCTGCAGATTGAGGCTGACAAAGAAGAAAAACGACAGCAAAGGGAAGCAGAAGATAAAAAGGCCGAAAGGGAGGCAGAAGATAGAAGGTTGCAAAGGGAGCACGAATTACGACTAAGGGAGCTGGAATTACAAGGCCAGGCTCCTGAAATTGGTGCCAGCCCTTTTGCCTCAGATGCTGCAGCTAGTCAGGGTGCCTCAACATCAGCTTTGGGGTTTCATTTAGACCATTTTGTTGAAAAAGACGATGACATCGCGGGGTACCTCAGTCGTTTTGAATTATTAGCTACTACATATGGGTTAGAGAGAGAGAGGTGGAGTTTAAAGTTGTCACAGGGACTGAGAAGTACTTCTTATGAAGTCTTCGCAAAAATGAACAGAGAAGACCAAGACAATTATGACATGTTAAAGCAGGCTTTGTTATTGAGGTACGAAAAAAATGGTGAATTTTATCGTAAGAAATTTAGAAATGCCAAACTGTTGTCTGGGGAGACATACCACCAATTCTCTGCCAGACTGGAAACCTATTTGGAGAAATGGACTGCTCTGGGGAAGACCCAAGATCTTAAAGAGATGATCATGATAGAGCAATTGAGAGAGTCCATGGCTCCAGACATGAGAAAATTTCTCATGGAACAAGGTGCAGAGAAGTTGGGGGAGATTTTAAATGTCGCTGAGAGGTATCAGGCAGCTCAGGCAGAGGTAAGTGGCAATAAAAAGAAGCACATAGAAACTGTTAAAGCTCCACAGCCATTTAATAAATTTGAAAATAGAGAACAGGGTAATAAAGGCAGGACAAACTTTGAACGGCCAAGAAATTACTATCGAGACAGAAACTCACAGTTCAATGACCAAAAATACAATGAAAGAAAACCGTTTAACCAAGGAAAAAGATGTGCAAATGGTGCAAGAAGGATAACCATA
>JAMPIV010017121.1:0-121467 GCA_024509875.1 Oreohelix idahoensis | reverse complement strand
CCCCGCTTTTTGAAACGCCGGCAGGGAAGGCTAGTCCGAAATTTCTGTAGGTTCACAATTATTTCTCTGTTCTCCCTCCGTTACCTAGAGATCTACCAAAATCCTGCCCTATGATTTACCGGTGAAGCTCCAAAGACCGACGACTGAACCTTGCTGTAGGGCAGGGGTCCCAAAGTGGTGGAAGAGACATCGAGGGTGTCGATAATTCCCATGAGCAAGGGTCGATTAAATTATTAATGGTCGAAAGTTAACAATCGTATTAGAAATAAAAATGCCTGCTGTGACTCAGTGTTACATCTGGAAGTGTTCTTATGGGCGGTTAAGTGTTTGTTTCATATCTTGATGCAAATTACCTCTAAAAATTATTGCAAACTTTCAAGTGCATTTCAAGGAACTGGAGATAATGCATGTAGCTGACTGGGTTGTTATGCCGTTTAATGTAGAAATAGAAAATGCAGTCTTTGAATTTCACCTTGTGGTGGTTTTTGATGGTATGCAATGTTGTTGTTCTTTATTACTATTGTACTGATTGAGGTCAGCTGTGAAGGTCCCTGATTATAACAAATTTTGGGTTGAGTTATCAGGGTACCTTTCTGCTACCACCTTATGACCTCAATCAGACCTATTCTTGACTAGTATGTATGATAGCTACGTCTAATGTCTAGGGTTATGCCAGTGTGTTGTGATGGTAATTTGACACTAACACACACACGCATATAAACAACTAATAAAGTCTATGATCAAGTGAACTAACACATGGGTTAAATTTTGATGTGTAAATATTTTCTATACAATTTTATTGGTCCTGAACCTAGTATTCTTCTGGTCAGGACTTTCCAAATTAAAAGAACTCAAGGTATATACATAAAAGCATCTTTTCAACCCAAAGGGACAGTTTGTCCAAACATATACTGTTAAAATATACTAATAGTGTTACTAACTTTCTAATATTACTGGTTTCTAACACTGGATGGCTGTTTGGGATTCTTTAATCATCCCCAGTTCTTTAATACACAACTGTCAATGTTTAATTCTTTGGGGAATATTTTTATTATGTTATACAAGGGTGCACTAGTCTTTGATGCTGATGAAAAGTCGTGTGCCAGATATTATACTTATCTGGCACAACTTGAACTGTCCGTTTTCTTGCTGTAAAACGATCACTTTGATACTGGCCCAAAAGTAACAGGGTGGACTCTGTAGACCCCTGTCACTACTGGAAATGAAAAGACTTCTCAACTGCTTTTCAATGACATCTGGCACCGGGTTAGTGCCAGATAAAAACCCTGTAACAATGAAATAATGTCTCCTTGTTGATATCATACTTAAACTGTTATTTCTACAAATTATGATACATGAGAAATAAAGATCTGGGTCATATCTAATTGACCAACCCAGCACATCCATTACAAAGTGTACCAGTGTTGTTCACATGTCTTCCTCTAAAGGCGGCCCTGCATCTGCAATAATATTATTAATCTTTCTTTTCTTCCATACAATAGGATATGTGAGCTGTGTCCATCTGGCCACCTAAGAAAACATTTTTATTTCACAAAACATGTGCATTTTACAAAACTGACAATGTGTTATAGCATAACTCTACCTCTAGGCCCTGCATATATCAGCTAGGGACCTAATTACTTACAGTCGTAATGGCAGTATCTCTCACTCACATTTTAAAACAAAATATATATGAATAATTTCTGCCTTACCATAAATTCAATGAATAAACACAGGTACGTTGATTAGCAGACTTCAGATGTCCTGCTGGCTGGACTGTGATGCCTATTATAGTTTTACTTTATATATATTTACTTTAATAAGGCAAGTCATACTTTACAGAATTTCAAACGTCCTGTTCAAGGGACTATATTATGACAAATGGCGTCGAGACTTTGAATTCTTCAATATTATAAAAGGCGTTGGCCAATGAGCGAACGACTACTTTTGAATTTGAAAATAAAAGAAAAAAACAGACTTATTTTTTGGACATAACAAGTTTTCTCCTCACTCATTCTTAGATTTCTACTGCTAAAATATATTTATTGTTAAGCCATTCCATAATTTCTCTCCCCTTGTTTACCCCCTCTTCCAATAGAATACATGTACCCTTTTCCTGCCTTTTTCAAGGACGCGATAAAAAATCAACGTTAGTGAAAGTAAAGACGAGCATGTGTTGGTCTGTCTGTCATAACCAATACCGTCTTTTGTCCATATCTTTCTTATTGTCTGTCGGATTTTCTATTTTAAAGCATGTTATTTATCAAGAGAAGATAATCTCTCAAACTAACTAACTTTTATGATACTAAACCTATTAATAAGGAAGTTCATATTTTTCCAGATTTAGTTTCAATTTCCACTATCAAATAAATTACGTCATTTCTCCTCCGTTCGCGCGTCGTTCAAATTGCAGCAACAACAAGTTGGTGACGTCATAAAATGTATCAATTTGCAGACAGAGTAAGGCGTGTGTGGTTATACAGTTCCACTACGTACTCAATGCATTAACAAATTTTAGTGTTGTGGCTTTCTTTTCCATCTGCCGCCAACAATATTTGCCCGCGTTTCCTACAATTTGGCGTGTTTCAACCACTAGTGTCCTCAGTCTAAAAATACATTTGCCTCTCTCCTCTTTTTAGTCCGAACCAAGGCTAATACTGTCAAAATTTTTATCTATAAATCCAAGGTCATAGTACCCTTATACACTACGTTCTGTCTTGCTAAAATCAATGCGTTGACTGGCGGGGGGAAAGACGACGCGTTACAACTAAACTATTATTGTTTCTACTTATATTATTTTGACTTTTATACTTATAAATAATAATTTTATCGATGTATCAATGTAATTTTATCACACACCTACAAGATGAACTCCCTGATATGTATGTGGATTTCGAAGCTAAATCATTGTTAAAATATAAGAGCACCAGTGACTATTGGAGCAATGTAAATACAAGCTACCAAATACCCGAAGCTTTGTGCAGCAGTTGAGCCGTTTCTACTTACATTCCCAAGTTCGAAAGTAGTTGAAGCTGGTTTTAGCCACGCAAATAAGTTTTTTTCTCAAAGCAAATGAACGACTAAGCCTGGAAGAGCGAGGTGACTTACGAATAAAACTCAACAATCTCCAACCAGATATCAATGCCCTTGTTAATACTCATCAGCCATACCCCTCCTATTAAAGAGTTTAAACAGTTCAATAAAAATGTTAGTTAATTGGGCCTGTATAATCACCTCCTTATTTTAATTTATTTATTTTATTATTTAAGTATTTTTTTTTCCCCTGGGGTCGATTGAGGATCAAAGATTCCATGATCGAAAAAGTTTGGGAACCCCTGATGTTGAGGAAAGACCAAAGCACTTATCCGATCAAACACGGTAAACATTATAGTATAGTCGCTCAGGCGTGACAGAAACGCTTAATTTTGTTTTGTGGTTCAATTACCGGAGATGCAAATTTCCATTAATGCAGAAATTAATTAATGAACTAATGCATGGTTTGAATCACTGAAAGTGCTTTCTAAATACCTCACCGCACGTGCCTAATTTTGTTGACTGAATAATACCAGGAGGTAATGACATCATTGGAAATGAAGACAAACAGACAGGGATATAGTGAATGGCTCCAGCAAATATAAACCGAAATAGCGTCGCGCTTTTTAAAATGCATTTACGGATTAAAGCGATGGTAAAAACTGTTAATTTATAGACAATTACAAGTATACATGGTCTTGTTAAATTACTGTAAGTTTGAAATATATCGTTCTAACACCAAGAGTAAGTTAATCCGTCAATATATGATTGGGAAAGAAGTGAAGCCAACATCTTACCCAATCAGCATTCAGAAGCACGTTTAGAAAACTGAGAAGCTTTGCTCGGAACTCATTTGTTGATTCTACACGGTTACTTGACATATTTGTACATTTTTGGAAAAAGAGAGTTTTGATTTGTGATTACTTCTTTTGAAAGGATGTAATTAAAGTTTTGAGTTGAAAAAAGAATGTTTGGATTCCCTTTTTTTTAAGATCTCTCTCTCTCTCTCTCTCTCTCTCTCTCTCTCTCTCTCTCTCTCTCTCTCTCTCTCTCTCTCTCTCTCTCTCTCTCTCTCTCTCCCCCCCCCCCCTCCCCCTCTTTCTAATGGAAATAGACTATTAAAAAAAACATGATTATATGATATTTTGCCAGGATAAGCCGGTGGATCGCGAGATCACACAATTGTTTTGGTGCATGCCTCATGCAAGTGGGCCAGTTACAGTAGTGGTTCCATGCTCAATGAGAAGCGTTAAGGGAAATGATGATAATATCGCAAGGAAGAAATATGAATGACGAAACAATGGTTGTCCTGTTATTGTTGTTGTTATTATTATTATGTAAATTTCACAAAAAAATGTGTACAATATTTACTATGTAAAGATTAACATAATGCTGTACCAATGTCTGAGTATACCTACAATAGTAAAAAAAAAAAAACGTAAAGATACTCCCGTAGCAGATATTGTCGTAGGGGAGTGACGTGTTAGAGACTTCACTATACTAGACCCAGCTTTATGAGGTAGGGCGACCAGTTTCCTTCCTTGCTTCCTTTGCATTCTGTAAATTAAAGGCAGAATCAGGTGCCCAAGTACATTTGCTACCATTTTGAACCCGGTAACTATGTCGAGCGGAAGGCAAAGGCTCAAACGAATCTTTAAACGGTGAAAACTTATATATATAACAGTGAACATAGTTATAACACACCTAATTAGTTCGGCCCTTCCTCTTGGTAACCTATGTACATTGGTGACTTGTTAATGGCCACTTGTCATCATTGCATCTGTCGTCAGAACGATCGCTTCTGTTAATGTCTGAACCCAGCCGTAACAGCAATCCGTGTTGCATGTAACCATCGCTGTTGTCATCATCATCACCATTTTAATTATCTTCATCGTCACCAACAACAACATTATTGGTTACCTCGATCACCAACTTGCAGCTTGTGCTGTGATTGTTCCATTGTCTTCCCGCCACAATGTTCATAATGAAGCGGTTTGTCCTGTGATTATATCTTTGTCTCTTCTTCCCACCACAATGTTCATAATGAAGCGGTTTGTCCTGTGATTGTCTCTTTGTCCCTTCTTCCCGCCACAACGTTCATAATGAACAAGTGTGTCCTGTATTTGTCTCTTTGTCCTCTTTTCCCACAATAACGTTCATAATGAAACGGTTTGTCCTGTGATTTCCTCTTTGTCCCTTCTTCCCACCACAATGTTCATAATGAAGCAGTTTGTCCTGTGTTTGTCTTATTTTCCCTACTCCCACCACAATGGTCATAATGATGTGGTTTGTCCTGTGATTGTCTTATTTACCCTTCTACCACCTCAATTTTCATAATGAAGCTGCTTTCCTGTGATTGTCTCTTTGTTCCTTCTGGTCCACCACAATGTTCACTATTAAGCCGCTAGTCTGGTGTCCGTCTCATTATCCTTTCTTTCGGCCACAATTTTAATAATTACAGATACGCTTTTCTGTCTATGCATCTATATTCTGGATATTTTCTTTTCTAATTCACTTATAGTTAGATGCCTCTCATTCCGCTCGTTCATCTTCCCTTTCTGTAGTAAATGCACAGGTAGTCGCAAAATAGATATACTGTAGAGGGATAAAGTGTTAAATACTTCGCTACACCAGGTCTCATTTGCATGAGGTGGGGTGACCGGTTGCCTTCTTCGCTACCTTTGCCGTCTCTAACTGAGGAGGGCAGTCAGGTACCCATTCATATCTGGGCAGACTGGATTATATTGTAACATGACAACACAGTCAAGTCAACATGCCGGGACCCAAAGACGCAGCAACAGAGAATGCAGTCAGCGACCCATAGCTTGACTGCTTGCGTCAGGGTCAGCGAACCAGAGCTGACCAAGACCCTACTCCACCTCCACGTGGTGGTCCTGGAAACAGGCTGCATCACTGCAGTCTGGCTGAGAGAGTAGGGATCGAAGAGGGAAGGCAAACCCGGTCCCAAAAAATGCCGTGCTGAAGTCGGATGTGCCGGCCGAAAGGCGCAGATATCGCAGCTGCGCTGTAAACAGACACAACGCAACCAACGTCCTTTTCAGGACGAACGAGGAAGAAGAAGAATATTGTAACATGGTCGTCTAGGTTTCAAAATGTGTATTCCGTAAGAGAGAAACCGATTAAGGCAAGTCAGCTAAATGTTTATCAGACCTATTTTGCCTTACTTAATAAGTAGGTAACAAGCAGTTTGATTTGCACGTACTCCCGCCCATAAGTGTTTCATTCGCTGGGCTGTATCCACTTAAGATCGCTGCTGGAGTATACTGTGGATACTGTATACTCGTTTATTGATTTATCGATACTGCATTGTAAAAGGCTTATATTGGATCGATAATACAAATTCGGAAATAAAAGTCATGTAAGTGCAGTTGGAAAGAAACTAACGAAACTTGACGTACAGGGTGTCTATAAATTATTCACCCCATTATAAGCTTTAATAAATTAATTATTATAGAAGTTATCTTACAACGGTTTGCGGTAGTTACTATCACAAACTCAAGACATTTTGTCTGGTAAAGTTAACAGACACTGTTTCCGCATATAGGGATAAGAAAATCCACATGAATTACTGAACACTAACGCGACTGTACCAAGATAAACGTTTGGGTATGCTCTTTCATATATTCATATGATTGGACCATTTTTCTTCCATGAGAACATTGTTGTGACGGCTATAAATTACCTAGATATGCCTGAATCGTTTGCTGCACCTCAGCTTGAGGATAGCCTCTTGTTCTTTCAGCATGATGGGGCGCCGCCACACTGGAGGTTAGAAGTGCGCAGGTTCCTCAATGAAAAAAGTTCTCTTCTCGTTGGATTGGGCGAGATGGCTCTATTCCACGACCTTCTCGCTCTCCGGATATCATGTCTCTGGATTTCTTTCTTTAGGGCGACATAAAGGACAGACTGTATGCAAAGGAGGTTAATTACACCACATAATTAAAACAAAGGCTTGAAGATGCATTAGCTTCATCTATCGCCTTGATCTTCTGCGTTGTACTGTTGGGGCTCACGTCGAAGCTTTTTTTTTTAAAATTGTGGCTTACTGACGTTTTGACTGAACTTTGGTCGTATACTTAATTAAAACAAGCATTTATTGAGTTGTGTTAGTAACTACCGCAAACCATTTTAAGATAGCTTCCATAATAACGAATTTATTAAGGCTTATAATGTGGTGAATAATTTATGGACACCCTGTATCTTTATACGAGACTAAAAAAATGGGAGAAAACACCTTTTTTTTTAAAAGTCGATAAACCACATAAAAATTAATATGTGATTTAACACTTTCTACCCCGGAGCTGCAGGAAATCGGTGATACAATAACGACTGAACGTGAAAATAAAGGCCTTAGCCTTAATAGAAGATAGACAGAAGTTATGGTTATCTTGAAGAGAACGACTTTTCCAGAATGCACTATCAAAGTAAATGTAAGTTTTAAAATAAACCAATATATTCAAATACCTAGGCACGTTAATAACACTGGATGGAAGATGCATCCCAGAAGTGAAGAGTAGAATAGTCTAGGCAAGTATTTTATAAAATAAAAAGTATTATATGCAACAGTTCTTTGTCAATGCAAGTAAGAAAGGTATAATAACAATTAGAAAATAAAATGGCACAAAATCAGTTTTACAAATTAGCGTATACAGGAAACACGGGTCGTTTCGGGATTCACCCTTCATCAAGCCAATTACAAACAGTCGACTAAGAAAAATATGCACAAAATACAATTACTACGAAACGAAAACGGGGCAACAGCAATAAATATGGCATATTATAAGTATATATTTACTTATAAGTCAGAAAGAGAGTTCTTCTTTCACTGAACACGATATAGATGAACGTATTTGTTGCATATAGGACAAGATTTATTTATTCTTCACCCTTCAGTTTCTACAAGAGCGTAGGACTTAGAAAACACATGCCAAGTCCTGCTGTCACGTGCCATCTGCTCAAGGTCTAGCCATGTCTCCATCTTTCTCCTCCGTGTGTTTTATGGTCTACGTCTGCTTCTCTGATTCTGGAGATTCCAGAACAAGAGTTGCCTGTTAATGCTTTCAACAGCTTTCATGAATATGTGTCCTATCCATTTCCTGCGTCTTCTTCTCTCTCTTCTCATGTTTCACCGGTACTTGCCTGGTTCTTGTCATGTGAGAGTTACAACACTTGAATATATTTTTCAACTAATTTAAAGTGAATTTTACATATACAGGTCTGTATCCTTTGATCCGAATACCTGAAAACCGAAATATTCTGGAAATCGAAATTTTCTTTGAGCGACTGTGGGCTACTTTTCGATCACCTATTGGGGCACTTTGGACTTTTTTTGTTTGTTTTTTTGTTGTTGCAACTTTCAAATCAGGGTGACATCTGGAAACCGAAAAAAATCCGGTTTCCGAAACACAGCTATCCCTGAGGTTTTCCGACAAAAGGATATGGACCTGTATTACCAGATATTATCTCTTTAGTTTATATGGTTAAAGCTTGCTTTAAAACATCACTAGGTTATAACAATACATGTAGTTTCCATTTCGGTGCTTGGGTCACGGCTAAAAAACGCCACGGAACAGAATGAGTTAAAGTGCATCTGAAGTTTCGTGAAAATCTCGCACGCCCTTATGTCGTCTCCGTATCACAAGTTTTGTTCTGTTTCCCATGTTGAGTGTAACAGAGAGCAGAAATATGTACTCTAATGTTTGACTGTGGCAAAGAGACTTTGCCATATTTCTTGTGTGGGTTTGATAAGAAAACAATAAGCTGCTAATTCATTCATTACCTATTAGCTCCCTGTGAAGTATAAGTCATCAGCAGATATCTCACAAGCCTTCTTTGTCTTCTGCCATCGGTTCAAAATCTTTCCAGGTTTTGTTTTTTAAAAATTCCTATCATGCTTGTCTCTAGTTCTCTTCGTGTGTTTGTTTATGACTTCATTTTCCTTCCGCTTCCCAAGGAATATAGGCCTTCCAAAAATGATTGCCGTCCTCCAAACATGTGCAGTCCGCTGAAGGTCTGTCCATGGCTTCTTTATCCTGTTCATTTATGCCTCCAGATCTCTTCTCCGTGTGTTTTTCGATCACTATCTACTTCTATTACCATGGGGATTCCAGAACCAGGACTGCCTTGTAATGCTATCTATCAATAGGTTTTCTCAATTTGTGTCAAATCCCCGTTGCCAGCGTCTTCTTCCTACCTTATGTTCCACTGGCACTTGTCTGGTTCTTGTGGTCAGTTTTACGTTAGTGATCCTATGGTACAATTTGAGCCCTTCTGTTCTATGCAAGCCTCCATTTGTGAAAGGATCTAACTTCTTTAATTAGTTGTAACAACATTGTTTTTGTTTAGGTGGTCGGAGAGGTTAAGAGGTGTGGCGTCTGCCTCGAATTCTGGAGGCACCAGGTTCGATTCCCAGTAGAAGGAATATAATTTATGGAATTTTTTTTTTTTTTTCAGAACCAGTGGTCTTAATGACGTCATATTTGCCTCTGGTCTCATGGGTAGTGAGATCGGATGTCTAGCCTTCTCGGATAAGGGTGCAAAAATAGGGGGTCCCCTGTGCAATCTGCGCACGTTAAAAATTCAACGAAAGTTAGAAATTGTCAAGAGTGTGCCATAAGGCCGCTGTCCTTTCAAAATTTAAAAATTAAAAACCTACCCACGGAATATATTTATAGAATGTGTGATTCCTATATACACACATTGGAATTCTCGCCGGTGCTACGGAGTTCGTGCACTGTGCTGAGATCCTCCTTGTGAGATCTAAGGTAGGAGATCGGAGCACTGATGGAGTTGTCCGTGTGCAATTATGATAGTCCGTAAAACCAAACCAAACCAAACCAAACATCATTGTTTCGTTTAACATATACGAGAAAGTATAGATATTTTTATTTTTAACTTTTTACAGCATAATTGTACTATAGTCCGTTCGGAAATTCGTGCCCACAGAAAGCGTCAATCTTCTCCAAAACTGTTTGTTGTATGGACATGAATTTTTGCATGCAGTCTTAGATTTTCCATGCAGTTAAGATTTTGCGATCATTACATCCACAGCTTTCGCGAAATTAGCAAAACGGCGATTTTCTTTGATCTTTTTGGAACATTTGCCTAAATCTGCCCGCAACATTAATTCTTACAGTAAATCACAACATTTGTACGACAAGACGGTTCAAAGGCGTGTCCTAAATGTGTGATTGGTTGTTCACGTGATTTTGATACGAGGAATGATGATCTGATAATGAACAATGATAGCAGTAAATCATCAGGAAGCTATGACGAATCGTAACTGGTGTTATTATAGATTGGCATATGAAATTAGTTTATCACAAACGAAGGAATGCGAACGACGTCCCTCATTCCGAATCGGACGACTCCAATAAGTTCACAACAGTTATTGGTTGGATAAACTGCAAGCCATCTCGCTGCCAGTAATCTTCTTCTTCCTGGAGCACGTGTTCTTCACATTTAGCCCAGTACTCTGTGTCTATTCGTGAAAGGGCCTCACGAGTCATGTCTTTAACATCGCACATTTTAAAAGTGGTGTTCTGGGCGGCCACTTGCCCTTTAACTCTAGCCCAAACCAGCTCTATTGGGTTAAGGTGAGAATGATAAGGTGGGAGTCGAAGAGAAACATGACCCTGCTCTTGGATGATTTTATCAATCAGATACACTTTTGTCTTATTCCTCTGTCTCACAAGCTGCAACAACTCTGGTTTTAAATAGCTGTTGTCAGCGAAGATGTTTTCATTCACAAGCCAACTCCTGATTTCGTCTTTCGTGCTTGCCGAAGTGGGAGCTTTATCCTCCTGCGCTAGAACATTATGATAGGACGCATTATCCATCACCAGGCAAGACGGCCTATCTAGAGTCGGGAGGAGTGTATTCACTATCCAATCTCTAAAAATTTGCCCATTCATTTCACTGTGGTAGTCCCTACCATCTACAGACTTTGATTGAAAAATAAGCTTTGCATCACGGACAAGCCCATTCTGTCTGCTGCCAGCATGTACTAATATAATGCGTTGACCTTTGCTGCTGGGAATTTTCCTTCTATGGTCTCCGTCAATAGATTGCCATTCTTTCTCGTTTGTATGATGAGCATTAACCCAAGATTCGTCCAAAAACGCTATATCATAGCCGTCTTGTCTTCTCTCACGAATCTGCCTAAGGTATTTGCTTCGAGCTGCAACCAGATGTGGTTTTTCACATAACAAATTCCTTCCGCCAGACGTTTTTCTAAAAGTGAAGCCGACACTTCTGACAAGTTGCCAAAGAGTTGTTTTTGAGACGTTAATATCGCATTCTACTTGCAGCCGACTTTTCAGCATGCGGAGAGTAACAAGTTGATTGGCATTAAACATCTTCAAAATCAAACGTCTAATGACATCCTTGTCAAAATCATCAATTTATTTTCTTCCTTCCTTGCTTAACCGCAGCCTCTGTACAATCACCGTCCTGTAGTATCCAACGTCGAAAAGATCTTCTATCCACACCCATGGCCTTTCGTGTTCTCCTACCTGGTTCTTGGATGTCGTGGTATAAACAACCCATCTTAGCCTCTCTGCGAAAATGCCTGTACAATATAACAGTTACCTTCTGCAAAGTGATAAATTTGCATTTCAGATTCATTGCGCTTTTCATAATTATGCAGTTTAGTTTATTAATATATTATTCGCTGGTGTCGTTTTTGTTTCGTTGCAGCCAACTCATTGCATTTAGCATACGCCGCTGAAATAATAACTCGCGACTGTGTACAATAGGTGCGCACTCGTGCGGACATGTAGTCACTACACTAATTCGAACAACAAAAATATTGAATAGCACATTTCATCTCTTGTGCTGTACTGCGGGTGCCATTTTATTGTCGCTAATTCGTATGTTTACAGCATTCGTGCACTCAGTGTCTCTCTATGTTCTGGCAATTTTTCAAACTTTTAAAATTGATAAATTAATAATATTATATTATATATATTACACTTTCATTATTTACAATGGAATGTAAATGTAATAAAAAGGGGAGACGTAAGCCTTTTACTGTAAATGCTGTAAATTTTCATTTTACTTCCGTATTTATTTTTTTTTTTTCAGAGCTACCTCTGTGGCGACCTTAATGTATGACAGTGTAAACATGTTATTATTTTATATGCATTTGGAAGTTTAAAAAAAAAAAAGCAACTTTCCACCTTTCGGCAATTGAGTCTTTTCGACGGGGGCCTGGAATCAAACCTGCCGTTTGATCGTTTCCTACTGTATCTACATTTTTCATTTTTTTTTTCTGTTTAGTAACAGTGGCTGACGAAGTGTAACCCCGAAACGTCCTTTATTTCTAGTTTTGTTGTTGTTGTCGTTTGATTAATTTGTACAACAGATTCCAGTTCCATTTTCATGTGGTTTTTTTTCTGTTCTCCTTTGTGCTCGTATTTAAACGTTGCAACATTTCGGGGACTAGCTGCAAATGTGAGTGTTATTGATGATATTTCTCACGCACGTGAGTGAGTTTATCTGGTTATTTTTGTCTTTGTCAATTCTTTTTCCTCTTGCTTCCTTTTATTCTACTACTTCTTCTTCCTTCCTTCCTTCCTCCTTTCTTTCTTTTTCTTCGTCCTCCTCTTCTTCTTTTTCTTCTTTTTCTTCTTCTTCCTTTTCTTCACTTTTTACAAATCTGATTTCTCCTCCTCCTCCTCCTCCTCCTTCTTCTTCTACTTCTTCTTCTTCTTCTTCTTCTTCTTCTTCTTCTTCTTCTTCTTCTTCTTCTTCTTCTTCTTCTTCTTCTTCTTCCACTTCTTCTTCTTCTTCTTCTTCTTCTTCTTCTATTCTACTTTTTTTCCTTCTCTCTTTATCTACTTACTTTTCTTTTCTTCTTCTAAAACTTTTCCTTTTCTTTTCCTTCCTTAAATCTCTTTTTTACTCTCCTTTTCCTTCTACCTTTTTCTTCTTTTTCTTCTTCTCTCTTTCTTCTTCTTCTTCTTCTTTCTTCCTTCTTCTTCTTCAGAATCTCCTTTCTTCTTCCTCTTCTTTCTTCTTTTCTTCTTCTTCTTCTTCTTCTTCTTCTTTCTTTCTTCTTCTTCTTCAATTCTTCTTCTTCTTTTTCTTTCTTCTTTCTTTTTCTTCTCCTCTCTCTTCTTCTTCTTCTTCTTCTTCTTCTTCTTCTTCTTCTTCTTCTTCTCCTCCTTCTTCTTCTTCTTCTCCTTCTTCTTCTTCTTCTTCTTCTTCTTTTTCTTCTTCTTCTCCTTCTTCACTTCTTCTTTCTTTTTCTCCTCTCTCCTCTTCTTCTCTTCTTTCTTCTTCTTACTTTTCTTCTTCTTTTCCTAATTTTTTTTTCTTTCTTTAACTCTTTTTCCTTCTTCTTCAGTTTTCTTCTTCTTCTCCTCTCCCTTCTTTTCCTTCTCTCCTCTTTTTTTCTTTTCTCTTCCATTTTCTTCTTCTTCTTCTTCTTTCTTCTTTTTTCTTTTCTTCTTCTTTCTTCTTCATTTTTCCAATTTCTTCTTTCTTTCTTCTTCTTCTCCTTTTTTCTCTTCCTTCCCTTCTCTTTCTCTCACCTTTTCTTCCTTCTTTCTTTTTTTACTTAACTTTTCTTCTTCTTCTTCTCCTTTTCTTCTTCTTCTTCTTCTTCTTCTTCTTCTTCTTCTTCTTCTTCTTCTTCTTCTTCTTCTCCTCCTTCTTCTTCTTCTTCTTCTTGTACTCCTTCTTCTTCTTCTACTTCTTCTTCTTCTTCTTCTTCTTCTTCTTCTTCTCCTTCTCTTCTTTCTTCTAAAACTCTCTTCTTCTTCTTCTTCTTCCTTCTTTTCTTCCTCTTCTTCTTCTTCTCTCTTCCTTATCTTCTTCTTCTTCTTCTTCTTTTTTTCTTCTTCTTTCTCTCATCTTCTTTCTTCTTTTTTTTCTTTTTTTTCCTTCTTTTTCATCTTTCTCTCTTTTCCTTTCTTCTTCATTCTTCCTTCTTCTTCTTTCTTCTCTCTCTCTCAAAAATTTCTCCTCTTTTTCTTCTCTTTTCTTCTCTTTTCTTCTTCTTTTTCCTTCTTCTTTCTTCTCTTCTTCTTTCTTCTTCCTCTCTTCTTCTTCTCTTTCTCTCTTCTTCTTTTTCTTCTTTTTTTTTTTCTTCTTCTTCTTTTCTTTTTTTCCAGCTCTTTTTTCTCTTTTCTTTTCTTTTTTTCTTCTTTCTTTTTTTCTTCTTTTTTCTTTTCTTTCTTCTTCTTTTTTCTTTTTTCTTTTTTTTTTTTTTTTTTTTTCTTCTTTCCTTTCTTTTTCCTTCTTCTTCTTCTTTTTCTTCTTTTCTCTCCTTTTCTTTTTTTTTCTTTTCTTTATTCTTTTTCTTTTTTTCTTTTCTTCTTTTCTTCTTTCTTCTTTCTTTTTTACTTCTTTTCTTTTTTCCCTTCTTTTCTTTTTTTTTTTTTTACCTTTTTTTCCCTTTTTCTTTTTCTCTCTCCCTCTTCTTCTCTCTTTTTCATTTTATTTTCTTCTTCTTCTTCTTCTTCTTCTTCTTCTTCTTCTTCTTCTTCTTCTTCTTCTTCTTCTTCTTCTTCTCCCGCCTTCTTCTTCTTTTTCTCCTTATCCTTCTACTTCTTCTTTTTCTTCTCCTTATCCTTTTCTTTCCCTTCTTCTTTTTCTTTTTTCTTTTTTTTTCTTCTCTTTTCTTCTTTTCTTTCCTTTTTTTTCTTTTTCTTTTTTCTTCTTTTTCTTCTTTTTCTTTTCTTTTCTTCTCTTTTCTCTTCCCTTTTTTTTTCTTTCTTCTTCTTCTTCTTCCTCTTTCTTTTCTTCTTCTTCTTTTTTTCTTCTTCTTCTTCTTTTCTTCTTTTTTTTCTTCTTTCTTCTTTTTTCTTCCTTCCCTTCTTTTTCTTCTTCTTTTCTTCTTCTTTCTCTTTTCTTTTCTTTTCTTCTTCTTTCTTCTTCTTCTTTTTCTCTTTTTCTTTTCCTTCTTTTTTCTTCTTCTTTTCTTCTTCTTCTTTTCCCTTCTTCTTTCTCCTCCTTTTTCTTTTTCTTTTTCCTTTTCCCCCCTTCTTCTTCTTTCTTTCTTTTTTTCCTTCTTTTCTTCTTCTTTTCTCTTCTCATTCTTCCTTCTTTTTTCTTCTTTTCTTCTCTTTCTTTTCTTCTTCTTTTTTCTTCTTCTTTTTTTTTTTTCTTTTTTTTTTTTTTTCTTTTTTTTTTTCTTTTTTCTTTTTTTTTCTTTTTCTTTCTTTTCTTTTTCCTTCTTCTTTTCCTTTTTTTCCTTTTCTTTCTTCTTCTTCTTTTCTTTCTAAAATCCTTTTTCTTTTTCTTTTCTTTTTTTTTTTTTTTTCTTTTCTTTCTTTTCTTTTTCTTCTTTTTTTCCTTCATTCTTTTTCCCTTTTCTTCTTTTTTTCTTAAACTTTTCTTTCTTTTCCCTTCTCCCTCCTTTCTTCCTTTTTTTCCTCCTTCTTCTTTTCTTTTTTTCCTTCTTCTTTTTCTTTCTTTTTTCTTCTTCTTCTTCTTTTTCTTTCTTCTTCCTTCGTTTTCTTTTTTCTTCTTTTTCTCTTTATTCCTTCTTTCTTTCTTCTTTTCTTCTCACTCTACTTCTTTTTCTCTTCTTTAAAACTCTTCTTCCCCCCCCCTTTTTTCTTACCTTCCCAAACCTTTTCTTTTTCTTCTTCTTTTCTTTCTTTCTTCTTCTTCTTCTTTTTTTTCTTCTTCTTCTTTTCTTCTTTCTTCTTCTTCCTTCTTTTTTTTTTTTTTCTTCTCCCAACTTCTTTTCTTTTTTTCTTTCTTGTTTTTTTTTTTTCTTTTCTTCTTTTTTTTTTTTCTTTTCTTTTTTATTTTCTTTTCTTTTTTTTCTTTTTTTTTTTTTTCCTTTTCTTCTACTTTTTCTTTTCTCCCCATTTTTTTTTTTCTTTTCATTTTTTCTTTTTTTTTTTTTTTCTTTTTTTTTTCTTTCCTTTTTTTTCCCTTTTCTTCTTTAACTTCCATTTTTTTTTTCCTTTTTTTCTTTTCTTTTTTCTTCTTCTTTCTTTCTTCCTTCTTTTTCTTTTTTTCTTTTCTTCTTTTTCTTTTTCTTCCTTCTTTCCCTTTCTTCCAAGCTAAACCAAAAATTTTTCAAACCCAAATTTCTTTTTTTTTTCTTCCCTCGGAATTTTCTTTTTTCTTCTCTTCTTTCTTTTTCTTTTTTTCTTTTTTCTTTTTTTTCTCGCTTTTTTTCTTTTTCTTCCTTTTCCCATTCTTTTCCCTTTCTTTTTCCCATCTTTTTTCTATTCCCCCTACTCTTTTTTTCTTCTTTTCTTCTTCTTCTTTTCTTTCTTCCCCTTTTTCTCTTTTTTTCCTCTTATTCCTTTCTTCTCTTCAAATTTTATCTTCTTTTTTTTTTTTTTCCCATTTTTATTTTTTTCTCTTCTTTTTTCTTTTACTTTCTCCTCTTCTTTTTTCCCTCTTTTTTTTTTTCTTCTTTTTTCTTTTCTTTTTTTTTCTTTTTCTTTTTTCCTTTTTTTTTCCCCTTCTCTCTTCCCTTCTTTCTCTTACCTTCTTCTTTTCTTCTTCTTCTTTCTTCTTTTTTTTTTTTTCTCCTTCTTCTTCTTTTTTTTTTTTTCTCTCCTTCTTTTTCCTTTTCCTTCTCCTTCTTCTTCTCCTTTTTTCTTCTTCTTCTTCCTTTTTTTTTTCTTCTTCTTTTTCTTTCTTTTTCTACATTTTTCTTTTTTTTTTCTTTTTTTTCCAAGGTTTTTCCATCCTTCTTCTTTTTTACTTCTCTTTCTCAAAAGGGAACTCTTTTCTTCTTTTCCTCTTCTTTCTTTTCTTCTTTTTTTTTCTTTTCTTCTTTCTTCTTCTCCTTCTTCTTCTTCTTCTTCTTCTTCTTCTTCTTCTTCTTTTTCTTCTTCTTCTTCTTCTTCTTTTTTCTTCCATCTCCTTCTTCTTCTTCTTTTTCTTTTCCTTTTCTTCTTCTCTTCCCTCTTCTTCCTCTTCTTTTTCCTTCTTTTTTTTTCTTTTCTTCTTCTTCTTTTTCTTTTTTTTCTTCTTTTTCTTCTTCTTTGTTCTTCTTCTTCTTCTTCTTCTTTCTTCCCCTTTTTTAGTCTTCTTCTTCTTCTTCTTCTTTTCTTCTTCTCTTCTTCTTTTTTCTACTTCTCCAAATCTTTCTTCTTTTCTCCTTCTTTCTACTTCTCTTCCTTCTACTCTTTTCTTCTTCTTCTTTCCCCTCTTCTCTCTTCTTTTCCCTTTCTTAACCTTCTTCTTCTTCTTTTTCCTTCCATCTCCTCTTCTTCTTCTTCTTCTTCTTTTCCCTTCTTCCTCTTTACTTCTTCTTCTTTTCTTCTTTTCTTTTCTTCTTCTTCTTCAATCTCTTCCTTCTTCCTTCTTTTTCTTCTTCTTTTCTTCTTTTCTTTCTTTCCTTCTTCTTTTCTTCTTCCAAACCTTCTTCTTTTTCTTCTTCCACTTCTACTTCTATCTTCTTTTTCTCACCTTCTTCTTCTTCTTCTTCTTCTTTTCTTTTTTCTTTTTTCTTTCTTTTCTTCTTCCTTCTTTCTTCTTAACTCTTCTTCTTCTTCTTCCTCTTCTTCTTCTTCCCCCTCTTCTTCCCTTCTAAAGGTCTTCTTCTTCTTCTTCTTCCTCTCCTTCCTTCTTTATAGATAAAAGGATATCTCTCTTCTTCTTCTTTCTTTTCTTCTATTCTTCTTCTTTCTTCTTTTTTCCCTCTTCTTTTCTTCTTCTTCTTCTTTTACTGTTCCTTCTACTTACTTCTTTTCTAATTCTTTTCTTTATTTCCAAGAACTTTTTCCCTTTTATTTTTTTTTTCTTTTCTTACTTCTTCTTTTTTTTCTTTTCTTCTTCTTCTTCTTCTTCTCTTCTTCTTCTTCTCCCCTCTCTCTTTTCTTCTTAACAGAGGCTCTTCTTTTCTTCTTCTTCTTTCTTCTTCCTTCCTTCCCTTCTTCTTCTTTTTCTTCTTTCTTCTTCTTCTTTTCTTCTTCTTCTTCTTCTTTCCTCTTCCCCTTCTTCTTCTTCTTCTTCTTCTTCTAATAACTTTTTCTTCTTCTTTTCTTTTTCTTCTTCTTCTATCTTCTTCACTCCCCCTTCTTCCTTCTTCTTTTTAATTCTTCTTCTTCTTCCTTCTTCTTTTTCTTTACTTCTTATTACCTTCTTCTTCTTTTCTTTCCCCCTTCTTATCCTTCTTCTTTTACTTCTTCTTCTTCTTCTTCTTCATTTTTTTATCTGTTTTCTTCCTCATTTTCTTCTTACACTTCTCCTTCTTCTTTTTTTCCTTTCTTTCAGTAGAAAATCGTAACAAAAGACAAGTTTCAGGGGTAAATGAACAACCGGACTATACATAAAAATGGAACATCAAAAAGTGTACGTGGAAATAATCAGTCAGTCTACCATCAAGTCAGACACAAAAGTCATAATATTCCGTTGAAATGTCAAGTCAAGTCAGTTCTACTGTATGACTATGAAACATGGAGAAAACATACACAACAACCAAGTAGGTAGAGGCATTCATAAATAGGTGCTTGCGTAGAATAGAAGGATTGACGGAGCCGCGCTGGTGTATTGGTTACCACACTGCGCTGGCGATCGGGTGATCCCGGTTCAAGCCCGGGCGAGTACATTTGAAGTAGTGTCGTCGACCAGTGACTAGAATAACCTGAACGGCTCCTGAGCCAACCCAGCTCTAATGGGTACTCTCCGAAGACCGCGAGTATCTGCCTGAATGGCGAGAGGACACCTGTCAGCGTACAGAGAAAATATGATACGTAAAATCAGTCTCAGGTTGGACATACTAACCTGAGATTTCGCCTCGAGTAATAGCGGGTGTACGTTAAAAAAAAAATAAAATAAAAATAAAGGATTGAAATTGTGTCGCAAGATCACCAATGGAGACAAGAACCAGGCAAGTGCCAGTGGAACATGAGATGAGAAGAAGATGCTAGAGATGGATAGGACACACCTTGATAGCATTACCAGGCAGTCCTTGTTCTGGAATCACCAGAATAAGACAGGTATAGGGAAATGAAAATACACACGTAGAAGAGAAAACGCGCTGTATACAGAAATAAAAGGTTAAAGAAAGACATGGGCCTGCTTTGAGCGCATGGCACAGGAGAGTATGGCTTGGGAGGTAATGGTTCAGGACCTATGCTCCACTGTGCGCTGAGGAGTATAATGATGATGATGTATCATTAAGGCAAGAGACAGAATGGTAGAAATTATTACAACTAGTCTTCGATTTGGCAACGGCAGTTGATCTGAACTGATTTATTTATTGTTCTTTATTTTTATCGTACACCCGCTATTACTCGAGGCGAAATCTCCGGTTAATATGTTTAACCTGAGACTGATTTTACGTGAGTAACCCTTTTTTTCCCTTTACAATGACAGGTGTCCTCTCGCCATTCAGGCAGATGCTCGCCGATTTCGGAGGTTGAACTGATTTAGAATTTGTTTGTTTATGCCTTGTACTTTTTATCCATTTGTGTTTTAATAGTTTTTTGTTTGTTTTGTTTTGGCTATTAAGAACGTGCATATTTACCACTGAAAAAAGTTGACTAATGCAAGTTTGTGCATCGGTCTTTTAACCTAAGCTATTAAAACAGACACCACTTTTGCAGGAACATGTGTTTTGATACAGGTTTACTGTAAGGTGGATAACTGCTGCGGTGGTTGCATGTTGCACAAGGAGTGACAAAAAACCTCGGAGCTGTTATAGACCGGAAGGGAGGCATCAAAGAAGAGTTGGCCACTCGAAAAGCAGCAGCTGGGAGACTTTTTCAGGCCATAAATTGAGGATTCCTCAGTAAGAGAGAGGTTGGTAAGAAAACGAAGATGGCTGTATACCGCTCCACCTATGTCCCAGTCTTGCTGTATGGATGCGAGTCATGGGCAATGACTGCAACCAACAAAAGCCAGATCCAAACCTCAGAAATGAGGTATCTGAGGAAGGTGGTTGAAGTAACAAGAAGAGACATGGTCCGCAACTAGACGATTCGTCAAGGCTTAAAATCCCACCCCCTGCAGAACAGTCCCAACAAAGATGGTTTGGCCATGTCTGGAGAATGGGAGAAGATCGGCTACCACGACAAGCATGGGAAACTAAGAGCCATGGATCAAGACCTCCAGGACGACCTAGAGTCCGCTGGGAGGACAACATTAGACAATCTTTAAAGGACCGAGGACTAGAATGGAACCAGACCAGGAGGAAGACAGCCGATAGGATAGTCTGGCGCTCTCTCTTCCAAACCTCTACACCACACGGTAGAAGGGGAACGACTAAGTAAGTAAGTATTGTCACGAACATCGTTATCATTATAATATCAAGCGTCTCATTGCTGCAACTATTGTCGTTAATTATATTATGTATTCTCTATTTTTCAGGACGCCGCCTTTGCTAGCAGTCTATTTTGTGATGGTATGCAAGATTTCCACGTATGATTCCAACTCGCTGAGTACGTAATCAGCTAGCTGTTCCTCGCCAAATATTTAAAAAAAAGTAAAGTGCCATATCAGTGTTCGTCAGTGTTAGACAAATCAAGTGTTTACAGTAAACAGCAGTGGAAGCTTGATTAAATGTTCTGAAAATGTAATTCACTCAGAGCTTTGTGGATTATCTACAAGATGGAGACAGTTTCGCATCAGAAGGATACGTTGTAACTTACGATAAACGCATAATTGATTAGAGCTCAAATATGTTTTGTCATTCTGGGAAATTCACAAGCATTCACCAGGGACGACTGCAAAATGGAATGTTTGTAAATGGCCTTCTAATCTTGCTGTTGTTTTTCCAGTGCCACATAGCAGTGACCCAGGCACTGGAAATCCAAAAGACAATTAAAGAGGAGCTTTTACCAGGATTTGTTGTAACCGATTTATTCAAAGAACCAGATTTCATAAGTTCCATAAATTCAGGAGTTACAAGCAAGAATTCAAGTACTGGAGCCAGCCTCAGTTTCAACGTTCTAACCTCAGGAAACCTGCACAGCCAATACTTTGGAGTTGACCCAGTCTTGGGGGTTGTGTCCATAAAGAAACGTATTGACCGTGAGCTCGTCTGCAGTTTCAGGGATGACTGCCTTCTTAATTTTCAGGTGGCGGCTCGTTCAGTCTACGGAACATTTTTTCTTCTTGTTAGCATCCATGTCATCGTTACTGATATCAACGATAACCCACCAGAGTTCACCCAGTCCCAGTTTGAGTTGAAAATTCCCGAGAACGCAGACGTTGGCAGGTCTTTTCAGTTGCCAACTGCTTTCGATCGTGACGCAGGAGCTAGTAATAAGGTCAAGGACTATACCATTTTGAAGGGACCATCACTGTTTGGGCTGAAGACTGCACAGACCAGGTTCAATTCTTCTGACATCTTTCTCAGCCTGGATGAGGCTATAACGAAAGAGAGTTCCCAGGTTTATATGGTGAGTAATGGTAAGATTGTGCCAGTTGTAGTTCCGGGGAAAGAGGGTGGGGGGGGGGGGGGGGGGGGGGGGGGGGCGGGGAGGGTCTCCGAGGGGACAAAGAAAGAACAGGGTCATTATTGCCTCAGGTATATCATAGGCGGAGACTGATACAAGATTGTGCATGGGCTGGCAATCTCGTCATGTAACACAAGTTGCTAAATTACTACTGCTACTACTATTACTACTACAATTACTACTGCTACTACTATTACTACTGCTACTACTATTACTACTACAACTACTACTGCTACGGCTATTACTACTACAATTACTATTACTACTGCTACTACTATTACTACTACTGTTACTACTACTATTACTAATACTACTTTTACTACTACTACTACTTTTACTAGTATTACTATTACTACTGCTACTTCTACTACTATTACTACTACTACTATTACTACTACTACTACTACTGTTACTACTACTATTACTACTACTATTACTACTACTATTACTATTACTACTACTATTACTACCACTACTACTACTACACTACTACTATTACTACTACTACTACTACTATTACTATTACTACTACTATGCTACTACTACTATTACTACTACTACTATTACTACTATTACTACTACTACTATTACTACTAATACTACTACTATTACTACTACTACTACTACTATGCTACTACTACTACGCTACAACTACTAATATTACTACTGCTACTATTACTACTATTACTACTACTACTAACTTTGGGACTGTTTGGCAAGGAAAAACATTCCAGCACCTCTGATTCATGCTGTACAGAGCTTCTACAAGTCTTGCAGAAATTATGTGAGGACAGCAAACTATAAGTCAGAAGAGTTCAGGACCACCACTGGTGTAAGACAAGGCGATATCCTGTCACCTTATCTTTTCATACTCCTCATGGACGATGTCATCAAGGCATGTAAGGAGAGAACAAGAAAGTATTCAGTGGGGTACTGGAAGATGAGAATGGTCTGTATTTCAGAGCTAGCATTTGCTGATGATGTTGTCCTGATTGCTAAATCAGAGACACATCTCCAATCCAACCTGCAAGTCTGGAAGGAAGAGCTGGAGAAGAGAGGGATGGTCATAAGCAGCTCTAAAACAAAGTCCATGGTGATATCACGAGAAGAAAGAAAACATCAGATTAAGTTGGGAGAACAGGTCCTGGAGCAGGTCGACCACTTTAAATATCTCGGAGCTATTATAGACCGAAAGGGAGGCATCAAAGAAGAGTTGGCCACTCGAAAAGCAGCGGCTGGGAGACTTTTTCAGGCCATCATAAATCGAGGATTCCTCAGCAAGAAAGAGGTTGGTAAGAAAACGAAGATGGCTGTATACCGCTCCACCTATGTCCCAGTCTTGACATATGGATGCGAGTCATGGGCAATGACTACAACCCACAAAAGCCAGATCCAAACCTCAGAAATGAGGTATCTGAGGAAGATGGTTGAAGTAACAAGAAGAGACATGGTCCGCAACCAGACGATACGTCAAGGCCTAAAATCCCACCTGCTGCAGACCCAAATAGAACAGTCCCAACTAAGATGGTTTGGCCATGTCTGCAGAATGGGAGAAGATCGGCTACCACGACAGGCATGGGAAACAAAGAGCCAGGGATCCAGACCTCCAGGACGACCCAGAGTCCGCTGGGAGGACAACATTAGACAATCTTTGAAGGACCGAGGACTAGAATGGAACCAGGTCAGGAAGAAGACAGCTGATAGAATAGTCTGGCGCTCTCTCACCCAAACCTCTACACCTCACGGTAGAAGGGGAACGACTAAGTAAGTAAGTACTACTTCTACTACTATTACTACTACTATTACTACTACCACTACAACTATTACTACTACTACTACTACTACTACTACTACTACTACTACTACTACTACTACTACTACTACTACTACTACTACTACTACTACTACTACTACTACTACTACTACTACTACTACTACTACTACTACTACTACTACTGCTGCTACTACTACTATGCTACTACTACTATTACTACTACTACAACTACTATTATGCTACAACTACTATTACTACTACTACTATTACTACTACAACTACTACTATGCTACAACTACAACTACTATTACTACTACTACTACTGTTACTACTATTACTACTACTACTACTACTACTACTACTATTACAACTACTACTATGCTACAACTACTACTACTACTAATACTACTACAACTACTACTATGCTACTACTACTATTACTACTACTACTAATATTACTACTGCAACTACTACTATGCTACAACTATTACTACTACTACTACTACTACAACTACTACTATGCTACAACTATTACTACTACTACAACTACTACTATGCTACTACTACTATTATTACTACTACTACTACTACTACTACTACTACTATGCTACTACTACTATTACTACTACAACTATGCTACTACTACTATTACTTCTACTACTATTACTACTACAACTACTACTATGCTACTACTGCTATTACTACTACAACTACTACTATGCTACTACTGCTATTACTACTACAACTACTACTATGCTACTACTACTATTACTACTACAACTGCTACTACTACTATTACTATTACTACTACAACTACTACTATGCTACTACTGCTATTACTACTACAACTACTACTATGCTACTACTACTATTACTACTACAACTACTACTATGCTACTACTGTTAATACTATTACAACTACTACTATGCTACTACTACTATTACTACTACAATTACTACTATGCTACTACTACTATTACTACTACAACTACTACTATGCTACTACTACTATTACTACTACAACTACTACTATGCTACTACTGCTATTACTACTACAACTACTACTATGCTACTACTACTATTACTACTACAACTGCTACTACTACTATTACTATTACTACTACAACTACTACTATGCTACTACTGCTATTACTACTACAACTACTACTATGCTACTACTACTATTACTACTACAACTACTACTATGCTACTACTGTTAATACTATTACAACTACTACTATGCTACTACTACTATTACTACTACAATTACTACTATGCTACTACTATTACTACTACAACTACTACTATGCTACTACTACTATTACTACTACAACTACTACTATGCTACTACTGCTATTACTACTACAACTACTACTATTCTACAACTACTATTACTACTACAACTATTATTGCCCCTACAGCTGTAACTCTTCTTCTTCACCTTTCAACTCCCCAAGGAGCATTGACCTTCAACAAACGTACGCCAAATCTTCCTGTCACGTGTCATCAGCTCAAGGTCTTTCTCTACGTCATTCCCATCATGTCTGTCTCCTGTTCTCTTCTCCCATGTTTTCTTTGGTTTTCCTCTACCTCTCCTACCCTGGGGATTCCAGAACAAGGACTGTCTTGTAATGCTATCAACAGGTTTAGTCAATGTGTGTCCTATCCAAATCCAGTGTCTTCTTCTCATGTTTTGTTCCGCTGGTTCTTGTCGTCAGTTCCATATTAGAGATATTAGCGTCCATTTATAAAAGCTAGTAGCTTTTTGATCGTACAACCGTTACTACTACACCACTACCACTACCGCTACTACTACTACTACGACTACCACCACCACTACTAATACTACTACCACTACTAATACTACTACCACTACTAATACTACTACCACTACTACCACTACTATTACTACTTGTAGCGAGATTTGGTAAACACTTGCTTGGTTGTAGCGCGACACGCCCACGCGACACCCACACACACCAGCGCAAGGTCAGCGCTGCGGTCTTTCTTTGAAGTTGGTAGACAGCGGAAATGTGACTTACGGTTAAAAGCCATACAGTATTACTGAAGAATGAGGAAATAGCTATATAGGAATGTATGGCCGACTTTAAAAGTTTGCATTTACTGGACATTAAATTATTCACTACAGGAGAACGCATGGTTGGAATAATATTAAATAAATATAACTCAACAAAGGAGATAGGCTAGGAATTATATCCAAAGGATATTATTCAAATATAAATAGTTTTAAAGATAATTAATATTTTTCACCTTCATCACATCGGCTAAAAGTTAGCTAATAATCTTTAAAAATTTATTACACTAACAAGCCTCAACGGAATTGTATAAAACTTATATGTAATGAAAGCCCCATATGGGGAAAAGGAAATGATATATAGGAAGGAAGGAAGGAGATAAGTGTGTGAGTGACAGAAGAGAAAAACGAGTACAGGAAAAGCACAGATTGTTTCAAATAGCTTCAAAACAGGAGATGAAACTAAAATCTTTTGGGGAATTTGGGAGCTGCTTTCTCGTACGCGCGAGAGACTGAAATATAAGGACAGAGCGGCGCATTGTAAATCACACACCAAATCCAGAAGCCAGAGTGAGAAACTGGAGGACAGCCTCTGCAAGAAAAGTTCTATTTTCACGCTGCATGCAGGGCAGATTAAGTTAAGCCAATACAGTCTCACCGTGAGCTTATTAATCCTAAGAGGGTATGTAAGTTTATTAAAAATATATGTATTACTAATATCATTTTATTTCAGATTTTATTTCTGATTGATTGTAGCAGATATAATAAAAAAGGGAATGACGCTAACCAGAGATAACCTTCACCGGCATTGTCAGGAAGCATAACCATTAATTGGTTAGCCAAATATATTATGGCTAATTCTTGCCTGGAAGCTTACGACATACCAGCAAGTACATAAGTGACTTGACATCCATAAGTGGAAGGCAAAGGTTATATCGTACCCATGTATAATAACATGTGATTTATTCATGTATATTGTTAATTCTGCACCTTATACATTATCTTATCATGCTATCTCTGTAATATACTACCATGATTCATTCATTTACATACAAACACTGAAGACATGGTCGCATCATGAACAGCAGAGGGTGGTGAGATTGTTAGAACAATGGCCACCTATTACTTCTTGTTCCAGGTTTTTATGATCAATGTTTATGATCATTCCTGATCGAGAAACTAAAGACTTGAAGAAGTTGATCCAGCTCACTGAAGCCTAGAGGTCAACCAAACTTCAACACCTTAGTCCCCCGTAGTTATAGGGCGGGCTGAAGGAAAGTCTTCCGTACTCCAGTGTGTCGGAGGAACCTCGAGCAGACGTGGATAAAGTTGAGTTTATATATTTCCATCCAACAAATCCTGTGAGCAGTTCTAAAACGACTTTCTAATGATGAAAACTAGATGGCAAGAGATAATGTGACAAACTTGTTTTATAATTCAGTGGAAGATAAATCCAAGACTTTTTCTATTAGTTATTTTAATTTGTAACTGTAAATAATCATACATTTTACCATCTTCCAACACCCATTTATCATTATAAGAATATATAGATGTACATAATAAATTGGATAATTGTACTCATTTGACTTGTTAAATTTTTAACTGTTAAATTTTGAGTTACTTTTTCTAATTTAATTATAATATCACATAGGGTTACGATAGCGAAGTAGCATCTTATACTTCTGAAGCCTAAATCTATTGTCCAGCTCAGAGTATTCACAGCTGTAACTCACTTGTGATACCAGTGTACTTCTCGGGCACTGGAACTTCATACTTTCTGGAGAGAGATTCTACTTCTGCTCTACCACTACTATCATACTAGGAAAACCTTTCGCTACATTGGGGGCTCTTTCGCGGGATATTATTTTGTATCCTGGGCCACTATCTATGTATTCTTCTATCTTGAGCCACAAATAGTTTGTAAAAATAAATTATTTTTTTTTGGAAAAAATTCTAAAAACTTAGAAATTTGTTTGTAATAGTAGTACCATTGAGTACGAAGTAAATAGGAAACGCTCACAAGGTTTTAAGGATTTGTCTTGTTCAAAGTAATTAATTGATTTTAATTAAGTTAGTTTGTTAGTGAAGATAAAATTATATACCCTCTGGTAAGTAAGCATCATGGCTGAATTGGTGAAGTTTAGAGCTGCGATTATGCAGGAAGGAAAAGACTTGGGTATGACAGGAGATGCTCTAATTCGATATATCACAACTGAAGTGGATAAATATTTAGATAGAGAGACCAAAAGAATGGAAGTTGAGGCTGAAGCTAAGAAATTAGAGGCAGAAAGAGAGACCAAAAGAATGGAAGTTGAGGCTGAAGCTAAGAAATTAGAGGCAGAAAGAGAGACTAAAAGAATGGAAGTTGAGACTGAAGCTAAGAAATTAGAAGCAGAGAGAGAAGCCAAAAAGACTGGAAAGAGAAGAAAAGAGACTAATTTTGGAAGCTGAAGAAAGAAGGTTACAAAGAGCGCATGAGTTAAGTTTAAAGGAACTTGAACTCCAGGGAGCAGCTAGCAATCATGGTGCTAGCTCACCTCACTCTGAGAGTAGCTCCAACCATAGCGCGGCAAATGGAGCCATGAGTTTCCACCTGGATCCATTTATTGAAAAAGAGGACGCCATTGAGTCGTACCTGGATAGATATGAGAGACTGGCCTCTACCTATGGATTGGAAAAGGAAAAATGGAGAGCCTTAAGCTATCTCAGGGGTTGAGGGGAGTTTCATACGATGTTTATTTAAAAACTCTCAAAAGAAGACCAGGAAGATTATGAAATCTTAAAACAAGCTTTACTGGTCAGGTACGAAAAGAATTCTGAATCTTATAGAAAGAGATTCCGAACTGCTAAGCTACTTCCAGGAGAAAACTATCACCAGTTTTCTGCCAGATTGGAAACTTATCTGACAAAATGGATTAGCTTAGGAAAGTGTCAAGATATAAAAGAAATGGTCATGATGGAGCAACTGAGAGAATCCATGCCTCAAGAAATGAGAAAATTTCTTATGGAACAAGGAGCTGAGAGATTGGAAGATATTTTAACCATGGCTGAAAGATATCAAGCAGCTCAGTCAGAAGTATCAGGAAATAAGAAGAAGCAGGGTGAGAACTTCAAACCTTCACAAAACTTTACCAACTATGAACACAGGGACAATTCCAACAAGAACAAACACAGAACTGATTATAAAGACAAAACCCCTCTAGGATCAGAAAAGAAACCTCCAAGAAAGGAAGGAAAGTGGTGTAAATCTTGCCAAATGAGTAACCACAATACTGCGGAATGCAGACGGAAAAAACCCTCCTCATCACGCTGCATGCCTTACAACAGAGAACAAGGGAAGGAAGGACCTGGCAGATAGTCAGAATGACCTCCATCATCCCCCTGTCTGTGAGGAAGTGACCTTGAATGGCACCCAAGTACTGTGCTTATATGATACAGGCTTGGACTTTGACTCAGTAGTGTGCTCTTCTCTGGTGAGTCCGGAACAGATAACCACAGAAACAGTGGAAATCAGAGGACCAGTCAAGGGAGCAGGAACCATGACACTGCCCATAGCCCGAATCAACATAAGATCTCGCTATGTGGAAGGAGAGATCAAAGCAGCAGTGATGGACAACCCTATCTACCCATTAATACTGGGATGTAGATATGTCTTTCTAGGAGAACCTATAAGACCCATAGTGATGGCAACAGTCCAGACCAGGGCAAGCTCTAAGAAAGAGGAGGACACTATCATCAATACTCATCCAGAAGAGATGAGAAAGGCTCAAACTGCTGACAGTCCATTGAAGCCTTGCTTTGGCAAATTACCTAAAAGCCATAACCCTCCAGAGAAAGGAGACTTATATATGAAAAAAAGGCCTACTATATAGAAAAGCTGGAACAGGACCAAAAGGACATGGACAGCTTGTAGTGCCAAAATCATACAGGGAGCAGGTTATGAAGCTAGGACATGCTATACCCTTCAGTGGACATATGGGAATAGGGGCCACTGGACAACGGATAGCCTGTCACTACTTTTGGCCAGGGATCACAGAGGACATAAAGAGGTATGTGAGATCCTGTCCAGAATGCCAAAGAGTAGCTCCTAAACATAGGACTGCACCAGCAACACTGGGAGAAATGCCCATCATGGGAACGCCCTTCGAACGTGTTGCCGTGGATATTGTTGGACCCCCTCAGTAGGACCAAGAAGAGAAATGCATATATCTTAACCTTGGTCGATACTTGCTCTATGTGGGGAGAGGCAGTAGCAATGTCATCGATAGATTCGAAACATGTGGCAGAGGCACTGTTAACAATATTCACCCGATTAGGTTTCCCACATCAAATATTGACTGACAATGGTTCTCAGTTTAGGGGAAAGCTAACACAAGAAGTATTCAGGTTATTTCAAGCTAGACATTATCACTGTAGCCCGTACCACGCCCAAGGGAATGGTCAAGTAGAGCGGTTCAATGGCACGCTCATTTCAATCCTTAGAAAGTTGGCTAGTGAGAAACCTGAAACTTGGGACACATACTTACCCTCAGCACTATTTGCCTATAGGGAAGTCCCACATAACTCCACAGGATTGGCTCCAGCTACATTGTTGTTTGGACGACCAATCAAAGGTCCACTGGAAGCATTGTTGCGGACATGGACTGATGAAAAAAGCAGAAGAAACCGTGACTTCTTCATACCAATACGTCAACGAGTTGACATCTCGATTGAAAACAAGTTGGAAACTGGCAAATGATAACTTGAGACAGGCCAGGAGGAAGCAGGCTGCTTACTACAATAAAACAGCAAAAGATAGGGAACTTGAGGTGGGAGAAAAGGTTCTGTTACTGTTGCCCAGCAGCAATAATAAATTGCAAATTGGATGGCAGGGACCCTACGTCATATTGGAAAAACTTTCCCGGACCAACTATAAGATTGACAAGAAAGGAAAGGAGAAGGTGTATCATGTCAACCTTCTTAAAAAGTATTATGACAGGGAAGCATCAGAAGTTGCCCATATCATGACCCTGGCCATTGCAACAGAAATGCAGGATGAACCAATTTCCTCCATGGAATACCCCCTATCAACTACGGAAAGCTATGCTCAGGTTAATGTGAGTGAACATTTAACTCTTGAGCAGAGGAAAAAGGTTCAGGAGGTGTTAGAAATCCATGCTGATGTACTCACAGATAAGCCGGGGTGTACTAATCTGTTAGAGTATGACATGACGATTACTGACCCTACACCAGTTTGTATGCGGACATACCCTATACCTTATGCTAAAGGACAGGCACTCAAGGATGAGATTGATTATCTCTTAAAAGAGAAAATTATTTCAAAGTCTGAATCTCCCTACGGCTCAAGTGTGGTGCTATTAAGGAAGCCTAGTGGTGAACACAGGTTATGCATTGATTATAGGAAACTAAATGCTATCACTGAATCTCAGGTAGACCCATTACCTGACACCAATCAGTTGTTTGCTACATTGAGTAAGGCTCGGTATTTTTCAAAAGTAGATCTAAGCAAGGGATACTACCAAATACCAGTGAAACCAGAAGTTAGGAAACTGTTAGCCTTTAGTACACCGGATGGACATTACGAGTTCAATGTACTCCCATTTGGTTTAAAGAATGCTCCAAGTATCTTCACCAGAATGATGAGGAAATTGTTGGAACCATTACAAAATCCTCATATCACCAACTTCATGGATGATATTCTGATTGCTACCACTACATTCGAGGAACACGTAGTAGCACTCTCCATGTTGTTAGGTAGATTAAGAGAAACGGGATTGACAGCACGCCCAACTAAGTGTCATATTGGATGTGAGACATTGGAATTTTTAGGTCACACTATCTCTACAGGGCAAATGTCTCCGGACCCAAAGAATGTAGAGAAAATGAGAAAAGCACCAAGACCACAAACTAAGAAGGATGTAAGATCCTTTGTGTCACTGTGCGGGTTTTATCAGAAATATATACCCCATTTTAACTCATTGTGCGCGCCATTAACCGACTTAACCAAAAAAGGTCAGCCGGATAAAATACAATGGACTGTGGAGTGTGAACAGGCTTATACAGAGTTGAAAAATAAGCTGACAAATAAACCTATCCTTGCCCTTCCCGATCTCACACAAGAATTCGTACTAAGAACGGATGCTAGCAATGTAGGCATCGGAGCAACATTACTACAGCGGGCAGACACACCGCCACATATGCTATTACCAGTAGCTTTTGCCAGTAGAAAGTTAAATACAGCTGAGAGAAATTATTCTACCGTTGAACGTGAATGCCTCGCTTTGGTCTGGTCGATCAACAAATTCGCCCCTTTTCTTTACGGGAAACACTTCATTGTGGAAAGTGATCACCAGCCTTTGATGTTTTTAGCAGTGTCTAAAAAATTAAATTCACGACTTTTAAGGTGGAGTTTACTGTTATCTCCATATTCGTTCAATGTGAGATACATACCAGGACGGGACAATCTTGGACCCGATTTTTTAAGTAGGCATCCTATCAAAGGAGATATAGAGAAACAGAAAATTAAGGAGGAACTGCAGCATGTGTTTACCAAAAAGTTAACCGTGCAGGCACTGTTTTAAAGAAGAGGGCTCTGTAGCGAGATTTGGTAAACACTTGCTTGGTTGTAGCGCGACACGCCCACGCGACACCCACACACACCAGCGCAAGGTCAGCGCTGCGGTCTTTCTTTGAAGTTGGTAGACAGCGGAAATGTGACTTACGGTTAAAAGCCATACAGTATTACTGAAGAATGAGGAAATAGCTATATAGGAATGTATGGCCGACTTTAAAAGTTTGCATTTACTGGACATTAAATTATTCACTACAGGAGAACGCATGGTTGGAATAATATTAAATAAATATAACTCAACAAAGGAGATAGGCTAGGAATTATATCCAAAAGGATATTATTCAAATATAAATAGTTTTAAAGATAATTAATATTTTTTCACCTTCATCACATCGGCTAAAAGTTAGCTAATAATCTTTAAAAAATTTATTACACTAACAAGCCTCAACGGAATTGTATAAAACTTATATGTAATGAAAGCCCCATATGGGGAAAAGGAAATGATATATAGGAAGGAAGGAAGGAGATAAGTGTGTGAGTGACAGAAGAGAAAAACGAGTACAGGAAAAGCACAGATTGTTTCAAATAGCTTCAAAACAGGAGATGAAACTAAAATCTTTTGGGGAATTTGGGAGCTGCTTTCTCGTACGCGCGAGAGACTGAAATATAAGGACAGAGCGGCGCATTGTAAATCACACACCAAATCCAGAAGCCAGAGTGAGAAACTGGAGGACAGCCTCTGCAAGAAAAGTTCTATTTTTCACGCTGCATGCAGGGCAGATTAAGTTAAGCCAATACAGTCTCACCGTGAGCTTATTAATCCTAAGAGGGTATGTAAGTTTATTAAAAATATATGTATTACTAATATCATTTTATTTCAGATTTTATTTCTGATTGATTGTAGCAGATATAATAAAAAAGGGAATGACGCTAACCAGAGATAACCTTCACCGGCATTGTCAGGAAGCATAACCATTAATTGGTTAGCCAAATATATTATGGCTAATTCTTGCCTGGAAGCTTACGACATACCAGCAAGTACATAAGTGACTTGACATCCATAAGTGGAAGGCAAAGGTTATATCGTACCCATGTATCATAACATGTGATTTATTCATGTATATTGTTAATTCTGCACCTTATACATTATCTTATATCATGCTATCTCTGTAATATACTACCATGATTCATTCATTTACATACAAACACTGAAGACATGGTCGCATCATGAACAGCAGAGGGTGGTGAGATTGTTAGAACAATGGCCACCTATTACTTCTTGTTCCAGGTTTTTATGATCAATGTTTATGATCATTCCTGATCGAGAAACTAAAGACTTGAAGAAGTTGATCCAGCTCACTGAAGCCTAGAGGTCAACCAAACTTCAACACCTTAGTCCCCCGTAGTTATAGGGCGGGCTGAAGGAAAGTCTTCCGTACTCCAGTGTGTCGGAGGAACCTCGAGCAGACGTGGATAAAGTTGAGTTTATATATTTCCATCCAACAAATCCTGTGAGCAGTTCTAAAACGACTTTCTAATGATGAAAACTAGATGGCAAGAGATAATGTGACAAACTTGTTTTATAAATTCAGTGGAAGATAAATCCAAGACTTTTTTCTATTAGTTATTTTAATTTGTAACTGTAAATAATCATACATTTTACCATCTTCCAACACCCATTTATCATTACAAGAATATATAGATGTACATAATAAATTGGATAATTGTACTCATTTGACTTGTTAAATTTTTAACTGTTAAATTTTGAGTTACTTTTTCTAATTTAATTATAATATCACATAGGGTTACGATAGCGAAGTAGCATCTTATACTTCTGAAGCCTAAATCTATTGTCCAGCTCAGAGTATTCACAGCTGTAACTCACTTGTGATACCAGTGTACTTCTCGGGCACTGGAACTTCATACTTTCTGGAGAGAGATTCTACTTCTGCTCTACCACTACTATCATACTAGGAAAACCTTTCGCTACACTACTACTACTACCACTACTATTACTACTACCACTACTATTACTACTACCACTACTATTACTACTACTATTACTACTACTATTACTACTAGTATTACTACTACTATTAAAATTACTACTACTACTACTACTACTACTATTACTACTAGTACTACAGTGCAAGCTTTTCCTTCACGGGGACTATAACTGTAGTGGTTGCAACATGTTCCATAAGGAGCGAAAAGTAACGTGATGATAATTTATGTGTATGCAATACCTGAGCAGGCTCAAGAAAAGTAACTAGGACATGATTATGTATTTGCATTGAATGTATTATTCATGATCTCCCTTTGTTTTCTTACTTACTTACTTACTTACTTCCCCTTCTACCGTGAGGTGTAGAGGTTTGAAAGAGAGAGCGCCAGACTATCCTATCGGCTGTCTTCCTCCTGGCCTGGTTCCATTCTAGTCCTCGGTCCTTCAAAGATTGTTAATGTTGTCCTCCCAGCGGACTCTGGGTCGTCCTGGGGGTCTGGATCCCTGGCTCTTTGTTTCCCATGCTTGTCGTGGTAGCCGATCTTCTCCCATTCTGCAGACATGGCCAAACCATCTTAGTTGGGACTGTTCTACTTGGGTCTGCAGGGGGTGGGATTTTAGGCCTTGACGTATCGTCTGGTTGCGGACCATGTCTCTTCTTGTTACTTCAAGAAGTAGTAGATACGCCTCTGAACTTACTTCATCATCAGGCGCATTGACCTTCAACAAATATGTTCTAGCATCCTATTGTCCTGTGCCATCCACTCACTTTCTTTCTATGTCTTCTTTACTCGCTTTCTTTCTATGTCTTCTTTATCCCTGTCATTTATGTCTTCAGAAACTGGGATATGCCATGAATTTAAAATAGGAACAAATGGCATTTAACAGATATATCTAAAGGCACTGGTCTCTCACGGAAAAAATGTCGGGTTCGAATCACGGTATCGTCCCGCTCCAGTCTATCCAGCTGTAAATGGGTACATGACTCTGCTCTTGAGCTAGGGAAGGAAACTGATCCCCCTACCTCTCGATGCTGGTCATAGTATGGTAACGTTTCTAACACTTCACTCCCCTACTTCAGTATCATATACGGGATTACCTTTTATCTGAAGGCGAGGTCCATTTCGATCTCTGCTTTCCGGGTCCCACTCGGTGCTGGGGCCCACGGGAGGCGCACGGCCCACCCGGGCAGTAGTTACGCCACTGAAATAAATGACCAACGATACGAACAGAAAGTCTACTTCAGGGACAAAAAAACATTAAAGGAAAGAAAACGAAGCGTAAATTTATAGAAAGTCCTAAATGAAGCACAAATTTCTATTCACCTTCGAGTGATTTCCATTTATATTTTAAGCAGGCATTTAGATTCCGCCCTCGTGATACAATATAAAGTGACTCCTTTTTTTCTTCTTCATATATCATCATATCATCAGTTGCCATCTCCACAACGAAGGTTGGCTGTAATGGATCTCCAACGTCTTCTGTCTCTTGTCTTGGTGGTGCACTCTGATAGACTCTTTCCTGTCCATCTCTTGATGTTATCTTCCCACTTATAGCGCTGTCTTCCCCTTGCACGTTTGCCTTCAACTCTCCCTTCTGTTATGGTCTTCTGCAAGGTGTTATGCCTTTTTATGTGGCCAAAGTATTTTAGCTGCCGAACTTTGATCTCCCTCATTAGTTCTCTTTTCATACCTAGATTTTCTAGGACCTCCTTATTTGTTTTCATCTCTTTCCATGAGATACGCCCCATTCTTCTATATATCCACATTTCAAGAGCCTCAATTCTTTCCTCTAAATGCTTATTCATCGTCCATGTTTCCGCACCATATAGAAATGCAGAATATATATAACACTTTATGATTCTCAGTTTTAATTTGTGAGATAACTGTTTAGATGTCAGTATATGGTTCGATCCCCAGATGAGGTGGGAATTTTTTAGGCCACAAACGGCTCCTGGGTCGACCCAGCCCCAAATGGGTATCAGAGCACCTATCTGTATTTGAAAAGCTGTGTATCATTAACAAGGAATATATTTACCTATTTTTGGCAGATTTTAGTTGGCGCGGTTGACGGAGGAATACCGCCACTAACAGGAACGCTTACAGTTGAGGTACATATATCGGACGTGAATGACAATTTTCCCAATTTTGAGCCCCCGTTCTATGTCAAGAAGATACCGGAGATTACCGGGACTAATGAAGTACTTGTACAGGTACGAGTATGTCTGTGCGTATAATTTTAGGATTTATGTTCTAATTTGATTTAATTCACGTCTTCCTGTGCTTTATATTTCTAAATTTCAAACTATAATGTTCTTGGATATCAAATCTAATCTGTGTCCTTCCCGGGGGTCTCGGAAGAGACAAAGAAATAATATTCCCTATCGCATCCTCAGACGACTAATGAAGTTGTTCATGGGGCTGGCAACCTCATTCTATAAAACAACCTGCCACGGAAAATGCCGCGGCAGGAGCATGTGAATACTCTGCAAAGGCTTCCTCAACAGGACCAGCTTCAGTGGTGGCTCTATGCTCGGTCAGGAGTGTCAAATAAAATGATGGTAGTGATGAGATACCGTATTAAGTTTATTAATATTTCATACAATTTTTATAGATGACGTAAAACCACAGTTAATGATTACACACATTTTACTATATCGGTGCAATTCTTCCCTCAGCTGAACAATTTCGGCCACAGGAAACTACAACTTTTTTCGAAAGGCAGTTTAAAAAAAAAAACAACCCATATTTAAACATCTATTTATACACTAGTGTAAAGAATATAGCATCACGGAAAATACAGCCATTTTCACTGCAGAGATGGTGGCAGTACTAAAAGCACTAGAAATGTTCTCTAATAACCCTCCCAAAAAACTAACAGTTTTAACTGACTCTCTTTCAACAATTAAAGCACTTAGAAACTTACGAGAATGTAGTAGACCTGATATAGCAGAGGAGATATTTCTTGCTACTAGGCCTACATACTTATATTCCAGAGGATGTTCAGTCTTAATTGCTTGGATACCTTCACATGTTGGCATAGAAGGAAATGAAAAGGCAGATAAAGAAGCCAAGAAAGGTAGATCTGATAAAAATTTAATAAATGTAGGGATGAGTAAATCAGAGATTAAGAGCTTAATTAAAGATTTAATAACAGATGAATGGAAAGCAGAGTGGGATAAAAATCTTAATGGAAGACATGCATATAAGATGTTCAAGGCTCCAACAAGAAAATGTCATATCTAGGGAATTGAAAATTCCCAGTAATAAGAAACTTCTCAGACTACAGCTGGGAAAAGGCTATTTCAGAATAGAAGAACCTTACTGTCCAGGATGTTAAAATGTAAGAGGTATGAACAAATGAGAATACCCATATTAGATTATTTGCAAGCATCCAACTTAACTATAAATATAGAAGAGGTGTTAAGAATAGACAGACCTAGGGAACTGCATAATATAGTCAAACAATATTTAACACGAACAAATGTTAATATATAGTGGCAGGGAATGTGAAGGTCTGATGCTGTTCTTACAATGCATATGACTTTTAACAGATGAAAGTCAATTAAATATCTATTAGTCAGTTATATAACTGGAACCACCAGGCCATTACACCCCTCCACTTTAATATTATTCTTGTTCAGAGTTTCTTCTTGATTTTGTTTGTTTGTTTTTAAAAAAATATATTTAACGTATAAGCACAATTGTGATTGTCCCTATTTACAATGATTAACAAATGTGATGCCACTTTCTCATATCGGCAGTTGTTCATATTATTTGGAATTGAAAACAATATACTGTATATCCTAATTATAACCCATCAGAGGTTGAACGGGATATTTTTCTTCATTAATTAAAAAAAAAAAGCCTGTCATAAGACGGGAATTAAATTCAAAAGCACCAATACCTAACGGCAATTTTACTTATTCAAAAGTATTTTAAAAAACCACTGTGCATCACCGCAGTACACGAACTATGTAACAGCAGCGAGGATCCCAATGTGTGTATACGGGATCACACATTCTATAACTACTAGTAATAACCCGTCAAAATTGAAATGTTTTTAATTATAGTGTGTTGTTTCTGTTACATGTATTACAGACGGTACTATCACTACTGTGGTCATTTCATTGCACGCTCAATATCATTAGATATTGAATTATCTATTTAACCGTATTTGTTGGCGGAACCAATCCGGAAAACCTTGTTTCAAAGCTTAGTATTTATTAACGCTGAAAGTGGTAGTAGTACATTTTTAAGACTAGCCCTGTTTAAGGCTTTATCGTGCTAGCTAAAAATGAAATGGAGTTGCAGGAAATGGTTGCTACAATAGTGACAGAAAGTTAAAATTAAGGCCTACGCCCTCATAGCAAAAAGACAGAAGTAATGGTCGTCTTCAGAATGACTTCTCCAAAATTCACTATCAAAGTAAATGGAACAGTTTTAAAACAAGTCAATAGATTCAAATACCCATGCACGTTAATAACGTCTGATGGAAGATGCATCTCAGAATTGAAGAGTGGAATTGCCCAGACAAAAGCAGCACTCAGTAAAATGAAGAGTATTTTGTGCAGCAAGTCTTTGTCAGTGGAAGTAAGGATGAGAATTCTTCAGTGTTATATAGAACCAATCCTGACTTACGGAAGTGAGTCATGGACAATTAGTAAACACGTACCCCATCGAGGCCAGCTCCTTGACGTGGAGATGGGGCTCAAGTACAGCCATCAGCGGCTGAAAAACCAAGACTGGCCAGGCCCTCCTACACTCGAGCAAGACCACAGTCTGCCCTAGCAAGTCAAGGTGCTGAAGACGGAGGCAACCAGCCAAGAGGCGCACCACAGCAATCAGGATGCCACGCACATGCGCTATGGAAGTATGCCTATATCTGCAAAACGTTATGGCACTCGCCCTGTGACGGACACCCATGCAGGCGCAGTGCCGGGCCCTCTGCCTCGGAAGGGCCCAACCCCTACTACTGGGGGTCCTTCTCAATTGCCCCGTGGAGCCAGGAGGCATGAGAATAGAGCTACTGGCCAAGCAAAGAAAAGACCATTTAAAATAATGCACTGGAATGCTGAAGGCGTCAGTAGTAAAAAAGACGGCTACAGCAAAAAATTAGAGCTCGAAAATATCTTGAATAACTACAAAAGACAGTGAAGTTTATACAAGAAACAACATTGCAGATATAGACAATATAGTTCAAGCGAACGAAAGAAGAAGAAGAAGAAGTAAACACGTAGGAAAAGCACTAGAGGCAACAGAGATGTTTTACAAAAGAATGCTAAAAGTACCATGGTCAGCTAAATTGAGTAATTCTTAAAGAGGCCCACCCACAAAGGAAGCTTATTCCTGAGATTAGAAAGAGACAATCCACTTTCTTTTGGCATGTTATGAGAAGTAGGAAGCTGAAGTACCTCGTGACAGCAGGAAATATAGAGGGAAAAAGAGACAGGGGACGACAAAGAGAGAAGATTCTGGACAGTTTGACATCATGGCATGGAAAGAAGTCAACAATAGAATTGATCAATAGTGCTGTAGACAGGAAGTTGTGGAGAGACATGATCGCCTACACCCCCAGTCTTACTTACTTAGTCGTTCCTCTTCTACCGTGAGCTGTAGAGGTTTGTAAGAGAGAGCGCCAGACTATCCTATCGGCTGTCTTCCTCCTGGCTTGGTTCCATTCTAGTCCTCGGTCCTTCAAAGATTGTCTAATGTTGTCCTCCCAGTGGACTTTGGGTCGTCCTGGAGGTCTGGATCCCTGGCTCTTAGTTTCCCATGCTTGCGGTGGTAGCCGATCTTCTCCCATTCTGCAGACATGGTAATTAATGATGATGCTCTACGGAGAACTAAAGGCTAATGATGACCAATTTACATGGCAGGTTCAAGCAACAGATGCTGATAGTGGTCCTAATGGTGAGGTGGTCTACTCATTCTCAGCCCAACAGCCTCAAGACGACCTCAGCTTCTTTCGTGTGGATGAAAAGACTGGAGAGATCTTCCTGACCAGGTCTGTGGAAGCCAGGGCTGGTTCTGACATTAACCTGATGGTTGAAGCTAGTGATCGAGGTCACCCTCCCAAAGTCTCCAGAACTATAGTAACAGTAAGTCTTTGTTGACATTACCATTTCAGCCATCATTGTGACCACCAGCGCCACTTAATTTATGCGCCACTATCATGAGCAGTCTTAACCATGACTCTTTTCATCATCACCAAGATTATCATAATTCACAATCATGACTCATTATCCCATCGTTGTTGTAATTTTCGTGTCACCACGACTGTCATCATCACCATCACTGCTATAATTTACATATCATCATTTATCATCACAATTCTCATCATCATTATCATTAATATAATTTACATATAATTTATCATCACAATTCTCATTACTAAAGTTAGTTGCTTATCCTTTACAGGACGTGGCAATCAACCCCAGCTTTTATTGGCTGTTTGTGATTTTTCTAGGCATTTTTTTTCATTCAGTAGTTTGCCATTGCTTTCTGAACGGTACGGGCTTATACCCTTGTTTAAAATCCACACAAAGCGATCTGCTACCAAACCGCCTGCAGCAGGTTTCGAACCTGGTATATCTGGATTATGAAACTGCGTTCATATCCATTAGGCCACAGACATTACTATAATTTACAATTCATCAATTATCATCACAGCTCTCACCATCACCATTATTATTAATATTTACATGTCATTCATGCATGGAGGCACATCTGGAGTCATCCTTATATGACCACCAGCTATGCACAATGCTATAGTATATAGATGTGAAAGTTAAACTGTCAGTGAGGCTAATTACACCCTCAATAACTTTTTAAATCATCCACAAAATTCCAGGGTTTCCCCCTGTGGTGAAACATGTTGAGAACTCAGCATTGTACACTAAGCTTGGAGGAGTCACTTGACCCCAAATGTAATTCTTGCTTTTACCTGGTTGGCTGCAGGAAGATCTCACTATGGACCCATGATAGACATGGGGAGCTGAGAAGTGGCTCTGTGCAGGACATGGAGAACCCCCTTGGATGGCGGGAATGCAAGTATGCCACACACTTCTTCCTCCTAGCTTGGGATCAGATGTGATGAACCTTTAAATGCAAGCCAAGCTGGAAAAACTGGAGTTAATGACTTCAACTCAACACATTCCGATTTGGCTGAAAAGCCACAGGAAAAGCCTAGATCTACAGTGTAGATAATACCAAGGAGTCTTCAATTTGGTATTGGCTGCAAAAGAGCAAGATCCTCAGCAGCCCTAGTTAAACAACAATAACATGTCAATCATCATGACTATTATCACTGCTATAATTTACTCGTACATACCATCATTCATCATTTCGTATCACCACCATCAATATTATAATTTTACATATCATTTATCATCACAGCTGTTATCATCACCATCATTATTGTGATCTACTTGTCATTCATTATCACAACTATCATCATTGCTATAAATTACATATCATTCACCACAATGACTATCAGCAGTGCTATAAACTATCTTCTTCTTCTTTGATCCTTAGCCGCCGACCGTCAAAGCAGTCAGTGGCCATCACACCTAGTGGTGTCTTGTAGGGCAACAACAAATTGATTCCACTTTGCTCGGTCGGTGGCCATCCTTCGTACAGTGCCCCAACTCTGGTTCATTCTTTGCATCTCAGCCTCCACAGTTCTCCGCCAGGTTGTTTTTGGTCCGCCTCTCTTTCGTTTTCCTTCAGGGGTCCAAAGCATAGCTGTTCTTGTGATGGCATCGGGGTCTCTTCTGAGGACATGGCCAACCCAGCTCCAGCGTCTGCCAGCTATGATGGTGTGCATGTCCTCTTGCTTGCTACGAGTAAGCAGATCTGGGTTGGGTATGGTATTCGGCCAAAAGATTCGTTGAATTTTTCTGAGGCATGTTTTGTGAAAAGAGGACAATTTTGACATTTCCTTCTCTGTGACTCTCCAGCATTCCGCACCATAGAGAAGCACAGAAAGCACGCAACTCTGATATAATCTTAATTTTTGTGCTTGTGCTGTATTGGGAGGACTTCCAGATGTTATTTAGGCTAAAAAAGGCTGTTCTTGCCTTATTCATTCTGATGTTGATGTCTTTGCCTGCCCCGCCGTCTGGTGTTACTATGCATCCTAGGTATGTGAAGGTGTCTGTCTGTACCAGTTGGATTCCTTACTGATATGGGCTCAGGGTTGCTCACATTGAGCGTCATGACCTCTGACTTCTTTAAATTGATGTTCAAGCCCACCTGCTGGCTAAACTTGTAAAGTCTATCCGTTTTTTCCTGGAAGTGTTGATGTGAATGTGCTAGTAGTGCAATGTCATCTGCATATTCCAGATCTTCTAATGTAGAAAATGTAGTCCATCTTATTCCTCTTGAACTGCCCTCTGTTGTCTGTCGCATCACCCAGTCTATGACTGTTAAAAATAGAGTGGTTGATAAGGGGCATCCCTGTCGTACTCCTGTCTTCACCTCAAAGGTTAGGTTGCTCTGCCCAACACTACACGTAAAGTTGGCATAGAGGCTTTTTATGATTGACACTATGCAGCTTGGAATTCCATAAGCCCTCAGTATTTTCCATAAACTGTCCCTATGTATGCTGTCAAAAGCCTTTTCAAAATCAACGAAATTAATGTACAGCTGTCTTTGCCATTCTGAGCACTGCTCTATAATGTTCCTGAGAGTGAATATATGATCTACACATCTTCTGTTCTTTCTAAATTCTGCTTGTTCTTTCGTCAGTTTGTGGTCTACTGCTTTTGAAATTCTCTGTATAATTATCCTGCCTAGTATTTTGCTGGGAACTGAGAGAAGAGTGATTCCTCTCCAATTATTGCAGTCTGCAAGATCTCCCTTTTTGGGCAATTTGACAATTATTCCTTTGATCCACTCTGATGGTGTTGTCCCCGTTTTCCAGACTTGTGCAAATAGTGGTTCTAATAGTTCTGCTGCTAGCTCAGGGTCTGTCTTAAATAGCTCTGCATTTAAGTTATTATGGCCAGGAGTTTTTCCGTTCTTTAACACTTTGATTGCTGTGATGATTTCTTCTTTTCGTGGAATGTCTGTATTTACATCTAGATCGTTTTCAGCCTCAGGAACATTCAATTGTGTCTCTGGTGGTTCCTTGTTCAGAGTCTCTCTGAAGTGCTCTGCCCATCTTGTTTCCTGTCCCTCTGCTGTCGTGATGAGATTTCATTGCTTATCTCTTACTAATGTAATATTGTTTGCACCTCGTTTTCCGCTGATGAATTTAGTTATTTTGTATACTGTGCTTTGTTCATTTCTCAGTGCTGCCTCTTCTGCCTGTCTTGCAAGATCGTCTAGGAAATTCCTTTTGTTGGCTCGGGTTTGGCATTTAACTTCCTTGTCCAGCTGACTGTACTGTTCGCTATATAGTTGCTTTAACCTGGGGGACTTCGCTTCTGTTTTCTTTCTTTTCATTTCCTTTCTCAGTGTTATGGTGTTTAGTGTTTCTGGTGTTATCCAGTCTTGCTTCTTCCTTTCCTGGAATCCCAAGCATGATTTGCTGCTTTCCTTATATATTGTTGAAATGGTGTTGAATTTCTGGTCTATATCATCAGTCAATGTCTTTTCATGACTTTTGGCAAATTGATATCGTTTCTTTATGTCAGCCGCAAAAGCTTTTCTGGTAAGGGGGTCCTTCAATTTGCTGATGTCAAACCTTTTCTGTGTAGTTAAGTTGGTCCAGCCCTTCTTAGTTTCACTTTCAGTTTTGCTACTACTAAATGGTGATCACTTCCCACATCTGCACCTCTTCTTACCTTCACATCTTGTAATGCATGTCTCCATCTACCGTTAATCATAATGTGGTCTATTTGGTTTCTGTCCCGACCATTTGGTGATTCCCATGTTAATTTGAGAATTTCTTTATGTGGGAAAAGTGTTCCTCCAATGACCAGGTTGTTAATACTACAGAAACTTATTAATTTATCCCCATTTTCGTTTGCTGTTCCGCGGCTGCATTTCCCCATTACTCTTTCATTATGTGTATCTATTCTTGTATCGTGTTTTGCGGTCAGGACGTCCGTTCTCATGTCAGTGGCTTCCTTTCGGCTTTCACCACTGACAGTCATACGAGCCTCAGACTCCGGATGTCCATCCCGCAGCAAAGTTTGTTTATTCATTGTTGTTTCCGTAACTTCAATTTTTTTTTACATAGACAGTGGTGTCAGCCCTATGCTAAAACCCCCAACCTGGAGGACCAGGGTGTCTGCTTTCATCTGACCCCTGCCTGCGCAAACCTGTCCAGCTTGGTAGAACCTTCCAGGAGTAAAACTCCCGCTAGCATAGCTATGGGGGTAATCAGGGTACGCAAGCCGCCATACATCGACAAGGTATTGACACCGGTGATGGCAGGCTATAAACTATGTTTTATCATTTATCATCATGACAATCATCATTAATATCATTATTATGATTTACATATCATCCTGATCATCACAAATGTCATCATCAGAACTATTAACATCATTATTATAATTTTATATACCAACATTAAAGTCGTCCACTTCTTGTCAGCCTTTTATAAATATTTTATAAAACAAGCTTTTAACAAATCAGAATGATGATTACATGTCTTGTCAAAGCTGATATTCTGTCATCTATTTAACTGTATTTGTTGTCTTGTCAAAGCTGATATTCTGTCATCTATTTAACTGTATTTGTCCTCACTCCATATAGTTCCCAGAGGTCTCTGAAGAGACAAAGAAAAAATAAGACTGCTGCACCCTCAGGCAGGTCGTACAAGGTGACTAATTTGAGGTTGTGCATGGTGCGTGCAACCTCCTCGTGTAAAACAAATTGCCATAGAAATTATCACTGCAGAAACATGTGACTGCTTGGTGTAGGATTCTTGCAAGGGAACCAGCTACAATGGTGGCTCCATGTTCCATAAGGAGCAGGAAGAGAAATTATTATGATGACTAGTGTAAAAGCACGTCATAAGACGGGAATTAAATTCAAAAGCACCAATACCTAATGGCAACAAAACCAATGAGCATCACCACAGTACACGAACTACATAGCAGCAGCGAGGATCCCAATGTGTGTATATGTGATCACACATTCTATAACTACTAGCAATAACCGGTCAAAATTGACAGGTTTTTAATTATAGTGTATTGTTTCTGTTACATGTATTACAGACGGTACTATCACTACAGTGGTCATTTCATTGATTGCAGGCGACCATCATTAGATATTGAATTATCTATTTAAACGTATTTGTCCCCAGATACAGATAGAGGACACAATCAACAGCATTGCTGAGATCATCGTTGACACGCTAGGTGGATCGAATGAGGGGGTGGCTGAAGTGTCAGAGTATGCAGAGGTTGGCAAGGTTGTGGCTTACATCAGTGTGAGAGATCCAGATAGTGGGGACAATGGCCGGACGAGCTGTCATCTGAGTAGCCCAGAGTTTGAGCTTGTTAACTTGGATGGTGATGGGAAATTTAAGGTGAATGTGGGTGTCGTGGTTGTTGTTTGATGTTGGGGATGGTGCAGTTATTTATGGTGATGGAATTTGTTTTTGTTGTTTTTCATACTGGTATGGTTGTTGGTAAAGCTATTTTTGGTAATGTGGTTGTTTGTTTTTGGCTCATGGTGCAGTTGTTGTAAGCATAGCTTTTAACTTAGTTCTTCTGGGTAATGTAGTTGATGTTGGGGTAGTTGTTCATAGTTTTGTAGTAGTAGTTGTTGGTATGGTTGTTAATTTAGTTCTTCATGATGATCTAGTTGTTGGTGGTGTAGTTGTTCTTAGTGATGTAGTAGCAGATGCTGGTGTAGTTATTAATTTAATTCTTCACGATGATGTAGTTATTGGTGGTAAAGTTGTTCATAGTGATGTAGAAATAGTATTAATTGTTGATGTAGTTGTTAATTTAGTTCATCATGATGATGTAGTTGTTGATGGTAAAGTTGTTCATAGTGATGTAGTGGTAGTAATTGTTGGTGCAGTTGTTCATAGTGATGTAGTAGTGGTAGCTGTTGGTGACTTTTTCATAAGGAAATAGTTGATGGTGCATTAGTTCATAGTGATGTTATAGTTAGTTGTGTAGTTGTTCATGGTGATGTAAATGCTTTTGGTATAGTTGCTCACGGGGATATAGTTATTGTTGCTGTAGTTGTTCATAGTGATGTTGTTGTTGTTGCTGTAGTTCATATTGATGGTGTAGTTGTTCTTGGTGATGTAAATGTTTTTGGTATAGTTGCTCATGGGGATATATTTATTATTGCTGTAGTTGTTCATAGTGATGTAGTTGTTGTTGTTGGTGTAGCTGTTCATAGTAATAGTGTAGTTGTTCTTGGTGATGTAAATTTTATTGGTTTTGGTGTTCATAGTAATGTAGCTGTTTTTGGTGTATTTGTTTATGATCATGTAGTTGTTTGTGTAGTTGTTCATCATGATTTAGTCATTGTTGGTGTAGTTGTTCAGAGTGATGTACCAGTTGTTGGTGATGTAGTAGTTGTAGTTGCTCATGATGATGTAAATGTTGTTGGTATATTTAATCATGGTGATGTAGATGTTTTTGATAAAGTTGGTCATAGAGATGTAGAAGATGTTGGTGTAGTTGTTCATGGTGCTGTAGTGGTTGTTGGTATAATTGTTCATGGTGGTGCAGTAATTGTTGGCATAGTTGTTCATAGTGATACAGTAATTGCAGGTGTAGTTGTTCATTGTGATGCAGTAGTTGTTGGTATAGTTGTTCATGGTGGTGCAGTCATTGTTGGTGTAGTTGTTCATGGTGGTGCAGTAATTGTTGGTGTAGTTGTTCATGGTGGTGCAGTAATTGTTGATGTAGTTGTTCATAGTATTGTAATTGTAGTTTGTATAGTTGTTCATGGTGGTGCAGCAATTGTTGGTGCAGTTGTTCATGGTGGTGCAGTAATTGTTGGTGTAGTTGTTCATAGTGATGTAATTGTTGTTGGTGTAGTTGTTCATGGTGATGCAGTAATTATTAGTGTAGTTGTTCATAGTAATGTAATTGTTGTTTGTGTAGTTGTTCATGGTAATGAAGTAATTGTTGGTGTAGTTGTTCATGGTGATGCAGAAATTGTTGGTGTAGTTGTTCATAGTAATGTAATTGTGGTTGTTGTAGTTGTTCATGGTGGTGCAGTAATTGTTGATGTAGTTGATCATGGTGGTGCAGTAATTGTTGGTGTAGTTGTTCATGGTGATGTATTTGTTTTTGGTGTAGTTGTTCATGATGATGTAATTGTTGGTGTAGTTGTTCATAGTAATGTAAATGTTGTTGGTGTAGTTGTTCATAATGATGAAGTAATTGTTGGTGTATTTGTTCACAGTGATGCAGTAATTGTTGGTGTAGTTGTTCATGGTGATGTAATTTTTGTGGTGTAGTTGTTATTGTAAATTTATTGAATCCCTGTGCTCCACTGGTTCCTGAAAGGTATTGATGATGACTTCATTCATTTTCCCATGCACACAGGCTGAACTGATGACCACACTGGACCGGGAGCAGAGGGACATGTACAAAGTCACTATTACATGTGCTGATAGTGGTTTCCCTCCCCTGACGGCCACAGCAGACTTTTCCGTCAAGGTGCTGGATGAAAACGACCAGGAGCCAGTCTTCTCTATGAAGAATTATGAGACAACAGTCAATGAGAGTAACTCTGTTGGTATGTAGTAGGCTTGTACCTTGAAGCAGTCATTGATCACCTTCAGCCAGGATTAATAGATGAGATAGATTTGTGATCATCTACTGCCTTGGTGTATAGTTGACATCTGTGTAAATGTAGTGACCAGGAGCCAGTCTTCTCTATGAACAATTATGAGACAATAGTCTTACTTACTAAGTCATCCCTTTTCTACCATGGGGTGTAGAGATTTGTCAGAGCATGCCATATTGGCTGTCTTCCTCCTGGCCTGTTTTCAGTCTAGTCCTCAGTCCTTCAGAGATTGTCTAATGTTGTTTTCCCAACTAACTCTGGGTCATCCTGGATGTCTGGATCCCTTGCTGTTGGTCTCCCATATTTGTTGTGGTAGCGACCTTCTCCCATTCTGTATATATAGCCAAATCATCGTAATTGGGACTGTTCCACTTAAGGCAACAGTCAATGATAGCAGCTCTGTTGGTATGAACAGTAGGATGCTTGTATCTTGAACCAATCGTTGATCATTTCCTACCTTGGTAAATAGTTATACAGATCTTCTTTCTTGTTCACTCTCAAATAACCACATCTTATTAGATAAAAGTAGTTCCTGGGGGGTCAGGTCTCTGGTAAGACAGATAATGAACAGGACTACTGCTGCCTCAGGAATGTCATACAAGGCAACTAATATGAGTTTGTGCATGAGGCTGGAAACCTCATTATTGCTACAGAAATCACCACTTCAAGAGCAAGAGGGCTTTGTGCAGGCTTCCTGCAAGAGGACCAGCTGCTATGTTGGCCCCATGTTTCATATGGAGTGAAAAGGAACAATAATCTCTTTTATTTAATTGGCAGTCTTTCTGTAGCAACCTGTTTGACATAATGAGGTTGTCAGCCTCATGTATAACCTCATATTAGTCATCTTGTACAATATGCCTGAGGGAACAATATTCTTATTCTTTTTTTTTTTGTTTGTCTTATCAGAGACCCCCAGGACCTACAAGAGGTGTCTACTGGGTGTTCTTACATGCCTAAAAAAAAAAAACCCATTTATTTAACACTCGTTATACAGATGTTCAGTTCTCCTTGTGAATTCATACATATATGTAACCACCTTAGTAGATTGGTGATGGTTTGTTACAATGTGCTTTCATTCATTTTGTGACATTCATTTATAACTGCTTGTTTCAAACTGTCAGTAAAATAATAACGTAATATTCCCAGTGAGAAGATGACATTGGCAATGGATAGGACACACACTGAGGAAGCCTCTTGATAGCATTGCAAGGTAGTCCTTTTTTCTGGAATTCCCAGAGTAAGAGAGGCAGAGGTAGACCAAAAAACAGACAGAGAAGAGAACTTTGGACATGAAGAAGATGAAGAAGACATGGAAAGAACTTAAGCAGATGGCACAGGACAGGAAGACTTGGCATAAGATTGTTGAAGACCTGAGCTCCTTGAGGAATGAAGAGTGATGTAATGTTGTTACTAGTGTCTAAAAGAAACTTATGTAACTTTATAAAGTGTTGAACCGTATACCTATTTATGATACCTTTAATTTTTACAGGTGCCTTCATAATTCAGGTCACAGTCACAGATGGAGACATGGGAGATAATGCAGATATTTCCTTAGAAATTGTTGGCTCCAACAAACACTACTTTGATATAGATGAAACAGGAAAGATAACTGCAAAAGTATCATTGGACAGAGAGTATTCTGACAAGATAGTGGCAACAATTGTGGCTACAGACAAGGGTAATCCGCCCTTGTCTTCCTCTGCTACAATTACTGTAAACCTCCTTGATGTAAATGACGTGACACCAGAATTTTCTCAGGCGATTTACATGTTTGAAGTTGAGGAAGAACAGCCTCCTGGAGAACTCACTGGCATTCTTTCAGCATCTGACAAAGACCTCGGTACAAATAAGGACATATTCTACCGATTTCAAGATTCACGTATGCAGAACAATGGCATTTTTGTTCTAGGAGAAGAAGATGGAGTTATCCAGACAAATGCAATTTTGGACAGAGAACAAAAAGAGTTCTATAACCTCATCGTCCTCGCTGTAGATAAAGGTGAACCATCTCTCACAGGTACTGCAAGCGTCATTATCAAGATAATAGACACCAATGACAATGATCCGTTCTTCTTATACCCAGTGCTAGACAATAACTCCATCATCATACCCCATTCTGTTGAACCTGGGAAGAAGATTTTATCAGTACAAGCTCATGATATAGATGCAGACCTCAACGCTAAAATCATCTACTCCCTCAGCTCTGTGAATGCTTCAGCACCTTTTGCCTTAGACTCTATCTCAGGAGCACTTTTCACAAAAGATCGTTTCACCCAAGCAGAAATTGGACTGTACATTTTGACAATCATGGCCAACGACCAGGGGCCAAAGCAGCAAAGAGCTACCCAGATTCCTCTATACATCGAAGTTTATTTTGACAATTCAACAATTTTTTCAGCTGTGGCCACTGCTGGTATGCCAAGGGAGATTATAACAGTATTGATTGTTGTAAGCATGGTACTGTTTGTTGCCCTTGTCATAACTTTGACAGTGCTATGCATCAAAAGACGCAAGGCAAAGAAAAATCTGAAAGGGAGTGTACCAAACTCAGGTATGACATTTACTCACCTTCCATTTTCATATATATATATATTTATAAAAATGTTACAGGTCCGTAATCGTCGGGGATAGCTGTGTTTCGGAAACTGGATTTTTTAAAGTTTGCAGACGTCTCCCAAATCATATTCGAAAAAAAGCACAAAGTCGCCAAAACTGCTTTTTCTTTTTTTCTAAAATCATCCACTGTCGCCCAATATGTGTTCCAAAATCGTCAAAAAGTAGCCCAAAGTTGCTAAAAAAATTTTGGTTTTTGCGTGTTTAGATAAATCAATAGGGAACCTGTACTAACAGATAACTTGTGAATAAAAATTCACTGCAGTAAAGCTAAAACAATGGGCATAGGTGATCATGTCTCTCCATAACTTCCTGTTCCCAATCCTGTCGTTGACTTCTTTTCATACCACAGTATCAAAATGTCCTGTATCTTTTCTGGTAGTTGTTACTATCTCCTTTTTCCTTCAGTGTTTCCTGTTGTCAGAATATATTTCTGTTTTATTCTTCTCATAACATGTCCTAAGAAAGTGGATTGATTCCTTATTATATAAATCTTCTTCTTCGTACACTCTCAGACGTCAACTTGATTATATTCAAAGAAAGCAGTGGTCAGCTATCTCCAAGATGCTTTTCCAGGAATGTGGTAGCCACATGTCATTTCTCTGTTCCTTATATGTTAGGCATCTTTGAAGCAATTGTCAGCAGTCATTTTGTCAGTGCCACAGTCTTATTAAATAAGTCGCAAAAGAGATATGGGTCCAATGTAGGATATTTGAGACAATACAGTATTTTACCATGTGTTGGGTTTATTCAGGCATCAGGTGAACACGCTGCTGTCTACCCTCAAGGTACAGAACAGAGACATTAATGAAGTGGTAAAAGACTTCAACAGATGCATACTACAAGCTGCAAAAGAAACCATTCCCAAAGGATGCCGGCGTAACTACATACCATACTGGTCCAGCACACTCCAAGAACGTCAGGAAGCCATGGACAGGGCTAGAAAGGACGCAGAGTCTCAGCCTTCACTTGAAACTCACAACAAATGGAAAAAGGCTGTAGCAGAGTTTCAGAGAACAAAGCTAGAAGAAAAACGGAAAAGCTGGAGAACTAAAACGGCATCGCTGAACCTTGAGAAAGACGGCAGGAAACTTTGGAGATTAGTCAAGTCTCTAAATGAAGAGCGTTCCTCACCTAGGCAGACTATCACATTGGATGAAGGTGGCAAACTTTTCAGAGGAAAACAAGCTGCAGACTTGTTTGCTAGAAGATACAGTTCAGAAAGCAACTTACCCATTAACATAGATCATCAGAGAGAGATAAGAAAAGAAATACTGGCAACCATGGGACAGACAGATACTCCTGCCCCAATGAGGGAACCCATCACACTAGGAGAACTACAGAAGGCTATTTCCAAGCTTAAGTTTCAAAAGTCACCCGGCCCAGACAAAATCAGCAACGAAATGCTAGTAAATCTGAGCTCAGCAGCAAAGACAAAACTGCTTGAGATATTCAACCACAGCTGGTTGAAAGGAACGGTACCCCAAGTGTGGAGAGAAGCCATCACAATACCCATGCTAAAGAAAGGGAAATGTGAGACCGAGGCTGCAAGTTACCGGCCAATCAGTCTCACAAGCTGTGTTGGGAAGACTATGGAGCGAATAGTCAACCACAGATTGAAATGGTATTTAGAGTCTGAGCAGATCCTGGTGCCGGAACAAGCTGGATTTAGAGAGTGCTACAGTATAGAAGACCAAGTTACTTACTTGTCTCAAGCAATAGAAGATGCCTTCCAGGAGAAGAAAAAGGTCCTAACGATCTGGGTCGACTTCAAGCAGGCCTTTGACAAGGTGTGGAAAGATGGCCTCATTGCAAAACTTAGGAGAAGTGGAATCCAAGGCAACATGATGAAATGGATCCAGTCATACTTGCATAACAGGAGAACTAGAGTCACTCTTGACGGTCTGCAGAGCAGAAAAGTGTTGCTCCATCAGGGGGTACCTCAAGGAGGAGTAATTTCCCCAACACTCTTCCTTGTTTACATCAATGACCTGGTGAAAGATCTCCCTGCAGGAGTTAAAGCTGCCTTATATGCAGATGACCTAGTACTCTGGTGCGCTGATGAAAATGTCACTACAGCAAATTATAGAATGCAGCGGGCAGCAGACATGCTAGTGTCATGGGCAGAGAAATGGCTTATCACAATAAACACAGACAAAACCTCCACAACACTGTTCTCCCTCGCCCCCAGGACAAATCAGCTAACATACACCTAGGGACAACCGTGATCAAGGAAGAAAGCTACCCCACCTATCTTGGGGTGACATTTGACCAAAGGCTTACATGGAATAAGCATATTGAAAACGCAGAAGGAAAGGCCCGAAGACGACTAGGCATACTCAGAAAATTAGCAGGTACCAACTGGGGAGCAAATGAACGAAATCTAAAGAAGATTTATAATGGAGTAATAAGACCACACTTAGAGTTTAGCTCAGCAGCATGGTCATCAGCTGCTAACTCACATCTGCAGTCTTTGGACAGGGTGCAAAATCAAGCTCTCAGGCTCATTACAGGAGCCATGAAAACTACACCAATAACAGAGATGCAGAAGGTTGCTGGATTACAGACATTGTCCCATAGAAGAGACACAAAAACCATGATCCAGATGGAAAAGTACAACAGTATGCCAATGCGCCCAATGAAGGCAAGACTAGATGATCTGGCACACCACTGAAGCCCACCCTATACCCTGTACCATGGGAGCAGGCCAGCAGTGCCCTCCAAATTAATACATCAGTCAGTGGTCTCACAAGTGGATGTGAGTATAATGATCTGCAAAAACGAACTGCTACATTGAGTATGATCCAAGAGAGCTATCCCGATCAATCATGGATACATGCCTATACAGATGGATCAGCAACTAATGCTGTTAGGAATGGAGGTGCCGGTATCTTTATCTCATATCCTGACAACCACTATGAGACTAGGCACATTCCCACTGGTAAATTCTGTTCCAACTATACAGCTGAGGTTCAAGCTCTAGAGCAAGCTGCAAATATGATTTGTAACACCAACTCTGACTGCCACCAGGTAGTCATCCTCACAGATGCACTGTCTGTCCTGCGGGCTCTCAAGGGTGGTAAACTCCCGCATCTGAGAAATGAACTAAACAAGGTAGCTGCCAAAAGAGAACCATACTTCAGTGGGTACCATCTCATTGTGGTGTACCCGGAAATGAAAAGGCAGATAAACTTGCAAAAAAGGGAGGAGAATGTGAACAAGAAGATAATGAAGTCACATACTTTGAGAAAAAGAGAGCTATCCAGACTATCAGAAGAGAACAGAACCAACCAAAAGACGACTATCACACTCTCGACCGGCAGGGACAGACAACTATTTTTCCACTCAGGACAGGGCATAACAAACTGAATAAACACATGCACAAGCTACGACATTCAATTCAAATTTAGTTGAAAAACTTTAATCATGGAATGTGAAATATTTATTCATTTTCCTCATCTTGGAAATTACAGTATTCTTTTGCTTTCTTCAGCATCAACATCATCAACAGCTAAGCTACAGGGTGGATACTATGTTGCTCCTGGAGTTCGATGCTCATCTTCATCTTACACTGGCAAACAGGATGAAGGGACTTGTAATGATAATGGGGGTCATGAAGGTGGGGATGGCTCTAGAACCACCAACCCTTATGTTGTGATGCTGTCTCGAACGGAGGCTGAAGCACCAGCAGAGGTAACAGAATGGTTCTGCTACAAATTTTAAAAAATTTTAGTTTTAGCTCATTTTGGCAAGGTGCACGCCCATTCAACCTAGACATAAAGATTAATGTTTATATTAGAGACTGTTTTCAAATATAAAAGACCTTGTAGTCTGGTCTTTTAAATTCTGCCTTAAAACATTATTGCTTAGTTGTCCATGTACATGCAATCTGGTTATAATTATATCCATGTAATTTAATGAGTAAAGGCTTGCGTTGATTCCCTTTGAATCATTAATGATCTTGTTTGATGCAACTTCTGTTCTTTGCAAGGTGTGTGCCTTAGTTAGGTATATTCCATGTTTCTACATAATTTTATTTCTTCTTCCTCGTTCATCCTGAAAAGGGTGTTGGTTGCGTTGTGTCCATTTACAGCTTCTTCTTCTTCTCTTCTTCGATCCTTAACCACCGACCGTCAAAGCAGTCAGTGGCCATCACGCCTAGTGGCGTCTTGTAGGGCAACAACAAATTGATTCCACTTTGCACGGTCGGTGGCCATCCTTCGTACAGTGCCCCAACTCTGGTTCATTCTTTGCATCTCAGCCTCCACAGTCCTCCGCCAAGTTGTTTTTGGTCGGCCTCTCTTTCGCTCTCCCCCAGGGGTCCAAAGCACAGCTGTTCCCGCGATGGCACCGGGGTCTCCCCTGAGGACACGACCAACCCAGCCCCAGCGTCCGCCAGCTACGACAGTATGCATGTCCTCTCGCTCGCCACGAGCAAGCAGACCCCCGGTTGGCGATGGCACTCGGCCAAAAGATTCGGTGAATCCCTCCTAGGCATGCCGTGTGAAATGAGGACAACCCTGACATTTCCCTCTCCGTGACCCTCCAGCACTCCGCACCACAGAGAAGCACAGAAAGCACGCAACTCTGGTATAATCCCAATCTTGTGCCTGTGCTGCACCGGGAGGACCCCCAGATGCCACTTAGGCCAAAGAAGGCTGCGTAACCTATAGTTTCTCATTTCTGCCGTGACCTGTCTTAGTTTACCTGTCTCGTACATTGTCCTGACATTCCAAAATCCTATTCTTGTATCCTGTTTTGTGGTCAGGACATCCGTTTTCATGTCAGTGGCTTCCTTTCATTTACAGCAAAGCTGCGATATTTGCACCTTTCGGCCGACACATCCGACTTCAGCACGGCATTTTTTGGGACCGGGTTTGCCTTCCCACTTCGATCCCTACTCTCTCAGCCAGACTGCAGTGGTGCAGCCTGTTTCCAGGACCACCACGTGGAGGTGGAGAAGGGTCTTGGTCAGGTCTGGTTCGCTGACCCTGACGCAAGCAGTCAAGCTATAAGTCGCTGACTGCATTCATCTCTCTAGTTGCATCTTTGGTCCCTAATTTTATTTAAATTGTATATGTTTCTTTCTCTCTGGTGTCCTCATGCCCTTTTATCCAAATCGTCTGCAACTAGGGCTTGTATTATATTGAAGCAAGAGTAGACATATTTTCAGTGTCTTGTTTTAGCTTATTGGTAGCAGAAATCAGCACCTAATTATTAGTAAATAAAACAGAACAAGGGAATCTAAATAGAGCAGAGGTAGTAAATAGAATATTAAATGAAAATTTAAATAGAGCAGAAGTAAGAAAATAATGGCCCATATGTAGAACTAAAAAAATTTAGCCTAGCTAAAGTTAAGTATCAAAGATTTGATTCTGTAAAAACCCACAGACTGCCAGCTTTTACCGCTACCCAATTATTATTTTTTTCATTTTACAATACCAAATAAAAAAACAAACAACACACACAAAAAGTACGAAAAATCGACTATTTCTTGAAGAAAAAATGTTTATTTACTGTAAATACAATAAATGCCCTGTGTAGTTCTAGAGGAAGGGGGGGGGGGGGTGTGTGTGTGTGTGTGTTGGGCTCTTATGAAATAAAGAAAGAATAGGCTACTGCTTCCTCTGGCTACTAATATGAGGTTGTGCATGGGGCTGGCCACCTCATCGTGTAAAATTAATTGCTACAGAAACTGTAACATCCTATCCAACATTTTAGAGATATATTTAGATATGAGAGGAAGAGATACGGGACTTGGAATAATGGCTGTGTTATGAGATGCTAGACATGTTTGAATCTCTATGTGTAATGAATGTTAAGAACGACAAGAGTCTAGTATTTATTTCATTTAGGGGACTAAGATAGAATACTACAAAAACCACTGCAGCTAGAGGATGTGAATAGCTTTGTGCAGACTTCCTGCATGGGCCAGCTCCAGTAGTGGCTCCATGCTCCAAAGGGAGTAAAAAGGAAAATAATGATATACAATAAGTGACGAGAAGGGATAATGCTATAATCAATACAATAAGTGATGAGAAGGGATAATGCTATAATCAATACAATAAGTGACGAGAAGGGATAATGCTATAATCAATACAATAAGTGACGAGAAGGGATAATGCTATAATCAATACATTAAGTGACGAGTAGGGATAATCAATACAATAAGTGGTGACAAGGGATAATGCTATAATCAATACAGTAAGTGACAAGACAGGATAATGCTATAATCAAAACAATAAGTGATGAGAAGGGATAATGCTATAATCAATACAATAAGTGATGAGAAGGGATAATGCTATAATCAATACAATAAGTGATGAGAAGGAATAATGATATAATCAATACAATAAGTGACGAGAAGGGATAATGCTATAATCAATACAATAAGTGACGAGAAGGGATAATGCTTTAATCAATACAATAAGTGATGAGAAGAGATAATGCTATAATCAATACAATAAGTGACGAGAAGGGATAATGCTATAATCAATACAATAAGTGACGAGAAGGGATAATGCTATAATCAATACAATAAGTGACGAGAAGGGATAATGCTATAATCAATACAATAAGTGACGAGAAGGGATAATGCTATAATCAATACAATAAGTGATGAGAAGGGATAATGCTATAATCAATACAATAAGTGACGAGAAGGGATAATGCTATAATCAATACAATAAGTGACGAGAAGGGATAATGCTATAATCAATACAATAAGTGACGAGAAGGGATAATGCTTTAATCAATACAATAAGTGATGAGAAGGGATAATGCTATAATCAATACAATAAGTGACGAGAAGGGATAATGCTATAATCAATACAATAAGTGACGAGAAGGGATAATGCTATAATCAATACAATAAGTGATGAGAAGGGATAATGCTATAATCAATACAATAAGTGACGAGAAGGGATAATGCTATAATCAATACAATAAGTGACGAGAAGGGATAATGCTATAATCAATACAATAAGTGATGAGAAGGGATAATGCTATAATCAATACAATAAGTGACGAGAAGGGATAATGCTATAATCAATACAATAAGTGACGAGAAGGGATAATGCTATAATCAATACAATAAGTGACGAGAAGGGATAATGCTATAATCAATACAATAAGTGGTGAGAAGGGATAATGCTATAATCAATACAATAAGTGACGAGAAGGGATAATGCTATAATCAATACAATAAGTGACGAGAAGGGATAATGCTATAATCAAAAAGCAGCAATTGAATATGCTATCTGTATATGCTATAGATCCTAATTATAACCCTCAGGTGACATGATGTCAGTTTTATAAAAAAACAAAACAAAAACCTGTTGTATAAGATGAACTCTAACAATTAACCAAATATTTTCATTACCTGTCTACGTAGCTGATGCATAGTGATCTTCCAAATAAGTTTGTTACATCTTCATGCTATGGTGTTGTTATCTTCTGCCCCAGCTCATAAGTTGTTTGAAAAATTTTAACTGGCTGCTGAGATATGAATTTCCTGTTTATTCTGTAGTTTTGTGTGCATGCCTCCACCTCCTTCATTTTTTTGTTTTGTTGTAGTTGTTGCTGACTCTTCTGTATTCACGTGGGTCCAAATCTGTGGTTGAGAAAGTTTTTTTAATGTATTCTGTATCTATGTATTCTGTAAACATGGACAATGAATAAGCAATTGGAAGAATGAATTGAGACTCTTGAGATGTGGATATATAGAAGAATGGGGCGCATCTCATGGAAAGAGAAGAAAACAAATAAAGAGGTCCTAGAAAATCTAGGTATGAAAAGAGAACTAATGAGGGAGATCAAAATTAGGCAGCTAAAATATTTTGGCCACATAAAAAGGCATAACACCTTGCAGAAGACCATAATAGAAGGGAGAGTTGAAGGCAAATGTGCAAGGGGAAGACAGCGCTATAAGTGGGAAGATAACATCAAGAGATGGACAGGAAAGCATCTATCAGAGTGCACCATCAAGACAAGAGACAGCAGACGTGGGAATTGGAAAAAATTTCATCCCCGGACCTAAGGGTCGTTTATGTTTGGACATGCGCCCTAATATAACCGACTAGGTTGAACGGCACGCGCCTCGCCAAAACGAGGCAAAACTTTATTTTAAAAAAAGAAGAAGATGTGGGAGATCCGTTACAGCCAACCTTCGTTGTGGAGATGTCAGCTGATGATGATGGTGTATCTATAAGTTTCCTTCATGCTTCCAGAAAACAACATTGTCTTACTAACATCTGTGAATACTTTGATACTGCCTTGGACAAAAAAAAAGTTATAACAAAACGAGCAACTTACCTGTCAAAACATTGCAGACAAAAATTATGTGTTGTGATCTTTCAGCTACATGTCCTGATGAAGGCACTAATTCTCCTATGGTCATTTCATTCCTTCTGATTTTTCATCAAAAGTAAATCAGTGATATGTAAAGTGTGGCACAACAGCACAGAAGCTTCATCTATGATGAGCTCTGAAACTTCTCTTCTAAGTAATATAAATATAAGATAGAGATACTTATTCATACTTACCAGAAATGCTTAATATAAATGAGGGAAAATCTAGAAATATCCCCCCCCCCCCCAAAAAAAAATACAGGCATGAATATTTCGTAAGAAATATGTGATATTTCAGGCACATGCAAATTCCAGTTTCCCGAAAATGCACCATGAAAATGTTGCAAGTTGATAGAAATTTGTTAAAATAAATGGGACACTTTAGAACAAGGGTCGACAACCAGTAATTCTCAATCTTCTCGTAGATCCCAGTAGATGATTTGGTAGATCTTTAGGTGACTGCCGAGAAGGGGATGAAAGAAAGTCTGAACTGCATGAGATAGGACCACGATCTTCTCTTTGTAAGGTTTATTATTCCCCCCACCCCCTCTTAAAATCACACACACACACACGTGTGTGTGTGTGTGTGTGGTAGATCTTTAGAAGGCTCAGTGTTACTAAAGTAGATCCCAAAAGCTCTTGGGTTGCCGACCCCTGCTCTAGAATTTGAGGAGGTGTAATATTCTGAACACATATTCGCATACATTTTACAGATTATAGAGATTTCAATCAGTGGATACCAGAATGGGCTGATTGATTCATTGGATCTGAACCGCATTGAGGACAGACCTGGGTCCCCAATTCTTTACCCTTTTAAATAAAGTTATGCCCATGTATCTCTCCTACTGATTCTGCTCTTGGGTTAAGGAGGGCAAAGAAATAATACCAAGTCTCACCTCCTTCATTAGCAGACTGTCAAATACTTAATGAGTTCTGATACCATGCCACCTAATCTGATTATGCTTGAAATCATAATTTACTGTACGTTTTTTTTTTTAAAAATTAAATTAAATTTTTTAATAATATTTGTTTAATTAACATCACAGTGCAGACCGCTTAAGGCGATCTCGGATGTGGCAAATTTCTGTTGTGAAGAACAATTTGTTTATCCCCGGCAATTTTTCTTCTTTGTCTTTGTAAAAAATGTCCGATTAAGCGGAATCCGTTTATCACGAATTTTCGGATATGCCGAACGATTAAACGTGTCCCGACTATATAATTTGATCTGCTTAAGGCGAACTTTTTTCAAATACAGTACCTGGACATTTGTACAACTTTTAGGCTATTTTCAGAAATTGCGCGCTTCTTCAGTGTTAGAATTTGAGTTATTTCCCCTCTAAAAACGGCTGGAAAGTTAAAATCCATATCTTTAAAAAGAAAGATTGAGCTATTACAAGAAGTGGAAAATAGTGGCAAAAAGAAAATGGAAATAGCAAAGGAATTCGACATTCCAAAATCAATGCTTTCATGAATCATAAAAAATAAGGATCGGTACAGAAAAATGTTTTAAGGTGGACAAGCTGATTGTCACAGAATGAAGAACTGAAAAGCGGCGTATGATGTGGTTGACACGGCACTCCTAAAATGGTTCACCATGGCAAGATCAGCAAATGTTCCTGTAAATGGACCTATATTAACTGTAAAGGCAGAAGAGTTAGCACTTCTGGAAGGTCGGACTGGCTGGAAATGTAGCCCTGGCTGGTTGGGTCATTTTAAAAAACGGCACAACATTACTTACAAAGCTTTGTGTGGGGATAGGCATTCTGTTAATGAAATGACTACCGACTCATGGATGGAGGAGGTGCTAAAACCAGCCATGAGTAGGTATAATTCCGCTGATGTGTTTAACTCTTTCATTCCAGAGTTATTTTGCACGCTGTGCCAGACTTTTTTTGTGGGCAGAATTTTATAGAGTGAAGTGTTCATCTTTCAGTCTAAATTTGTTTGTGAATTTTCCTTTGAACATGTACTTATTATATACCAAACTGTAGGGAAATGGATAGAGAATTCAAATATATAATGTCTGTGGTAGTATTAACACAAGTATGTTCGGTATAATTTAATCATTTTGCATGTAAAATTGAAAAACGCTAAAAAGTTGACTGTAGAATACGATCTTACCAAAGACAAATTACTGTCGTAGACAATAAAACTTTCTTTTTAGTCTTCAAACGTCAAGTTAATCCATATACAAAGTAAAAAAAAACATGCTTATGGCCAAAATTAGTACATTTAGTGTTATTCGCACCAGTTTGTCCGTGGTTCTTTGTAAGAAAAAAAAATAAATTATGCAATCGTGCATTACGTAATTTTCAAACAAATAAATAAGAATAACGTCATATAAATACTTTTTTACTCTTGTTTAATGTTTTAATAGTATCCCTAGCTTCATCTTCTACCAAGAACTAGTGATTAGATGTTACGGTAGGTCTAGTTTTGTTGCTTTTTGATCGGCCAGAATATGACTACGCCCACTCATCAACTAAATCTAGTGTGTCTAGCTTTTCTGCATATATTCCGTATTTTGACAACAAACTGTGACTACCAAACAATCATTGACAAGATTTTGTCCTTCAGAAATGAAAAGTGTCATAGGGGGAAAAAATCAAAAGAAAGAATCACAATTGTTGTGTGTACAAATATGGATGGTTCAGAAAAATTGCCATTACTTGTAATCGGTAAATTCAAACAGCCACGCTGTTTTAAAGGTTTGAAAAAATTGTGTGTTGATTATGCAGCTAATTCAAAAGCCTGGATGACATCAGACATTTTCACCAAGTGTCTACATACATTTGATCATTCTATGGAACGTCAACATCGCAAAGTTCTTTTGGTGCTTGACAACTGTTCAGCCCACCTAAATGTTCAAAATCTAAAAGCAACAGAACTTTTATTTTTACCACCAAATGCGACATCCAAACTTCAGCCTTGTGACCAAGGTATTATTCAAAATCTGAAGGTTCATTATAGGTCAGCAATGTTGTCCAAACTTGTAGGTCACATTGATGCAGACTTGGTTGCTGAAGACTTCAAGATAACCCTTCTGGACGCTATTCTTATGTTGAAATCTGCATGGGGTAAAGTGTTGCCTGTGACAATTGCAAACTGTTTTCGAAAAGCAGGCTTTAAAGTTGGAGATGATACAGATGATGAAAACACGGTTGTATCGATTACTTGTAATGGCAGTATTATAACTGAAACTTCTGTGGAACCTTTGCTTCATCGACTATATCAGGAACTGAACATTTCAGCAGAAGATTTTTTCAACATTGACAATGATATTGTTACTACATGTAGTGCTAGCCTTGCCAGTGCTGATATTCTAGGGATGTGTATGCCAACAGTTTCATCTGCTGTCCTTTCCAGTCCTGACCTAGATGGAGATGATGATGATGACTGTGGGTTGCCAGTGCAAACTGTTTCACAAATGGAAGTTTCAAATTGCATGGATAAAATTAACATGTATATAATGCAGGCTGGATGCCAAGATGATTTAATTTCTCATTTCTTTGGATTTAAAGAGGCCATGGAAAGACATTTTATTAACTCAGGTACCAAGGTACAGAGGAAAATTACAGACTTTTTCATTTAAGAGTGCTTTATCATTTAAGAGTGTAGGCCTACAAATTCTAGAGATAATGATGACAGTGGGTACAAACTATTTCACAGTTGGAAGTTTCAAATTGCATGGATAAAACTAACATGTATATAATGCAGGCTGGATGCCAAGATGATTTAATTTATCATTTCTTTGAATTTAAGGATGTCATGGAAAGACATTTTTATTAACTCAAGTACGGGTACTAAGATACAGAGGAAAATTGCAGCTTTTTCATTTCAAAGTGTAAAAAGTGCTGTTATTCTCTAGATATTTGTGCCAACTTTGTACATTAACACTTTTGGTGATTTACATATTTTCTGTGTCATACTTCTGTCGTATTCAATGCTAATTCATTCTTGTATTGTACATTGTAAATGCATTATCATATGCTTGAACTCTTATCTTGATAAGAGGAATTTCTGATAAGAAGAACTATTTCTTGGGTCCCTGGTGAGTTCTCCTTATCAGGTCTGCACTGTACTTAATTTTAATTATGACTGCATACTGTAAACGCACGCTGTTATATTACCTTTATAATGTTGCATGCCTTCATATTAATGCTTTAAGTAACGTGGGAATGAAAGGATATAATATGCAAGATAAATGAGGGTGGAAGGGCGGAATGTTAGACGGGCCTGCGCGCCCAATTCTTAACCCTTCGAAAATAAAGTTTGTTTGTTCGTTCTTTCTTTCGCTTTTGTCACTTTCTGTTAGTTTCTTCAGTCATGTTTTTTTTTCCCTGCTTTCGTGTTCTTCATTGATTTGTTTATCTTCCTTTTGACTTGCTAAACTTCTTCTCCTCCCACTTCAACTTTTTTATTCTTTCTGTTTTCATCTGTTTACTAATTGTTTATTCTTTCTGTTTTCATCTGTTTACTAATTGTTTATTCTTTCTGTTTTCATCTGTTTACTAATTGTTTGCATTGTCTCTTTTTCTTTACATATTTTATTCTTTATCTTTTCTGTCTTTAATATAAAAATCCTAATATTACAATTATTGCTGCTGCTGTTACTACTACTAATACTACTACTACTATTATTACTACTATCATGACTGTTACTACTATCACCGCTGTTACTACTCCTACCCCAAATAACTGTCAAAACCCTGACAACTACCACTATTACTGTAACCACCACTACTACAAATATTATTACTACCACTATTACTACTGCTACCCCTACTATTACTACCACTACTACAACTGCTTCTACTACTATTACTGCGACTACTCCTACCACTGCTACTAGCACTACAATCTCTGCTAAAGCTACTACCACAACAACTACCACCCACCACTACTGCAACTGCTACTATTACCTATTACTGCTACTAGCACTACAATCTCTACCACTGCTAAAGCTACTACCACAACAACTACCATCCACCACTACTGCAAATGCTACTACTACTATTACTGCCACTACTCCTACAACTACTACTAGCACTACCATCCCTACTACTGCTAAAGCTACTACCACAACAACTACCATCCACCACTACTGCAACTGCTACTATTACTACTTACTTTAAGCACACAAGCTTTTGTTTGTTTGTTTGTTTGTTTGTGTTTGCCAGATAATACCTTGTTTCACTAAATCTTACTTATATTTATTTTTGTGAACGTGGAGAGGATATGTAATTAAGAATGTGTGCAGTATATATATATACTTCACCTTACTAGGTCCAGCATCAAGAAGTGGGGTGACCACTTCCCTTCCTCACTGCCTTTTCCTTCCCTAACTCAAAGTCAGGTACCCATATACAGCTGGGTAAACTGGAGCATCTGCCATCAATGGTACCTATACCTTGTAGCGGTATGGCAGCTTGCGTACCCTGAGAATCCCCAGAGCTATGCCAGTGGGAGTTTTACTCCTGCTGGTTCAACCAAGCTGGACTGGTCTGTGTGGGTAGGGGTCAGACAAAAGCTGGTACCCTGGTCCTCCAGGTTGGGGGTTTTAGCATAGGGCTGACACCCCTGTCTATGTAAAAAAAACCGCACGTTACGGAAACAACAATAAATGGAAAAACTTTGCTGCGGGATGGACATTCGGAGTCTGTGGCTCGTATGACTGTCAGTGGTGAAAGCCGAAAGGAAGCCACTGACATGAAAACGGATGTCCTGACCGCAAAACAGGATACAAGAATAGGTTTTTGGAATGTCAGGACAATGTACGAGACAGGTAAACTAAGACAGGTCACGGCAGAAATGAGAAACTATAGGTTACACATTCTAGGGATAAGCGAGAGCAGATGGACAGGGGCAGGAAAAGTTAAAACAGCAACAGGAGAAACAGTACTCTACTCTGGAAGAGAGGATAGACAGCACAATGAAGGCGTAGCCATTATTCTACAGAAAGGAATAGAAAGGACATTACTGGAATGGAAACCCATCAACAACAGACTGATAAGATTAAGATTGAGAGGGAGATTCACCAACACTACAATAATACAATGCTACGCACCAACGAATGATAGCGATGAGGAGGCCAAGGATGAATTCTATCAACAACTGCAGAAAGAAATGGAAGACACACCTAGATATGATCTTGTTATAGTAATGGGAGACCTCAATGCGAAAGTTGGTACACACAATACATATAATGAAAGAACAATGGGGAAATGCGGCAGCGGAACAGCAAATGAAAATGGGGATAAACTAATAAGTTTCTGTAGCATTAACAACCTGGTCATTGGAGGAACACTCTTCCCACATAAAGAAATTCACAAATTAACATGGGAATCACCAAATGGTCGGGACAGAAACCAGATAGACCATATCATGGTTAACGGTAGATGGAGACATGCATTACAAGATGTGAAGGTAAGAAGAGGTGCAGATGTGGGAAGTGATCACCATTTAGTAGTAGCAAAACTGAAAGTGAAACTAAGAAGGGCTGCACCAACTGTAACCACACAGAAAAGGTTTGACATCAGCAAATTGAAGGACTCCCTTACCAGAAAAGCTTTTGCGGCCGACATAAAGAAACGATATCAATTTGCCAAAAGTCAGGAAAAGACATTGACTGATGATATAGACCAGAATTTCAACACCATTTCAACAATATACAAAGAAAGCAGCAAATCATGCTTGGGATTCCAGGAAAGAAAGAAGCAAGACTGGATAACACCAGAAACATTAAACACCATAACGATGAGAAAGGAAATGAAAAGAAAGAAAACAGAAGCGAAGTCCCCCAGGTTAAAGCAACTATATAGCGAACAGTACAGTCAGCTGGACAAGGAAGTTAAACGCCAAACCCGAGCCAACAAAAGGAATTTCCTAGACGATCTTGCAAGACAGGCAGAGGAGGCAGCACTGAGAAATGAACAAAGCACAGTATACAAAATAACTAAATTCATCAGCAGAAAACGAGGTGCAAACAATATTACATTAGTAAGAGATAAGCAAGGAAATCTCATCACGACAGCAGAGGGACAGGAAACAAGATGGGCAGAGCACTTCAGAGAAACTCTGAACAAGGAACCACCAGAGACACAACTGAATGTTCCTGAAGCTGAAAACGATCTAGATGTGAATACAGACATTCCACGAAAAGAAAGAAATCATCACAGCAATCAAAGGGTTAAAGAACGGCAAAGCTCCGGGCCATGATAACTTAAATGCAGAGCTATTTAAGACAGACCCTGAGCTAGCAGCAGAACTATTAGAACCACTATTTGCACAAGTCTGGAAAACGGGGACAACACCATCAGAGTGGAACAAAGGAATAATTGTCAAGTTGCCCAAGAAGGGAGATCTTGCAGACTGCAATAATTGGAGAGGAATCACTCTTCTCTCAGTTCCCAGCAAAATACTAGGCAGGATAATTACACAGAGAATTTCAAAGGCAGTAGACCACAAACTGAGGAAGGAACAAGCAGGATTTAGAAAGAATAGAAGATGTGTAGATCATATATTCACTCTCAGGAACATTATAGAGCAGTGCTCAGAATGGCAAAGACAGCTTTACATTAATTTCGTTGATTTTGAAAAGGCTTTTGACAGCATACATAGGGACAGTTTATGGAAAATACTGAGGGCTTATGGAATTCCAAGCTGCATAGTGTCAATTATAAAAAGCCTCTATGCCAACTTTACGTGTAGTGTTGGGCAGAGCAACCTAACCTTTGAGGTGAAGACAGGAGTACGATAGGGATGCCCCTTGTCAACCACTCTATTTTTAACAGTCATAGACTGGGTGATGCGCCAGACAACAGAGGGCAGTCCAAGAGGAATAAGATGGACAACATTTTCTACTTTGGAAGATCTGGAATATGCAGATGACATTGCACTACTAGCACATTCACATCAACACATCCAGGAAAAAACGGATAGACTTAACAAGTTTAGCCAGCAGGTGGGCTTGAACATCAATTTAAAGAAGTCTGAGGTCATGACGCTCAATGTGAGCAACCCTGAGCCCATATCAGTAAGGAATCAGCAATTGGTACAGACAGATACCTTCACATACCTAGGAAGCATAGTAACACCAGATGGCGGGGCAGGCAAAGACATCAACATCAGAATGAATAAGGCAAGAACAGCCTTCTTTAGCCTAAACAACATCTGGAAGTCCTCCCAACACAGCACAAGCACAAAATTAAGATTATATCAGAGCTGTGTGCTTTCTGTGCTTCTCTATGGTGCGGAATGCTGGAGAGTTACAGAGAAGGAAATGTCGAAATTGTCCTCCTTTCACACAACATGCCTAAGAAAAATTCACCGAATCTTTTGGCCGAATACCATCACTAACCAAGATCTGCTTACTCGTAGCAAGCAAGAGGACATGCACACCATCATAGCTGGCAGACGCTGGAGCTGGGTTGGCCATGTCCTCAGAAAAGACCCCGATGCCATCACAAGAACAGCTATGCTTTGGACCCCTGAAGGAAAACGAAAGAGAGGCCGACCAAAAACAACCTGGTGGAGGACTGTGGAGGCTGAGATGCAGGGAATGAACCAGAGTTGGGGCACTGTACGAAGGATGGCCACCGACCGAGCAATGTGGGATCAATTTGTTGTTGCCCTACAAGACGCCACTAGGCGTGATGGCCACTGACTGCTTTGACGGTCGGCGGCTAAGGATCAAAGAAGAAGAAGAAGAAACTGGAGCATGTCTGTACCGTGATTTGAACCCAGCACCTTTGCCACGAGAGGCTATATTCACTAAAATCAGGAGCAACCAAAGTGCTTTCTGTGCTTGATAGATTATAGTCACTGCAGTCAAAGAGAACTGATTTGCATGTATTTAGTTCTTCATTAACCTCTTTTGCACCCCATGTTGTTCGCAGGGATATCTGAAGTGTTGTTCGCAGGGATGTCTGAAGTGTTGTTCGCAGGGATGTCTGAAGTGTTGTTCGCAGGGATGTCTGAAGAGACAAAGATAGAATAGTTCTACTGTTCCTTCTGTCATGTGAACAAATGAGAATACCAATATTAGATTATTTGCAAGCATCAAATTTACCTCTTAACTCTTACTATACGAGAGCTAAAACCGCGTTTTTACGCGCTAGTTTAGCTATCGTTACCGTCGCGCGCCACTTCACGGGGCGAGCCGTAAAATTGGTACTAAACCCGCGCCACTTCACGGGGCTTGCCGGATTGTAAGAGTTAATATAGAAGAGGTGTTAAGAATAGACAGAACCTAGGGAACTGCATAATATAGTCAAACAATATTTAACACGAACAAAGGTTAATATATGGTGGCTGCGAATGTGAAGGTCTGATGCTGTTCTTACAATGCATACGACTTTTAGCAGATGAAAGTCATTTAAATATCTGTTAAAGTCAGTTATATAACTGGAACCACCAGGCCTTTACACCCCTCCACTTTAATATTATTCTTGTTCAGAGTTTCTTCTTGATTTTGTTCGTTTTTTTGTTTTTTTTAAATTTATTTAACATATAAGCATAGTTGTGATTGTCCCTATTTACAATGATTTGACGAATGTGATGCCACTTTCTCATATTGGCAGTTGTTCATATTATTTGGAATTGAAAACAATATATATCCTAATTATAACCCATCAGAGGTTGAACGGGATATTTTTCTTCATTAATTTAAAAAAAAGCACACAAAACCTAATATGTGGCTATGCATGAGGCTGGCAACCTCATCCTCATCATGTAAAACTAGTTGCTACAGAAGCCACCAATCAAGTATATTTCCTATTACGCTTATTTCACATCACAAAGCCGATACATTTCTTTTTTTAAGGCAACATTAATGTAAAAGATTTGAAACATCCTTACTGTTACTGACACAAAATTACAAAACTGTATTTTTTTTAATTTTTAAACACAAAGTATCCAATTCAACCCTTGATGAGTTATAATTAGGATATATAGTGTAGTAAATTCAAGATCATAAAATCTGATTTCCGATATCTAAATATAGCATCTTCTTCTCCCCATAACTCAGTCCAAATAGAGTAAATCAAAACTGTAAAATTGTGTGAATGTGTGTGTGAGTGCTCTCCTCTTTCCAAAAAAAAAAAAACAAAGGTAAAAATAAAAAACAGATACCAAAAAAGAAAAAAGTTAAGTCTCTCATAACTGCCCTGTTGTTAACAAGGTGAACAACAGCATTGAGTAATTAATACCATTGTTTGTTTTGACCTATACTGGCATTCCTTGAGTTATGTGAATACTTTCACATACCTGTCAACCTCCTGAGACAAAAACCTGTACGCCGGACCAAACAAATCCTTACAAACACCCAAAAATCCTTACGCAAAACATATATTAATAAATTATACACAATACAGTTTTAAAATGAGAAATGACATATACAAATCTATTAGCATTTGAATTAGTGTGGTATAAAACATGCTAATAGTCTCATGCTGTTCTTTACATATAAAAAAACTTAGTTGTCGTGAGGTACTATTCTTTCGATGCACAGTGTTTTGTATTATAATCAAAAATTCAGACTTAAAGGTCTTTTATATTTGGACATGCGCCCTAATATAACCGGCTCGGTTGAACGGGACGCGCCTCGCCAAAATTTTAGGTGGAATCAATTTGTTGCTGCCCTACAGGACGCCACCAGGCGTGATGGCTGCTGACTGCTTTGACGGTTGGTGGTTATGGATCAAAGAAGAAGAAGACTTTATAATAAAGTAGGCCTACTTTTTTTTTCTAGTTATGCAGGGCCTACACAGAATATTATGACAATTTATCGGAAATATATTGAAGGGCAAGATATAACTGGAAAGATTAAGACAGCGATTAAATTGCAACAAAGCGAAACAACAGCAATATTTAACCAAGTTATAAGTACTTAGCTTTTTTTTAAACGAAATGGCGTCAAAGTGTGGTGGCAAGCAAGCATGGTCGTTGATAACAGGTAACTTTAAAAATAAAACCGAAAGTGTTTGAGGCCGAATTCAAAGTTTTTGCCGAATTGTTGTGTATAAAAGGATTTGATTGGTTGCTGGGAGAGACCTCAGTTTAAAAACAGACGCCGAGATTCCCGGAATTAAAAATAAAAAAAATTGGTTAAAAAAAACCTGGGCTAGAAAATATTTTCTGATTTAAAATGTAAAAAAAAACTTGGGTTGGAAAATATTTTTAGAATTTTTTTATTTAAAAAAAATAAATAAATAATTTTATTTTCCATTTTTTTTTTTTTTCGGGAGGGGGAGAAAAATCCGTACAACGAGTCTGTATGGCCGTACACTGCTAAAAGTATCAAAAATACATACATTGTACAAAAAATTTGTACAGGTTGACAGGTATGCTTTCATGTTTTATAAATTGTGATACCTTATATTTAACTGTCACCAAGAGTTGACACTCAGTGACAGTGGATCAAAGTCAAGTCGTCATTTAACAAATTATATAACAAAATATACGTCACTTCCATAGACGTTACTAGACTATTGCTCTTCTGTTTTATTCCATGGATATAACTACTTAGATCAGGACTGGTTTTAGCAATTTTGTTAATTCCTTTTGCATTTCGTTGATTATTTACTTTCTTGTTTCGATATTTCTTTCTGGTTTTGCTATTTTCTTGCGTTATTATAGTTCTTTTTTCGCTCATCTCCTGTGTTGTTTACTTTTTCACCTGCTTGTATTGCTCTTTTTTGTATATGTTTCTCACCCTCTTATTTCTTTGACCTGTATGTAATTCTGGTCCTTGTCACCTGTTTGTAACTGTGGCTGACAAAAGGTGAAACCCAAAACATCCCGTGTTTCCTGTGTACCGTTAACTTGTAAAACTGATTTCATACCATTTTATTTTTTTAACTTTATATATTCATTTAACAAATTTCAATATGTTACAGGTATGTGTGAGAAGAATGCAATTACTGTTTCCATTAGGCATATCTTCAAAGGAGGGGTTGTGCATGACGGTGGTGATAAATTCATATAACAAAAATTGCTACAGGAACCATTACTGTCAGCTCCCTAAATAGCCAAAAAAGGAACATTCATTTATTCCAAATGCACATGTTCAAAGGTCTGTCCATCTTCATTCCTTATTTCTTGTTTCTGTCATTCTAAAATTTATTTTTATTATTTTCAGAACCAAGAGGGCTCCCCTGTAGTTAAGAAAGAAAATGAGACTTTTGATGACGTATCATGTACTGATAGTACCAGCGATAGTGGCAGGGGGGGAAGTGATCTAGATGTCAACAGTGGTGCTGCGGCTGCCAAACAGGATAAAGGTTTGTAATTATGTGATCATGTTTTATGTCTGAGCTAAAAAATATGGGATCATTGTGGTAGAAGTTTGAAATAGAGGCCAGCAGGTCACCATTTTGCCAGAGTGGCTATTCATATTTATGCTACTGCTAGCCTTAACCTAACCCTACCCCTGTTTAAAGCTTTGTCAAATAGCTAGCATTAACCTACCACAAACCTTGTTTTGTTCTTAGTCAAAAATAATAACATTGACAAACATTGATGTCACATATCAATAGATTCGTGGCCAACATGGCGGCCTCTTGTCTTGGTCCCAAACTTCAACTATAATCGTTTATTTGATATAACAAGTATTCATCGATACAGAGCAATCATAATGGAGACTTTTGAGTCTTTACCAGTCTGTTTCTATGTATGTTTGTCTGACTCTTTTTCTCTCTTGTGTCTGTATTCTTGTGTTTAACTATGGCTGCTGAGTTTATCACTGTTTTGCAACCAATGCTAAGTTGATTTCCTTGACACTATCTACAGTGAAGATCTAAGGTTTTACTTTAGCTTTTCTAACTTTTTGCCTGGTTGAATGCATGCAGGAGGATCTCACTTGTTGAGTTGGAGTCATGAGTTCCACTTTCTTCCTTGGGTATTCCATGTTGACTCTGCAGGCATTTAAAGAATCTTCACATCTGGTTAGAGGCTAGCATGGGGACAGCTTTGGGCAGCATGCTGTACATTCTCCACCATTCAGGGAGATTTCTCCACATATGCACGGCTAAAATATGTGCACTGGTTATGGGCTCTCCAGAACAATTATTTTGTCTTGCACAGAACCACTTTCCAGCTCCCAGTACCTGTGATCTATCTATTGTGGAATTCTCCTGCATGCAGTCAACCAGCTGAAAGCTGGAGTTATGTCTGGGGCTCAAGTGATTTCCCCCAAACTTAGTGGGAAAGTTTGAGTTCTCAGCATGTTGCACCACAGCAGGAATCATGATGCTGGGCTGCTGTGGTGCAGCTGATTGGTCAGGCAACTTGAGAATTCAATGGTTGACATTTACCAGGATGTACCAACTTGGAGGTGCTTCAAGGTGTTGGTTAGTTGCCTGACCCAGGAATTCATGCAGGAGCAGCGCTCTTTTCCATCTCATACTTATTCTATATCTTGTTATGTGTTCTTCTGCAGGGCCTAGTTTATATCTGCCTTTGCTGCCTGTCTTTTTTTTTTAGTTCATTCACAATTTTTCTGTGTCCATTCTCTTATATTTTCTTACTGCAGTCCTTCCCTACCTTTTAAATCTTCTCATACCTTTCATACTCTACTGTAAAATGACTTCATTTTTGTTTTAATCCTATGTAGCTCCATAATAATAGTTCAGGGGGAGATCTTAGATGCAAAGAAAGGACAGTGCTGCCCTCAGGCATGTCATTAAAAAAAAAAAAAGGAACCCGTTACACGCCCATTGAGGCATATTGGGAATATGGTGTTAGGCCCATATTATCTTGACCGTCGGCACACTAGGGGTGATGTCGTCGGCATCAAGCCGGCCGCCTTAACCTTCCCAGAGTTGCTCTGATACCCATTTGGGGCTGGGTCGACCCAGGAGCCGTTTGTGGCCTAAAATATTCCCGCCTCATCTGGGGATCGAACCATAGACCACTGCACTAGGAAGTTAGGAAGTCAGTGCACTAACCACTATGCTACCGTGACTCCCCATGTCATAAAAGGCAATTTTAGTGCATGCATGAGACTAGCAACCACATGATGTAAAACAAGTTACTACTGAAACTACTACTGCTTTGGTGCAGGCTTGGAAGCTAACCAGTGGAAGCTCCATGAAGAAGGAATAAAACAGACATTCATTCATTAGTTCAGTCATTCATTAAATTTTCCTTCTTTTATCAAAGGTTGTTCTTAACAGGTGATTTTTCCTTTCTATTATTTTTGTGCTTGTCTTTTTCAATTTATCACTCACTGTTTTCAACACCATGTATGGTTTCCAGGGACATCATGGGGCACAAAGAAAGAATATAGCACTGTTTCCTCAAAAATGTTGTAAGGCATGTTCCCAACATTTTTTTGACCCCCATACCACCTTGGCTTTTAGTAAACTTCCTGTGCCTCTTGTTCAATGTGAGTGGAAATAAGTTCTAGAGTTTACCTTGCATATGCACATGAGGCGCGTTATATTGGCAGAGTGGTAAGAGCACTGGCCTCTCATGGCAAAGGTACTGGGTTCAAAACACAGTTGCATTGTTGTTTAACTAGGCTGCTGAGCTTCTCGCTCTCTTTTGCAGCCAGTTCAAAATGTGTTGAGTTGAAGTCCTGAGCTCCATTTTCTCCAGCTTGGCTTCCATTTAAAGGACCATCACATCTGGTTCCAAGCTAAGAGGAAGAAGTGTGTGGCATACTGTGCATTCCCTGCCATCCAAGGGGGCTCTCCAAATATGAAGAGCTAAAATACTGTGCTATGGTTCTGGGCTGTTCCAAGGAATTTGTCATGTTTTACACAAAGCCACTTCTCAGCTCCTCCTGCCTATCCTTGGGGTCCATAGTGAAATCCTCTTGCTTACAGGCAACCAGGTGAAAGCCAGAGTTATGTCTGGGGCTCAAGTGACTCCTCCAAGCTTAGTATGCAATGCTGGGTTCTCTACATGTTTCACCACAGGGGGAATTCTTGGAAGTGTGTGGATGTTTTGTTTTTTTAATTTAATGATGAACAATATTCTGTTCAACCTCTGATGGGTTTTAAATAGGATACATATTGTTTTAAATTCTAAATAATATGAATAACTGCCGAAATGGGAAAGTGGCATCACATTGGTCAAATCAATATCATTGTAAATAGGGCAAATCAAAATTATCAATTTTGTTTGTATTTAAAAAAAAAAAAAACCAATCAAACAAAAATGCGATAAAACAAAAACACAAATAATATTCAGGTGGACGGGTATTATGTCCTGGTGTTTCCAGTTAGCTATTCAATTGACTTTCACTTGCCATAAGTCATATGTATTGTAAGAACATCATCAGATCTTCACCTTCCCAATTACTTTATACTAACTTTTGTTTTTGTTAAATACTGTTTGACTATATTATGCAGTTCCATAGGTCTGTCTATTCTTAACACCTCTTCTATTATTTATAGGTAAATTTGATGCCTGCTAATTATCTAATATTGGAATTCTGATTTGTTCATACCTCTTACATTTTAACAAGAAATGTTCTAAATTATTGTCTTGAAGAGATCATTCATAGTAAGGTTCTTCTATTCTGAAATAGCCTTTTCCCAGCAGTAGTCTGAGAAGTTTCTTATTACTGGGAATTTTCAACTCCCTAGATATCTGACATTTTCTTGTTAGAGCCTTGAACATCTTATACGCATGTCTTCCTTTCAGATTTGTATCCCACTCTGCTTTCCATTCACCTGTTATTATTTTTTAAATTAAGCTTTTAATCTCTGAATTACTCATCCCTACATTTATTAGATTTTTATCAGATATACCTTTCTTGGCTTCTTTATCTGCTTTTTCATTTCCTTCTATGCCAACATCTGACGGTATCCAAGCTATTAAGTCTGAACATCCTCTGGAATATAAGTATGTAGTAGCTAGAAGTGTGTGAATGATATCAAGAGTCAATGAGGGTGTAATTAGCCTCACAGACGGAGGTTCACATCCAAATCTACATACTTTTGCATTGTGCACAGCTGGTGGTCATATAAGGATAACTTCAGATATGCCATCCTGCATACACAGTAGTGTCATGCTCCAGTCTACCCAGCTGTAAATGGATGCATTAGAGTAATACCTCTACCTCAGCCTGATGCAAGCGTAACTTTCAAGGAGGCAAAGAGTTTTATCAGAATCGGATACAGAAACAAATGGGATGTAGAGCATCCAGGTCACACACAAAATGATGCATACTACCAGCTCAATAGATGAGAACAAGTGGTAATCTTCAGACTCCGCGCGGACCACAACAGATTGGGATACCATCTATTCAACAAGCTAAAGATAGGAACTACCGATGAGTGTAACTGTGGCACTGATAAAATGACTGCTGAACGTCTGCTTCAAAGTTGCCCAACATATGCAGAACAGAGAAAACGCAAATGACCAACACCAGTACCATTCGTGGAAAAGTTCTACGGAGATTCAAAAGCCTTAAATTGATTACTACTTTCTTTGAAAACATTCAAGAACGTCTGAGAGTGTACAAAGAAGAAGAAGAACAAAGAAGAGCAATACCTTTCTTCTATAATTCTTTCTGGATCGTAAATTTGAGACGTGGATCCTTATCATACAAAGTGCTTAATAAATTTGAAATGTAAATCCATACCATGAAAAGTGTATCATAAATTTTAGATATAGATCCTTATCATGAGATTTATAATAAATTTAAGATGTGGATTCTTAACATGAAATATGTATAGAAAATATGAGATCTCTATGATATTATTTGAGATCTTGGTCATTAAGATGATGATAAGTTAATATGAAAAGAAAAAAAATATGCAATAATATTTTTAATCTGATTAATTTTTTCATCACTTTATGCTCTGCTAATATTTTACAGCACAAAGTGGTATGTGAAAATGTTTCTTGGTTTTTTAAATCTTTCTTTATATTTTTTATTTCATAATGTTATGTGTTTCTGTTTTCATTTCAGCACGAGCTAAAGCTGCAACTCCTATCTCAGTTAAGAGTGGGATCTCCAACAGACTTTCCCCACTTCCTCAACAAGAGAAAACACTGATTACATTCCGAGGTGAATCTCCCAACTCCTTTCAGTTTGATTCAGACAGCGAGACTCTGCCACAAAAATCGCAGACGTCTAGGGTCAGTTCTGTGCCAGTGATTTCTTCAAATACTGGAAAGTATGTACCAAAGTTTGGATCAGGATCAGCCAGTGCATTTTGCGATCCTGCTAGTCAGCACAGCAAAACTGATCCTGACAGTGAAGACTCTTCAGACCACCATCTTCCCCAGCAGAGTTTAAATGTCCCAGCAAATTACACCCATAATGCAGCATCAAGAAATTCCAGCACTGCTGGTCCAACACAATTTCCTCTCAGACTAGCACCACCAAACATGTTTATATCTCATTCTACATATCCTAGGCGTGAAAGTGAGCCAGTACATAATGACTGGGGTTTGAACTCAAGTAATTCACTGACAAGGGGAAATCATCTTCCTAGAAATAGGCTGTACTCTGGTACTGAACTGACTCACCATGCATATGGTGGTGCCCCCAACAGAAATAGTAATAATAATTACAATAGCCATTCATTGAAAAATGAGCATTTAATTCCGGATTATAAACAAAGTAAGTCTGGATCCTGTGATTTCCCTTTAAAACATCATAGAGCTAATGATGTTGACTTCCACAGTGAGGATAGACTGTATACTGACAATGACAGCATAAACCATCAGAACTTTGTGCCTAATAACATACTGACAGATGAATATGATAACGCAGAGAGTCAGTTGCTGGAGTGCCATCCAGTCAGTGTGGAAGAGGATTTTTTGCTTCCACCGTACCCTGAAGTAGAGGAGGGGGAGGAGGAGGAAGGTGGGCTAAAAATTCATGCTGGATACACGGATTATAATCCAGAAATGGACGCCGAGAGATCAGCTTTATTTTCTAAGTCCAGGTTTGAGTCCAGTGCATAATAAATTGGTTGTGAAATTAAAAGTGATACACTGTGCTGTTACACCATAAATTGAAATTTGGGAAAGAAACTTTGGGAATATCCAGTCCTTGTGTCTTTGGTTGACATCCTTTGGTGCTAAAACAGGAGTTTTTGTTACATGCTTTTAACATTTCTTCCATGATTCTTCGTGAACATTCACATCAGTGAAAGAATTAGCACGAGGTTGTGTTAAATTTTTAACATTTCCTCCATGATTCTTCATTATCATTGAAAGAAGTAGTATAAGTTTTTATTACAAGCTCTTCACATTCCTTCCATGACTCTTCACTGGCATTCGCATTAACAAAAGAATTAAAAGACGTTTTTGTTACATTCTGTTCACATTTATTCCATGATTATCATTAAAATTCACATCAGTGCAAGAATTAGCATGAGGTCGGTTTTACAAATTAAAATATACAGGCAACAAGGGACATTTTAGTATTCACCCTTCGTCAGCCACAGATACAAACGGGGGGGGGGGGGGGGGAAAAAAAAGGATCCCGTTAAACGCCCATTGAGGCATATTGGGAATATGGTGTTAGGCCCATATTTTCTTGACCATCAGCACACTAGGGGTGATGTGGTCAGCATACAAACAGGCAACAAAGAAAAATATAGACAGGCCAACAAGACATAGACTGGATACTGCAAACACCTAGAAAAAAAAAAGATGAATTACTTAAAAAAAAACTATATGACGTGTGATACAGAAAGATGAAAAAAAAATATGGAACAAGCAAAAACAGAATATCAAGTCAAGAAAAATGCAACAACAAAAAAATAGAATATTAAACAACAAAATAATATCCTGATGAAGAAATGCACTGAATAGTCTAGAGTAGAACTCTCGGTAGATTTCTCAATAAGAAAGGAAGTGACCTATTTATTTATGAGCTTTTATTACATACTCTTCACATTTCCTCCATGATTCTTCACTAGCATTCACATTAATGAAAGACTTAGCATGAGTTTTTTTTAACCTGCTTTTCACAATAATGAAAGAATTAGCATGGGATTGTTTTACATGCTCTTCACAATTCATGAGTTTTCTACACTAACATTTGCATAATTTGAAAGAACTATAGACACATTTAAAAAAAGTAATATTACTTTTCCTATATAAAACATGTGAATTCCATATCTTCCTTACCTGGTTCATGTCTGTCTCTAGTTTCCTTCAGAATGTAATTTGTTGTTTCCCTCTTTACCCTGGGGATTCTGCCCTGTAAAGCTATCAGCAGGTTTCACCAATGTGTTTCCCATTCAATGCCAGCACCATCTTCTCATCTCTGTTTCCACTTGTGCTTGTTTGGTTGTTATCATCAGTTCCTCCCCTTTGTGACCTAGTTATACCATTTCAGTTCTTATTTTCTATGCAAGCACCCATTTATCATCATCATTCCTTTTTGTTCCCTGTAGAACATACAGCAGAAACAGTCGCTTTCCATCGATTTCTATTCTGGACTGTCTTTTTCAGCTGTGCCCAAGTCATTCCAATATCCCTATCCTCCTCTTCAACAGTTCTTCTCCAAGTTCTCTTTGGCCTCCCCACTCTTCTTTTCCCCTGTGGGCTCCAGTCAAGGGCAACTCTGGCTATGCTTGATTTTTCTCTTCTGAGTCTATGTCCTATCCATCCCCACTTTCTTACCTTAATTTCTGTTTGTATTGGCTGTTGCCCGCATCTTGTCCTTAGCTCTATATTCGTTATTACATCTGGCCATCTTATATGGAGGATCCGTTGGAGACATCTCTTTACAAATGTCAAGCACCCATTTATGAAAGTCTGTATCTTGTCCTTAGCTCTATATTCGTTATTACATCTGGCCATCAACCAAGAGGTTGTTGTTTGCAAGTGAAGAATAGTGGAACATAGTAAGTGAGACTTTTTATGAATAACAAGATATAATAAGTGAAATTTATAAATAATGAGTTACAATAAGTAAGATATTTTATGAGTATTGAGTATAATAAATGGGTATATTTATAGTGATGCGGTCGCCAGCCTCATATGCCACTGTACATCCACAAGCAAATTGTAATGTCAAAATGCAAATATAAAATGATAAAATGTACATATTACAACTTACCCCAAGTTTTTCGGGTGAATGAAACACAGACTTGTTGCATAGGATATGGTAGGTCAATAATGCTGGAGAGGAATGAAGACCAGAAAAGTAGAATGAACATATTTTGTGACATACACATACTACTACTGTTAGGAATTGGTGATTTGGCATAGGCTTCCTGGAGGCAAAGGAAGACCAAAGAACACAGGGAGAAGAGAACTGGAGATAGACATGAAGGGGATGAAGACAACTGGAAAAACCTTGAGCTGATGGAATGGGACAAGAAGACTTGGCGTACATTTGTTGCTGGCCCTATGCTCCTTTGAGAGTTGAAAGGTAATGAAAAATGTAGGCTTCTTCAAGGGGGTATCTGTATCAATAGCTACATGCTCCATTACGCGCGGAAAAGGTGATGATAATGTTGACTCCTGCCTAGTTGACATGACGCTTTATCAGTTATTTCAGCTGTATAGATAACAGGGTTTAGCAGTAAACCTGATAGTGGGCTAAAGATAGAAGCCAAATAGTTACATATCAGTTTTACCAATGTTTTTTTATTAATTGAGAAAAATATCCTGTTTAAACCTGGATGGGTTTATAATTAGGATATGCCTGCACAAAGCTTTCACACTGTAGTAGTGGCATCTGTAGCAATTTTGTTTTACATGATGAGGCTGCTAACCTCATGTGCAGCCTCATATTAGTCACCTTGTATGTTATGCCTTAGGGATCAGTAGGCTTATCCTTTCTTTATCTCATAAGAGACCCCTAGGAATGTCACAGGGCATAATTAGGATATCAGTCAATCAATCCCCTTCAGCTCCCCTTGGTGCAAAGCCCTTTGTTATTAGTTAAATTCATAACATGTCTGTCGATATCAAAATGGTTCGACAAAGGATTCATATTTGTTTATTATCGGTAGTCCGTGGTAACAGGAAGTTACGTCACTACCTCGAGGTTCAGTTAGCAGAAGATACGGTCGGTATCTCCAAAAGTGTACGTCTGCTAGGGTCTTCTGTGTGTTGCATTGTGGAAGGTGGACGTGTGTTTCTGAGCTCCTGAGAATTATAGTATTTCTTTATATATTCCTAAGTATTCCATCACTGGATCATCCATATACCTCCATGAGATGATGCCAGTATATTTGTAAAAGGAATTATGATTTCTGTGAAGAACGTGAGTTGAACAATATTAAATTGTGTAAATCTGTCGAGGACAGTGTTCTAGCTACAGACGGTACACCCTTCAACAAACACATACCAAGCCCTCCTGTCATGTGCCATCAGCTCAAGTTCTTTCCACGTCTCCCTCATCATTTTCACTTCTGTCTCTAAGTTTTCTTCTCCATGAGTTTCTTGGTCTACCTCTGCCTCTCTTACCCTGGGAATTTCAGAACAAGGACTGTCTTGTAATGCTATCAACAGGTTTCTTCAGTGTGTGTTACATAAAGATATATTGTGTCAATAATTTTAGATATTATATTCAATTGTCACTATTTGCTTACGGCAGTGTCCCTCCTCTTCAGTTATTGTATATCGGGTGAACATTTTATAGATGTACATGAAGACAGATGAACATTATGGCGAAAAATATTCATCACCGTGAGAACACACAAAACAACAGAATAGGACAAAAAATAATTTTTTTTTTTTTAAACACAAAAACTCATTAAGTAATGTTATCTGGAAAGGCAGCTAGTTGATGGCCTGTTTAATACCAACTTGGCATGTTGTTAAACGCCTTCTTGTGCATTTGTAGAACTGACGTAATAGAATTTTCTTGGTGACTTTTATCTTGTCACTTCAACTACAAGCTACATGTGGATTTTTTGCAAAGTGTAACCTAACTTGTAATGTATAAACTGGAGTTTGCTTACATTATTCTTAAAGTTATAATCACCCCCCAAAAAAATTACAGAATGTTTTGTTATCTTTTGTTTTTATGTAATCAAAATAGTGCTTATATGTAGCTTATATAACATCTTTCACATTTAAAAAAGAATATTTTTTTTTTAACTTACACTGTTTCTTCAGCTTGACGCCAGGTGCTCAGTTATATTTTGTATCTGTTTGTTACTGTTTCTTTTTGTGAACATGTTTTTAGAAGAGGAAAAATGAGAATGCATTGTGACAATAAAAGCACAAACTGCCAAATGGGAGTGAAGTGTTAGAGATTTCACTATATTAGGTCCAGCTATATGAGGTGGGGTGATTGGTTCCCTTCCTCGCTGCCATTGTCTTCCCTAACTCAAGAGCAGAGTCATGTACCAATTTACAGCTGGGTAGATTGGAGCATGATGCCACTGAGTTTCAAACCTGGTACTTTTGCAGTGAGAAGCCAGTGCTCTAACTAATCTGCTAACCAGATTCTCATTTTTAAAAGGTAAAAGTAATCCAGTAGCAGAAATTGCAGAAGGAAAGTGAAGTGTTAAAGACTTCACGCTATTAGGTTCAGCTTTATGAGGTGGAGTGACCAATTCCCTTCCTCACAGCCTTTGCCTTCCCTAACTCGAGAGCAGAGTCAGGTACCCATTTACAGCTGGGTAGACTGGAGCATGTCATTATCAGGGTTTGATCCTGGAACTTGGTAACTTTGCCACCAGAGGCAAGTGCTCTAACCACTAAGCCAATCAGAGTAATCAAGTGATCAAACCCCTAAGCCAATCAGATACTCTGACAATAGACAAAGTTTATGGAAAAATAGACTGGGGACAACAGAGAGAGAGGTTAGTTGACAGTTTAACATCACTGATTGGATGATGGTCTACTATAGAAATGACAAACAAAACTTCCTCTTCAACTTTCTTTCAGGCTTCTTAAGTACACACTAAAATTAGAATCCTGAGTTCAAATGTCAAGTCAATCTTATTATATGGCTCTGAAACATGGAGAACAGCAAGAAGCTACAGACTCTCATAAGTGGGGGCTTATGTAAAATAGAAGGACTGAAACAGTATGACAAGTTCACCAAAATGGAATTGATGACAAGTGCTAGTGAAACAAGAGATGAGAAGTAGCTGCAGGCATTAGATTGGAAACACATTGTGGAAATCTGTTAACAGCATTACCTGGCAGTTTTTGTTCTGAAAACCCCAGGGCAAGAAAAATAGAGGCAGACTGAAGAACACATAGAGAAAATAGAGGCAGACTGAAGAACACATAGAGAAAATAGCTCAGTAGATAAATAAAAATGAAATGGAAGACATGGAAAGAGCTAGAGAGGATGGCAAAGGGCAGAATGGACTTGGCATGTGTTTGTTGAAAGCCTATGCTCCTTATAGAGTTGAAGGGTATTGATTAATCAACTGACAGGAGAATGGAGCCTTTACAGCACTTACAACTTTATTTTTTTTAATAAAAATCATTTTCTCCGAAGAGTTGGCATGTCTGTTTTTAATGAGGTTGTGTCACATAATAAATGTACATAATATCTTCAGCTTTTACATGGTGCTTAATTTTTGCCTTATTCATTAATATGCATTAAGGTCAGGCCTCTAGTCAGCGTTACTGTGACCTGTACCTAAATAAACTTATGTAAAGAACTGGAGGGGGTCACAGTGTAACTGCTTTTTAATGTATATATGAGGGAATTCTGTTACCGATGTATTCATGACAACACAAGAATTGTATTATAGCTGTCTAATATTGTAATATGGACAAGAGTGAAATGTATTAATGCTGTTTTTAAATGGAGAATAAGATTATTTACTGTAGGTAAAGGATCACGTTACACGCACATTGAGGCATGTTGAGAATATGGTGTTAGGCCCATATTTTCATGACCATCGGCACACTAGGGGTGGTGTGGTCAGCATCATGCAGGCCACTGTAATCTTCCTAGAGTTGCTCTGGTACCCAATTCATGAGGCTAGGTCGACTCCGGAGCCGTTTGCGGTGTAAAAAAATCCCACTTCAACTGGGGATCGAACCATGGACCACCGAGCTAGGAAGCCAGGACACTAACCATTAATATAAATTCATTTTGCAAGGAGGTTGTGAATGGGGCTGGCAACTTTATCATGTAATACTAAGTGCTATGGAAACCACAGTTGCAAGAGTAGATCAGTATTTGATACAGGCTTCATGCAAGGAAACAAGCTGCAGATCTGGCTTCAGGGAAGCCTGAGAGGATGGTATTTAGACAGTGTTAAGAAATTCCCAAAAGAAACATGGTATAACACTTGGTAAAGCAACACAGCTTGCATGGGAAAGAAAACTGGTTCCCCACCCCCTCTATGTCAATTAACAGCAGAAGTAGACAGAAAACAACATTAAATGACAAATAAACAATTATCTTAAATCATGGTTCTCATTGAAGAGAGCTTCCAGTTGGCAGAGTGGCTAGAGCGCTTGCCTCTCACCACAAAGTTACGAGGTTCCTGATTCAAAATTTGGTGTTGTTAAGCTCCCTTCTGTCCACTTGTAAATGGGTAACTGATTCTGCACCTGAGTTAGGGAAGGCAAAGGCAACCTCATCAGGCTGGACCTAATATGGTGAAGTCTCTTCACTTCCCCAACAGCAGCATCTGTTATTGGGCTACCTTTACGGATTGAAGGACCACGTATAGACAAGTCTGCGAATGACTTTTCGTAAAGCATATTATTAGTTCTCTGATGACAATATTCTTGCTTATGCTGTCTCTCATACTGTCTAAGCGTCTTGATGTGTCTTCCACTTACTCATAAACTTCCTTCTCTGCATACACCTGTTACTTTATTTGAATGAATGAGATGTGTGTGAATTTTATTTTAACTGCTTTATATCATTGTACATGTGTTACGCATATGATGTGAAAGGTGAAAGAATGACAGAGAGTGCCATTTGTAAATAATTTAAATAAAGGCTTTCTATGTTTTTTGCAAATATGTTCTCTTGGTTTAATTTTGAACTGCTAAATGTTGTGTGTAATATGAGAAACTGTGGAGGAACTGGTTGGTATTTGCAACAAAAATTGTGCACGGATCTGATAGCCATTCTACATTTCATGGCAGAAAAGATTATCCAGGTAAAGTCTTTAGCAGTTCAAAGAGTCAATCCGGAGATCGAGTTCTTCACATAAGGAAGGGAAACCCGAGGCCTGTAAACAGTAAATAAATATTGGGCAAACATAAAGGTATGTTTTCAGTCACTCGTAAGAAATAAAGAAGTAGAACACTAGACAACAGAAAAATAACAGATGTGAGTGGCTTACCCAGGACTTGATAAGCCACTCACGTCTGTTGTTTTTCTGTTGTCTAGTGTTCTACTTTTTAATTTCTTACGAGTGTCTGAAAACATACCTTTATGTTTGTCTAATATGTATTTACACTTATGTGTTATAAATGTTTATACAATACCAAAAACCTACCCACTGTCCTGTACTTACTGTTCTTAGTCTACTATCATTTCCTAAACACAGTAATAAGGTCTTGGTCTTGTTATGGAATGACCTATACTGTATAATAGGGGAACAACAGAAGTGATTGTGTCATTAATAGGCTGGACTGCCCATGGTAAATTTCCGGTGTTATGTCTTGTGGTTCGCGCTAATGATCCGTCATCGAAGCATCATTTTTTGGTGATGCCTAGATGGCAGGGAGGATAGTGTGAATCGCTTGCATAGCTAGGTGGGGTTGTCGCACGGCAGGTCCTGGGTTCGAGTCCTCGGTAAGCCACTCACGTCTGTTGTTTTTCTGTTGTTTAGTGTTCTATTTCTTTATTTCTTACGAGTGCTGAAAACATACCTTTATGTTTGTCTAATATTTATTTATCCAGTTCTTCACAAATTTGCAAGAGTCATTCCTGACGCATAGTTCTTCACGAGTTTACACGCCGCTTAAGGAAATATGTGAAAATTTGAAGCGTGGAATTCCTCAAGAGAGACAAATCAAAGAGTCATTTAGGATAATATAATGGAGCACTGTTTATATACCCTTTTCTCTTCATATTTGCTATTGACCGAAACGTGACAAGAATATGAAACAACAAGGAACAAAAATTGAATGGACTTCGACGAAACAAATTATTCATCTGGATTTTATGGATGTCCTGACTTTATTTAATATGATAATCTGAACGAGAAGAAATGAAGTAACCAAAGAATAACACATCTTAGCTAAAGTCATGAGTCAATGTAGAAAGGCTGAACCATTCTATATCATTTCCCTTCCCTACCCTTTTTTTTAAGAATTACCTATTTCAGTGGTTCCCAAACCCAGGGTTGCGAGGAGATCTCGGGAAAAGTATGAGAAAAATACGAAATTATATTTTGTAAATGTGGCGGAAAGTAAAAAACAAGGATCACCAGCACGAAAAAAAAAGTTTGAGAACCACTGACCCAAGTCTTTCCAACCAAAAAAAAAAATAAATAAATACAATAAAACAATTAATTAACGACTATTTTGTTAAGTACAACTAAAGAGAAAAGTAATTGTAAAAATGTGTTTCTCAATAAAGTTTTCGTTTTTAAAATAATCTATCTCTACGTAGGCCTACTCATAATGTTCATTCATTTATCGTATTTTTTCACTCCCTGTGGAGCATAGAGCCACCAGTGCAGCTTTGCCCCTTGCATGATGCCTGCGCAAAGTATTCACATGCTCTTGTAACAATGGTTGCTGGTGCAATTTGTGATACATGATGAGGATGTCTTCTCCCCTCATGCACAACCTCATATTTATAGCATTGTACGACGTGCCTGAAGGAATAGTAGTCGCATTCTTTCTTTGCCCCAACAGAGGCTCCCGAGAACCTACACGGGGGGCACTCATAAAGTTACATGTGACAAATGTTACCCCGACGAAGTAGCCGGAGTTCTGCATACACCACGCCCCTCACTTTTACAATTCACAATGAGTCTTAATAGTCCGTGCCGTTCCTTTCGTTCTCCCCACCACACTCCCCCCCCCCCCCCCCCCCCCCCCCCCCCCCCCCCCCCCCCCGCCCCGCACCCCCCCCCCCCCCCCCCCCCCCCCCCCCCCGTTAATGCTGTTGACGAGAGATGAGGCCATCACTGCAGTAGTCCCGCATGCATGAAACTTGCACCAAGGTACTTATGACCTCTTCTCGTGGTGGTTTATGTAGCAATGTATTTGACATAGTGAGAGTCTCACGCCCATGAACCTCACCGTAGTCATTTCTGACGAAATAACTCGTGGAAGCGGGGGTCCTTGTCTTTCTTTTTTATCAGATACTTCCAGGAATTACATCTTCTTATTCTTCTTCTTCCGTCCTTAGGCACCGACCGTCAAAGCAGTCAGTGGCCATTACGCCTAGTGGCGTCTTAGGGCAACAGCAGATAGGTTTTCTTTGCCATTGTTTCCCATCACGCCTATTGGCGTCTTTAGGGCAATGGCAAATCAATCCATCTGCTGTTGTTTCTGTAATCGAAGTGACTGGCAAACGGGTGATCAGCCCGTTGGTCAGGAATTACATGGGGCCCCATAAATGTGTTTCTAGTAGTTTTGCCTCATTTTGGCGAAGCGCGTTTCTTCCAACGTTGACAACAGATCCATCGTTTACATTAGGGCGCATATCCAAATAGTTTTAAAAAAACTTCAGGTCTAATAGCGTCTATGGCAGTGGTATGCATCCGGTCGATCGCGGTCAGCCGCAATAACCCAGGGGATCATTTGGTAGATTTCTTAGTGACCGAAGGTGATTTTTTAAAATTGAATTTTTAACCTTCGTAAATTTCAGACTAGCTCTTTTCTGCCGGCACCTAAATCCCAAGGATTGAAGGTACATTTACCTCACTGCTATTGATCGTCCTGAAGCTAGCTTACAAACATTCACTTTATTAACTCCATAAAGGTTGGAAAGCGATTTTTTAAAGCAAAGTTAACATTGGCATTGCATGAAGCAACCATATAAACGCTGGAGTTAAGTCTAGGGCTCAAGTGATTCCCATAAACTTAAAGGTAAAATGCTGAGTTCTCAAAGTGTTTCACCACAGGGGAAATCGTGGCTAGTCAATCCCTGAAGCGTTGGCCAGGCAGTTTAAAGTTTCCTTGTTTTCAGGATGTAGCATGAGGAGGTGTTTGAGAGTCTTGGTTAGAGATTTAACCCTGGAATTCACACAAGAACAGTGTGCATTTAGAGAAAGAACTAACCCTGGAATTCACACAAGAACAGCGTGCATTTAGAGAAAGAACTAACCCTGGAATTCACACAAGAACAGTGTGCATTTAGAGACAGAACTAACCCTGGAATTCACACAAGAACAGCGTGCATTTAGAGATATAACTAAACATGGATATCGGACAAGAACAGTTTGCTTTCATAGTTAGATCTAACTCTGGAATACAACTCAAAAGCAGTGTGCAATCAGAGAGCTAACATTGAAATTCACGCAAGAGCAGCGAGCATTCCTTTGCATCATTTTATTAAAGGGTTAAAATGGAGACTGTTTCCACGTCACTGCCATCTACCTACCTGCTAGATTGTATACTACTCTTTAACGATGTGCTATGACGTCGATTGGCATTGTTATCTTGGAGGGTTGCAGTAGGCCCAAATTGTAGGAGAACTGGTAAACTAATATGCTGCGAAATCTCAATTCGGCATTGGTAACTAGTAAATGTACAACCAACGTCTTGGAAAGGTAACTTGTGCTGATGCCAACTCAAAAACATCACACAATCTCTACCAAAGGACTACACCATCTCTGAAGCACTGTTGGGGCTATCTCCAGACGCTTAATTGTCCATTTTTAAAATTTGTAGGCCTTGTTGTTGTTGTTGTTGATTTCGTCTACTATGTTGCTGTAATACCCTGTTCAACCTGAAAGTTGGTTATAATTGGGGTATATAGGGTGTTTACTATCTTCGGTGCTAGCCTGTTGTTAGTCCTGAAAAGGACTGGTCCTAAAAAGGACCACTAGCTGCCTGTCAGGATACCTCTTTGCTCTTGTCCATTCGGGGTGTCGTGGCGTGTTCATGGTGTACATTTGTTGTTTTCCTATCTGGCTTGTTAGGTTTTGTGAGTTTTTGCCCTCCTCGTTTCTGCTTCTTGTGTCTTCCTTTTCTCCAGTGTCTGGGAAAGCGCTTTTTCTATCATTGTTGGGAGTAGCTCTTCCCACGTTTCCTCGATGACTTTTTCGTTTGATTGGTCGTTCGTTTTAGTGTCTTTTGTGTTTGATGTAATTTCTTCAATGGTCATTCTTTCTGCCTCTATTCTTTTCAGTAGTTGTTCGTTTCCATCTTTCAGTTCTATCAGTTTCCTTACATCTTCTTCTATCTGTTGCTGAATTCTTTTCATGTCTTGGTGTATTATTTTCATGTCGTTTATGACTTGTTGTTGTTTCGCGCTTTCCGAGCTGTCATGTATTTCTTCACATCTGTCAGTTGAGGTTCTGTTTTTGTGTGGCTGGCGGTTTTCTCTCTCCTTTCGCAGTTGTTGTTTCAATTCTCTCACTTCAGTCGTGAGCCGTCTGACTTGTTCCGTTAGGCTGTCTTGGCGCCTATCACCTAGAGTTCTTGCCTTCAGTGTGTTTTTTGCCTCATGGTATGATACTCCCTTTCCAATGGCAACTGTAATTATTTGCCTTGTTTGTTGGTATTCGGGACATCCTCGGTATCGTGCTCCGTGCTTTCCGAGGCAGTTGGTACATTTTCTATTGTTATTTGGTGCTTTGTAGTCTTGGTCTTTTTTGGCCTTTGGGCAGTCTTTGTATTCGTGGCTGCCCGCACAGTATCTACAGACCGTCTCTTTTCTGCACGTGTTCCTTGTGTGAGAAAATCCCTGGCACTTTGAACATTGTATCACTGGCGGGATGAAGGCATGTGCTCTTCGAGGTCTATTCTGGATAGTGATGTTTTCTGGGACTGTTTTCCCCTGTAGAGTCACTATTATCAGTCTGGTGTCTTCTTTGTTCCAGGATTTAAGCCTTTCTGCGTGTGTGAATCTGTACCGAGGGTTTTCGGCCTGGATGTAGCTGAGGGCCTCTGTGTCTGACAAGTTGGTGTCTATCCCTTTGATGACTACTCTCTTGGTTTCAGTGTAGATTTCTGCTTGGATTTTGATCCGGTGTGGTAGCTGAAATTCTTTAGGCCCGGATGCCAGAGCAGTCATCAGCGATTTAGTTTTTTCTGTATCATTCAGGGCAAGTGTCACTCCCTGTTGGTGCCTTCTGATACTAATTATGCCTCTTTTGCCTATTACTTTCTCCAGGACATTGATTACTTTGTCGTCCGGGAGTGCCCTGAGTGTGGCTTCTCCTTCCGACAACTGCGTAATTTTTATTTTGCGCTCTTGATCCTGTTCTTTGTGAATACTTTTTCTTAGTTCGCCTGGGCGGCATCTCCCATCTGCTACCACTGGTTGAGTATTTGTCTTCGGGCTCGGTGCCCTGTCCTCTTCTGTCTGCTTGTGATTTTGCTTCTCTTGTTCACCTCGGAGGACTTGGCTGTTCTTTGTAGGATTCCGGCGTATCTCGATGTCTGACACTCGAGCCGCCTCAAATAGTGCTTCTTTCATCTCGGCATCGTGTGGTGGTGTCAACGGTGTTTTGTGTAGCTTCTCTGTAGTAGACAGGGCTTCAGTTGACGATTTGGGTACTTGTGGTGGTGGTCCCTGGGTTTTAGGCTCCTGTCTTCTTTTTCTTCTTTCCAACATCTGTTTTATCTGTTCTAACGCTTTCATCTGGTCTTCTTCTTTTGTAGGCCTATTTTGTTGCAGGGCATTTATAGCCGCCCGATCACGCTTCCAATACACGTGCTGAATGCACTGTGTTAAACAAGCCGCTCTGTGGGTGGTAATCAACTGTGGTCGAATGGCTGACGGGCATAGATATTTATCTTGTGTACGTGGTTCTTGTCACTATGATCACTACGAACAATGTTTTCTAACGGACTCACTGCCAGAAATCGAAGCACTGAGATATTTCTCCAGCACAGCTGACCAGACGTATCAGAGAAAATACTGCAACTCAATACAAATTTAGATAATAGAGATTGCACAGTACTATTAGCTTGGGTACTCTCACATGATGGAATAGAAGGAAATGAGACAGAAGACTAGGAAGCAAGCAAAAAAAAAAAAATTATAATGAGCAGTTTAAATCAAATAAGCATGTGCTTCAGGTAGAAGAAAGATCAAAGACCTAATCAAAAATACTATAATAAAGGAACGGTCAGATGATAAGAGCCAGAGTCCGATAGATAGGCACGCACCTAAGCTACTTAAAGCACCAACAATGACATGCCAACTATCAAGAGAGCCCAAAATACACTGCAATAAGAAACTGCTTAGACTGCACCTAGGAACTGGATATTGTATGATTAAAGAACCTCATTGCACAACAAGTCTTGAGAAAAAATACCGTAACACACTACCTGCTAACGTGTTAAAACTATGAACAAAGAAAACAAATATGGAATATTTAAAGTCACAAAACACATCAGCATCAACACTGTCACTAAAAACCTTGCTACAGATTTACTTACCGTATACAGGGAACTACATAACATAGTAAAGTTCTATATTACCAAAGGAAGAAGAAATATACAGTTTCTCTGAAAAGGTGTCGATACCTACGAGCCTTTATCTCAAATCGCACTAACAAAACTTCTTACGGAGCCTCAGAGTGAGACATAGTCATCTTGTTCAGTCCACTTAAGTGTGACAAAACGTCTGAACATGCACTTTTGTGTGATCTCTCACACCTTCAGCCCTCCGACAGTATCTTTTCTTTTTCTTAATTTTTTCTCACTCATCGCTTTTATTTGGCATAAATCATGCCTTTTCATTCGTTATTTTCACTATTTTGCTCTATGCTGGACATAGCATGGTGAATTCTCTAACACGCCACTCCCCCATGGCAGTATTTGTTACAGGAGTAATGCGCATCTTATTGTTTACCACTCCTCAGACGTATTATCGTAACAATACCCAGTCGTCAGACCAGTCACCCGCTTATCGCATAATCCGTCTGACCACCTGTGGAAACGTGTCGGGCAAACATTTGACCCCATTGGAAAGCTGTTGATCATGTTGACACAAGCTTGTATTGTGCGTACGATGAAAGAAGACAACACTTTCTGACCAGACATCTGTCTGGCGGAGGCATGCAGATAAAGGGGATAATTAGATAATCTGTCGGGGCAGACATCTGGGCGGAAGTCATTACGCCAGAAACATAGGGTCACAATATTGTGATAGACAGAGGTGCGCCGGAAGTCTTATGTAACGATTTGACATCACTGTTGTAAGAGGCCACGCGTGTATATTAAATTTAATATTTTCAAATACGCGTGGGATGAGTAATGATAAACTTCCCCACCCAAACAGTGCTAGATAGATTTGATTGGTTTGCCAGAAGTTACAATGACTTGATTGGAACAATCAGCAGGAAACACAGCTGGGATTTGAAACTCCGTATTGTGAGATATACTGTAGAAATCAGAGACAGAACAGCACAGACTGCATCGCAGCGTCAACTAAACACCTCCTACAAGCCAGAGGAAAGAGGATAGGACTTATCATTCCACAACTATAAGTACCAAATCGAGTATTGGGCAACTTTGGAATTTACAAGTAAACCCGCCATTTTAATACAAGACTGGAAAATTGGGAATTTTATCACAAGGAGTCAGAGAGGAATTTTAACAAAAGTTTTCCCAGGCAGGATTCAAAGAACATCAGCCGTCAGAGGAATTAACTCATATTTCCCAGAACCAGTCATAAGAGGAATTATACAAACAGTTTTCCCAGGCCAGGAATTCTCAGAACACCAGCCGTCAGAGGAATTAACTTATATTTCCAGACCTAAGTGATTCGAACAGCATCTAACTAAAGGGCTGTGTCTCCATTCTTAATCTGTGCCAGGAGAAGGGTGTATTCCCACAATTTTGGGGTAAGTGTAAACAAATTATTTACTAATGTAAATTCTACAGGTTTCTTGCTAAGTGGTTATATATGAGGCTGGCAACCTCAACATATGAAAATAGTATATTCATGAACCACTACAGCAAGAGCTGGTGATTGTTTCTGACTAGTCGTGCGGGAAACCCGACAGCAGAGCGACCCCAGACTCTGACTGGAGCAGTGATGAGTGATGATTACATCACATGTGCCTAAAGTGTAACATATTATCTTATGAGAATTATGTACGTTTTTAAATTGTAATTCAGGCAAATCATTATTCATGCACTCCAGACGCAATTTCCTAGTTGTTGACACCCAGAAGGATACTGGTGAATTTTCATCATATTCCCCGAGTTACATTGTGTGCTCGGGAATTTAATTCTTCCGAGAGGTTAACACTGGTGTGTGGAGCGCATGGCAATGGGCCTGTTAGTTTGCGGAAAACAAATGTACTCAGCAGAAGGCATTTGTTTCTATCTGTCACAGTTCGTGGTTACAAGACATCAGACTTAAGTACTGAAGTTCCTACGCCACTAGTGTGAGAGAAGAGTATCACCACCAACCGCCTACAGTGGACGAATTAAGTGGAGAAGTGTACTCATCACCAAAAAGAAGTGACGGAAACCACAGCTGCAGGACTCATCTGGAGCTAAGTTTTATGTAACAGGCTGCAGCAAAAATCCAAGACATTCTAAAGCCCATTCTAAACCTCAATGAGGAAACTTTAATTTCAATGTTCACCCAATTTTCCATATTTATTTTCCCATGTTACAGACTAATTGACTATTCTCAGTTGTATGTAATTTTAACTAAACAATGACAGGTGATTCAGTTTTCTTGATAAATCCACATACATAAATATAGAGCCATTACTTATAAGAGGGCATTCGTTGGATTACTCCAACTGGGGGGCTTGAACGGGCCAGACTCATTGCATAACCCCTTCACAAAAGGCGACGGATTAGATAATAAGTTAACAAATTTGCTCAGCCCTTAAGCAGCGTTTGTTCTTGAGTTCTGGGAATATCTTGTGAAGGCTCCCATAAGGTAGAAACGCCATTCACAATCTATCTACATCTTTGCCAAGAGTAATCTTGAGCGAAGATAGATACCTTGGACGACCTACTTTTAGATATGCTTGTGTTGTGACCATTAGTGGACCACTACTGCAAAGCAAAGGGGGGCAATCCCGTGACATTAAGCCAAGCTCGCTTAAGTCGATTTTTGCTAAACTCGAAGCAATTCTGGAGGTACCAGCCAGTTGCCTTCTTTGGCTCCTGTTACGTTGACTTCTGATAACTAGAATTTTCGGATAAATAGAAGTAATTTTTCTGTCCCAACTCAAATTTGGCATAAGTAGTTCTGTTTTCATCGCCCAAGTTACAGTATTACGTGGCTCTGCATACTTTTTCTTGAACAGCCTAAAAAATAATAAACGTCCGAGCATCTAGTAGTTCATTACAAAGCTAACATGCATTACACGAGCGAGAACGTAATCGTCGGGCCCTACGCAGCGGACACAGAGTCATCCTCGGTTTTCGAGAAAGGGGCTTCCGTCACGATCTGATAGCAACGGAACTACGCGGTTAAGTTCTGGCGATAAACAAAGAGTGAAAACCGAGGCATGTGAACAGTCAAATAATAAACTTACACAAGTATGTGGCAAGCGCTAGAAGAAAGAAAGAAGAAAAACACTAGACAACAGAAACACTAGCAGAAAAGAATTTAGGTCAGATAACTCATACAACGGCTTACCTGTTCTTCACTGGTTATCGCTTTAGCAATCAAGCCATGTAGGAACCGTTACCACCTTCATCATCACCCTTCAGCTCTACAATGAGCAGAGGCCTTGAACAAACTTATGGCGAGTCTTCTGTGCTATCAGCTCATGGTCTTTACGTGTCGTCTTCATCCCCTTCATGAATATCTCCAGTTTTCTTTTCTATGAATTCTTTGGTACGCAAACAGAGGACAAAAAAAAAACTTAGCCTAAATGCAAAGTGTAGTAATCGAGTCCGTCCTGTGTGTAAAAGTCTTCCAGTTTAAAAAATTCTTGACTTTGTTTCTCATAAACCATTCTGTAGACGAATTGATTTTTCTTTTCAAATCTCTTCTGATGCAGATTTTCTAGTATTCATGTTATACCTTGTACTATGAATTAGTAGAGGATTTGAGATTAGTCGTTAAGACATTCAGTCTTTCTAACATTTTGACATTTGCAGCTATGGTACTAGCATATAACTTAACACTACATTTTAGGTTTCGTTAAATTGCTTTGGAAAATTGGACAAGATGCAAAATGTTAATTAAAAATTGAAACAGTTGTATCTGAATGGTTAAAATAATTGCTGTATGCTTTAATTCTTATTCTGACAGTAAATGTAATTCTTTTTAGACAACCTTTTTATAAGGTGGCCTAATGGATATGAACGCAGTTTCATAATCCAGATATACCAGGTTCGAAACCTGCTGCAGGCGGTTTAGTAGCAGATCGCTTTGTGTGGATTTTTAACAATGGTATAAGCGCCGTACCGTTCAGAAAGCAATGGCAAACTATTGAATGAAAGAAATTGCCTAGAAAAATCACAAACAGCCAATAAAAGCTGGGGTTGATTGCCACGTCCTGTAAAGGGTAAGCAACTAACTATAAGCAGAAGTATTTTATTTGGTCCCAGCGACTTCTAATTACTTACACTGCACTGTACAACGGCTAAGAAGCGCATTACATGGTAAGCAATCGTGTTCTACATCAAGTCGGTGCAACAAATATTAATCATAATTAAACATACACAAAATCAATAAACACTAAAATGATGTAATAAAAATTATGTTAATTAGGATTAATAAAATAAAAATGATGCTTACAGACAAACTAAAGCAAGTAACAGATATATTGAGACAACCATCTGTTTTGTCAAAACAGGTTATACTGAGTGTCACGGATTGCCTTCTCTGCTTTGCAGTAGTGGTCCAACAATGGCCAAAACCCGAGAGTATCTAAACGGGTCGTCAAAGGTGTTTACCTTCGCACAAGATTGCTCTTGGCGGAGATGTAGATAGAAGTGTAGCGGCGCTTCTATCCGCAGGGAGTATTCACAAGATAATTCAGAAGTCAAGAACCACGCGGCATAGCGCTGAGCAATGGTTAACTTATATCTGTCCGTCGCTTTTGTGAAGGATTTAAGCAATGGTTTTTAGCCCGTTTAAGCCCCCAGCTGAGTTAATTCAGCGAATTCCTCTTATAATGGTATAACTTTGTTTAGAGGTAAATATGTATATATATATATATATATATATAAATTTATATATATATGTTTATATATATATATATTAATATATATATATATATATATATATATATATATATATATATATATATATATATTAATTGTTCTGGCTCATACATTTCCTTTCATACACATTAAAAAACTGAATCGACTATGATTGTTTAGTTTTTAAACAACAAGTAACAAATTTAATAATCAATGAGTATTACACTGGTATACACACATTTTGGTGCCTTAAATTTTATAGCTGTTCTTGGGTAAATTTGGCTTGCTGATTCCAAAAATGTAATCAGATTTTTTCTATCAGCTCTAGTTTTTGAGATAACTAAGAATGACCATATTAGTAGGGCAATTGTTATGTACAATCCTAGAGTTAGGTGCTATCAGTAGCATTTTGACTTTAGTCTGCATTCATATTATATGTAATTACTGTGCATATATTACCAAAAATGTAATAAAACTTTATCACTAGCACTTGCTTAGTCAACACGCAAAAAGGATCTTTTCGAGGACTTCCTGGAATGTGATATGCTTGGACAGTCACGCTTAAGGGTCCAACAGTAATCTGCCATCATGTGGGCATCCCAAAGTCCCTGGTATCTCTCTTCCATTGTTCTTATATCTTGGTGAAATCTTTCACCTTGCTCCTCACTAAAGTCGCCAAGATTCTCCGGAAATAAATGTAAATGGTTATGGAGGTAGTACAATTTTATGCTCATGTTGCATCCAAGTTCACAAAAACTCGACAGCATGTTTCCAACTAATTCAGAATAATTGTCTGCTTTAAAGTTACCCAGAAAGTTTTGCACAACTAAAACAAATGATGACCAGGCTGTGGACTCTGTTTTGTTCATGGAATCAATAAAATTTGGATCGTTTATTAACTTTCTAATTTGAGGTCCATCAAAAATTCCAGCTTTAAGTTTGTCTATGTTCAATTCTGGAAACTTTCTGCATAAGTAATTAAAACAGGTACCATCTTTGAAAAGTGCCTTAACAAATTGCTTCATCAAGCCAAGCTTTATATGTAATGGTGGCAGTAGAACTCTTTTTCGATCAATGAGAGGTTTATTGACAATATTTTTTTCTCTAACTTTAAATTCATCCATCAACGGCCACTGTTTCTTTGTCCAGTGCATATCTTTTGCCCTGCTATCCCACAAACATATAAAGCATGGATATTTGGTGAATCCCATTTGCTGGCCAAGCAAGAAGTTCATCATTTTAAGATCTACACAAACCATCCAGTTATGTTCTAAGTACTTCAATTTTTCCAGAACTGTGCTTATTGTAGCATACTCCTCCTTCATTATAGTAGAATGAGCAATTGGAATTGAGCCATATTTGTTACCATTGTGTAAGAGAACACCCTTCAAACTTCTTTTAGAGCTGTCAATGAAAAGTCGCCACTCATCTGGTGTATAAACGTACACCCATTTTGTTAACAAGACCTCCTACATTAGTACAAAACACAAGGTTGTTTTCTTTACAAAAGAATGGAATAAAACCTTGCTCTCTGCTACAATAATATGTAACCTTTGTTTCAGCAGTCCGTAATTTTTTTTTCTTTCAATCTTGAAGCCAAAAGTTCTGAAGATTCCTTGGAGAGATATAGATCTCGGATTAGATCATTTAGTTCAAGCTGGTCGAAGCGTTGAGCATCTGAAAAAATCATCTTCGAAATCACTATCACTGTCACTTGTCGTTCCACATGCCACTGCTGTCTCATCTTCTAGCAGGGAATCCGAAATCTGACTGAAATTTGGAATTGGTATGTCATCTCCGTGTGGAACAGGTCGCCTAGCAGAATCTAAATCTGGATATTTCCACTTTTTGTGATTTTTTTCCATTAATTCCCTTAATAACAGTCGTCATAGTGGTTCTTGGGCTCTCTCCAAACCATTGGAATTCCAAATTTTAAACATTTTCTTTTCCCACAAGTCCACTGTCGCAGGTGTTCAACCCATGTTTTGCAAACAATATGAGGAGCCCAAGACTTGTCCTGGTCACCTAGTTTTACTTTAAAGTAAGCAAAGTATGCCTTTTTCACAAAAACAGTAATATGCTTCCTATGTTCTTCTTTGAAAGTGTACTCTCCACAAATATAACAAAATAAATGCGGTGAAAGAAAACATGCTCTTCTTGAAGATGATGCCATTCTCTGTTAGAAGTGTAATAAAATAAGTAGCATACTAACATGCATGCAGTGGCTTAAAATCTAAAAAAGGCAATTCTGGGAAGATTCTTGGAAAACTGAAACTGAGAGTAAACAAGCAGTTTTCTTTTGTAAAGGACTAGACAGCAATAGTTTTTTTTCACATAGCCTTATATAGAAAATATTGTAATAATACAGGGTGACCAAAAAAAAAACGGGCCCGCGCGCGCACAAAAAGTATATAATGAAATACAAAAATATCTGTATCTCAAAAACTAGAGCTGCTACAGACAAGTAAATGTGATATTTGGATTGAGCAGGCCTCATTTATAAAACAATCAAGAGTAAAATGTTTGGCACCAAAAAAAAAAATTTTTTTTTTGGGTAGGGCTGTGTTATCAGTTTAAAATAAATAATTTGCTGGTGACTTTTATATTGGAATCAACTTTTCTCTTCATAGAGATTTAAGGTGAGGATATAGTTAAGAAATATTAAGTCCTTTTTGCTGGTGCCTTTTTATAAGAATTTAACTTTTAGGTGAGTCCTGCAGCTGTGATATTTTCGTCACTGCTTGGTGATGAGGGCACTTCTTCACACAACTTGTCCGATTTAGGCGGTTGGTGTTGATTCCCTGCGTCTCACTCACAACTAGCTTCGTTCCACAAACTATTGGACAAAATGGAAAGAACAAAATGCCTCTGCTAAGTACACTGAGTTGGAAACTTAACAGGCGCATCTTCTCGTTGTCTACCCACCAATGTTAATCTCAGAAGAATTAAATTCTTGAGTATACACAGTGTAACTCAGGAAAGATGAATAGAAATCACCACTATTCCTCTGGGGGTTAACTGGGAAATTGTGTCTGGACAGCGCGAATAATGATTTGTGTCTGAACTAACATTAACAAATTACACATATCTCACAAAATTATATGCTACACTTGAGGCACATGTGATGTAATAATCACTCATCACTGCTCCAGTCAGAGTCTGGGGTCACCTCTGCTGTCGGGTTTTCCGCACGACTAGCTAGAAACAACCATCAGCACTTGCTGTAGTGGTTCATGAATATACTCATTTCATATGTTGAGGTTGCCAGACTCATTTATAACCACTAAGCAAGAAACTAGTCAAATTTCACATTTGTAAATAAATTGTTTACATTTACCCCAACATTTTTGGGAATACACAATCTCCTTGCACAGATTTAGACTGGACACAGCTCTGTATTAGATGCTTCGAATCACTTAGGTCTGGAAATCACAGTTAATTCCTCTGACGGCGGGTGTTCTGCGAAATCACTGGCCTGGGAAAACATTTGTTTAATTCCTCTATGACTTGGTCTGGGAAATTAGAGTTAATTCCTCTGACGGCGGATTTTCTGCGAAATCACTGGCCTGGGAAAACATTTGTTTAATTCCTCTATGACCTGTGATCAAATTCCTAGGTTCCAGTGTTGGTAATTGAAGTCCTGGTCCTTTTAAGTTTACAGTCTTATATCAAAATGCGGGTTTACTTGTAAATGCTAAAGTTGCCCAATACTCGATCTGTCACCGTTAATAATCGAATTCTAGGTCCGATCCTTCTCTTTCTGGCTTTCTGGAAGTTGCTTGTTGTCTGTTCTGTGTCTCTGAGTTCGATAAATTATATCTCATTCTCAGTTCAAATCACAGATTGTGTTTCCACCAAATTTTCCAAAAGAATTCATTGTATATTCCGGCTCTCACTTCAGACCAATCAAATCTCTTAAGCACTTCGTGGGTTGTTTCATTTTAAATATCCCCTCGCGTGTTTTAAAATATTAATTTTAATATTCCACGTGAGACCTCTGTCTAATCATGCGGTAACATTTCCAGTGGCATCTTGTGCACAATTCATAAAAACCATCTGTAAACTCATTTGATGTCCAGATGCTACCTATAGCCAATATTGTCTCTTCAGACAGATTATCGTGATAATCACACACAGGGATGGTCCCGCGAACCGATAACCGAATCTACCCCCTGTGTAATCTGCCAGACAAAAAAAAAAAAAAAACACGGTTGTCGGTGAGAAGTTAATGTGATTGCATTTACAACAGGCCCCTAGTCTTTAAATTTGCATTTATTTACGTTTTTTCGGGGAAAGATTACGGTGGGATTTTTATCTCATTCGTTTTTTTTTATTTCTCTTTGTATAATAATAGAGTTTGGACTTTTTGTGTAGATTAAGAATTACGGTTTCTAGCAAAGATGGTAGTTTTAACTTTTAGACTGGCACCAGCGCGGTTTTTTTTTTCATTTAGATAATTCGTTCATGGAAGATTTTCCAGTGTAACATAATGGCAGAGCATTTTCGGTTCTTCTCAGTGAGCGCGCTATAATTTTTAGTAAGGGTGAAATCAGATGGGGGTAGAGGGGGAGTTTTAAGCGCGTGGACACAGGTTTGCAACGGAATTTTCCGCTTGGAGTTCTAAATTTAGATCATGACCACAGTCGATTCCTGGCACGTTGGTTGGTTCATAGATCGACCCGCTTAAGAACAAAGCCTAGCTATGACTCACGCGTAGCGTGGTCTGGGGTAATAAATAAGCGGGGTTCCCTGGCAGAAGGGGGAGATTTTTTTGAACTTCTACGCCTTGGAAAAGAACTGTCTGTATTTATATACAGAGCCGACTGCTCTTTCGAGAGAAATTCGTGCTGGTAAATATGAAGTTAATTAAGCTTTAATAGTTTATAAGATTTTTGCAGAGTTGTTTCTAGGAGGTAAAGTTAATTCATAGAAGTAGAGCCATCAATGCTATAATTTTAATTGACTATAACTGACAGCGCAATTAGGTATTTTGTGAAAAGGTAGTAGGGAATTTTGATAGTTTCCTCAGAGTAGCTGTTTGTATAAATTGGAATATTACTGTTATTTGTCAGAAGACAGGGGATCTAATTTTTCCTGGATTTGTGATTTTAAATGGTGCAGCGTAAAACACGCTCGCGGAATTAAATTAATTTTAGTTCGTAACGGACATGCCATGAGTTACCCTCTTATCTAAATTATTATCAGAGTGCATTCATTCTTTTTATGAGATAATGAAAGCTTAAAGATGGTAGATGTTAAATACTATAATTTTGAGACACGATGCACGTAATTTCATTGTGATTTTCGAGGATTTGGAGAGAGGGGTACCGGAGCACGTGCTGTGTCTATTTTCTTAGAGGGGTGAATCTGAAAAACGGAAGGAGAGGGGAGATAGCGGGGTATGCATTGTAAAATAGGATTTCAGTTCCTTTAGAGATTTTAATGTACATTGTTATCAGAATCGGGTGTAAATAATATTCCCGACACGTGGGTGAAGATTTCTCAATATTTGAGTTATAATATTAGCGAATAATACGCTAGGGTTTTGGTGTGTATTTAATTGTTCAAGTGTGTGTAAATTACCAGCGGACTAATTTGTGTAACGCTGTGGTAATAGAACGAGTGGCTTTAAATGTTAGAGCATGGGAAATTGTGTATTTTTCTCTGTGTGGGTAAAACCTACATTTTGAAGTCAGCAGTTACGGGTCTAGTTGGGATTTTTAATTAGTCCCTTATTTAATAGACATATGTTTATACTGATGAATTCATGGAGACGGGAGATTATTGTCTCGGGTGAAGTCTATTGTATTTGGGTAGCCAGGTAAACACATCGATCATTGTTAAATAGTAGGGCCAGGAATTTACTGGCAACAGGTTCATTCAGTGGTTAGAATGTTGTGACGGGCTAACCTAAGCTGAGTCTGGAGATTAGAGTGTCGATAGGACAGTATTTGAGGGAAAGTGGGGGTAGGCATGTTTACTAATCGCTGAAGCGATACTAGAGCATGGGAGCTGTATGGAAGATTTGAAACTTAAGTGTTAGAGATTTGAAACTTAAGTGTTAGAGATTTGAAACTTAAGTGTTCGAGATTTGAAAACTTAAGTGGTCGAGATTGGAAAACTTAAGTGTTAAAGATTTGAAAACTTAGGTGTTAGAGATTTGAAAAACTTAAGTGTTAGATATTTGAGACTTAAGTGGTTGAAGAGTTGGGATTTAAGTGTTGAAGAGTGAGAGTTAAGGGAGTTAAGTGTTAAGGATATGGGAAATTTGTTGTGCGATATATATTGTTATTGTTTTGTCCACAGCAGATATTTTCCAGGCGTGGCAGCTAGGGCTACAGTAGTCCTTGAGCGGCTAGAAGTTCGCCGGTCTTCTCAGGAGAAGAAGAGTCGGCAGAGCCAGGAAAGAAAGTGGAGTAGTGACAAGGGGTTCACTGGTGCAAACGTTTTGTACCCAAGAGAGCAAGGAGCTGGAAGCACAGACTTCTTCAGCAAGAACAAGAGGTTCTTAATAAAATTCGGAGCTATTCACGCTCAGATAAAGCACACACTGAACCTAGGCGCAGGGCCTAGAGGTGTCGTGATTGGTCGGTCATAATAACACCGACGGCCCAGACCCAAGAGATGGGTAACGGGGCCTGTGATTTTTCCAGAATCGTCATTTGGTAGTGCAGAAGAGTCCAAGTCGAGAAACCAGAATGCCAATTCAAGTTAGCAGCTACAACGGCAGTCAGAGGAAAGAGGGTAAAAATACCTCTGAGCTGCAATAGAGGGAGAGAAGGAGAGTAGTGGAGGAGTCGCTTTTTCTGTAGGAACTAGGAGTGTCAGACAGACACTGAACATAACACTAGAACTCAGCAAGTCATCTGTAAGTTGTGTCGGAGGTGATAGAAGGGTTCTGGTCGTGGACTTGGTGATAGTCAGAGAATATTTAGCCTATAGTGGAGCAGCGGTGTAGGCACGTCATTTGTGTAGAAACACGTCTGCAGACAGACGGACAGTAGGAGTTAGGGTGTGTTTACATGATATCAGGTTGATTAGGAGAAAGACGGATCTGGTGTTCGAGATCCTCCTTCACATGTTGTTGTATTACTTACCTTTCTTCCTTACAGGTTGAGGGGAGGGCGACTGTGGGGTTACCTTACCTAATCACTTGAAATTAATTGTTATGTTCTTTCCAGGTGTAGGAACACGCATGTTTATTCTATTTTTGTAGTATGTTATATGAATTTTTTTTGTGTGGTGTAAATAAAATCCATTGTAAATTTCCGGCTGGATCAGTCACTTACTTCAACCTATATGTTGTCTGTAAGTGGTGTCTGTGGTGTTAAGTATTAAACCTTATCCCAGTCTTGGTAGCTAGAGGTAGTGAGGTTATCGCAAAACATTACGTCACTTAGTGGCAAGGGAGAGTCAATTTCGGTTCTCGACCCTTGACGCCAATAGCCTCATCTCCCACAGTCACTGTTATTTTCTTCTGAAATCTATCTTCTTAGTCTTTCTTTCCACTAGGGTCTAGTCTATTTAGGTAGGCAACCTCTAGTCTTAAATCCACTTCGTGACAAAGTGGGTGCTATCGTCCGGTGAATCATCTTTGTTACGTTCAATTCTGTGATCTTGACAAAGTGGCGGCGTTCGTCCGGTAGATCATCTTTGTTGGGATCAATTCTGTGATCGTGTCAAGATTCATAGATTGTTTCTATAGGAAAGTTCTGGAAAATAGATTCTTTATAATATCCCCTAGACTAGAGCTATATATAAACTGATCCAGCTAATAGTTTTTTCCACAGGAAGTTTCTCCACAGGGTGCAGTCAGATTGTAGCTGTAGTTAGTTGATGACTAGAGGTAACTGATGGCTAACTGAATTTTTCTTAACAGGAAGGTAAATTCGGGTTTTTAGGTAGCTGCTTAATGAAAATTTTTTCAGGTAGTTCTTCAGATTGGTGCTAGTCTGAGTTCGGGTTTTGGGACATTGGTTACACAGGGAGTAGTGCCCAGAAGGTAACAGTAAATTTTTCGTGTTCCTTTTTTGTCATTTCCCCTCGTTGTGAGTTACTGCTGATTTGTCAGGTAAGATGGCTGAATTGGTCAAGCTACTTACTGCATGGAAGGACGCAGCTAAAAGCATGGGGATGAATGAGGCCGAGACTAGGGCTTACATTATGAGGGAACAGGACCGGCAGAGGAGAGAGAGAAAAGGGAAGAGAAAGAGGGGCCCGACTGGCAGAGATGGACCTGCGTAAATTGGAAGCGGAGAAAGAAGAGAGGGCCCGACTGGCAGAGATGGACCTGCGTAAATTGGAAGCGGAGAAAGAAGAGAGGGCCCGACTGGCAGAGATGGACCTGCGTAAATTGGAAGCGGAGAAAGAAGAGAAGGCCCGACAGGCAGAGGAGAGAAAGGCAGAAAGGGAGGCGAAGGAAAGGGCCACAGAAGCAGAGAGACAGCATGAACTTGCCCTGCGTTCACTGGAACTGCAGTACCGATCTTCGGAAGGCAGTTCGGCTAACGGAGATTCTCCCGGAGCAGGGGCGACAGACACCTCAGGAAACGGAGGGCCCCGGATGGCAGCCATGAATTTTCCAATGGACTCTTTCCCTAACGGGAATGAGAAAATTGACATATTCCTGGAAAAATTTGAACGAATGGCAAAAGCGTACGGGTTGGATGAGAGTTTGTGGTGCCTCAAATTATCTCAGTCGTTGAAAAACCAGGCCTACGACATCTATAGTAAGATGCTCAGTGATGAACAAAATAACTTTGAGGCCCTTCGTAACGCACTGTTACAACGCTTTCAGTGGACTCCCCGTAAGTGCCAAGCTATGTTCAGGGAGAGCAGGCCGGAGAAAGGAGAAAGTTTTCCCCATTTCGCAGAAAGGCTGAAGAATTATCTCACTCGTTGGAGAGAATTGTCGGGTCTAGCAAAAACTTTTGAAGGACTCGAAGAGCTTGTCATGTGCGAACAAGTGAAAGCACACATGTCTCCAGACTTGAGGAGGTATCTGGCGGAGCAGGGCGCCCAGCAACTGGACCAGATCATTCTTTTTGCTGAAAGGTTCCAGACGGCACAGGCCGAAGTACTGGGCCAGAAACGAAAACACCCAGACCTGCCAGCACTGGACCAAGGAGCATCGGCATCGCAGTCGTTTTCGTCTTCTGCTCATCAGCAGCAGGGGCCGTCTCGCAAGGAGCCCCATCCCATTCATAACCTGCGGCCCCAACCGCATAACAGAGCACAGGCGACAACGTCTCATGAACCTGCTAGAAACAGGGGAGAAAACGACAGGTACTGTCGCAATTGCCGTACCACCTCTCACTGGACTTCTCGGTGTGTAAACAAACCACCCACTCACCATACAGCGTGTTTAAGGGCGGTGAGAGTGAAAAAAGGGAACAATTGGGAACCTTTCAAAGCAGAGAAGTGTTTCTCTAACAGTGGACCAGCAGTAGTGAATGGGACTGCTACCACTTGTTTATTTGACAGCGGGCTTACTTACCCGAGTATAGTCGCCCGACATTTGGTACAACCAGGCCAAATGACTAAGGAAAAGGTTGATATTGGTGGAGTTTTGAGGGGAGGGACCTCACAGCGTCTGCAGATAGCCAATATTAAGGTGGAGAGCAGGTTTGTGCGTGGCACAATCAAAGCTGCTGTAATGGAACAGCCAGCTTATGACTTCATCTTGGGGGCCCCATATATAGTTTTGGGAAACCCCCCAGTCCCGATCCTTGCTGGTGCAAGGGGGCCTACTACAGGCCAGAGAAGTGAAAAGGGAATGTCCCGGATTCACGGAGCCCCACGAGAGCTCAACCAGCCACGCCTTGAGATGGAGAGGTTAAATACCTCCAAGGTTAGTGGAATGGTTTTTGCAGAGGCGTATCCCTCTGACAGCCCTGTTAAGCCGAAGGGCCAAACAGCGGCGACGCCTTTGATTTTGGAAATACCTTCGTTGTCGTCGGGAATTAGGCCCCCGATGGTATTACCTCCTGAGAGCGAGGAACATACTGACAAGAGTGGTAGAACGTATGTACACGACCAGCGCAATCTTCATAGGGCAGAAGACAGCGAATCGAGCGAACATATGTTTCCAACCAGCCCTGGAGCCCCATCCGACCAGCACTTTACTCAGACGGAGGAGGACAGTGATCTGAGAAACCGTTTGCCTATAAACGGAGATGGGCCCCATCCCGCTGCTAGCTCGCTAACAGAAAGCGGCTCTTGCAAAGAGGCAAGAAGCAAAAACGTACCACCAAATGCGTTCTGCTTAGTAGGGGAAACGGATGTCGCTGAGGTCAGGCGCAACCCAGTGAGAACCCCTGGTGGGAGAGTAGAGAAAGGAGCAATCTCTACGCAACCTCTAGGCAAACCAGAGGGGAGTGAAGCGATCGGAGAATTTATGCTGGAAGCACCAGATAGTTCGCACCTTCATCGCCATATACCTGCGGTCTCAAACCCGCCGAGGTGCAGCAAGGTAGTCGCCATCGTCAGGCAGCCACAAAGCCAGTTGGTCAGGGCAGCCGACCAAGACAGCTTTTTTTACGGACATAGCCAAGGAAGGTTCAGACCCACCATTGGATGGCACAGGTCCGAAGAAAGATCAACTCTTCCACCGGAGCATGGGAGTTGGTAGAAGAAGAAGAAGGAGGAAACGTAGAAGAAGAAAGTCGCAGGACAACCATGGGAGTTGTAGTCGCCAGGCGGAAATAACCAGTCGTGACCATGAGACTTCAGGACTGACAGTCAGATCTGTAGACTTGTATAGGGGCCAGTCTGGAAATACAAGATCACATTAAATTAGATCGTGTACCACGAACTTGAAGAGGGGGGTAATGTGAGAAGTTAATGTGATTGCATTTACAACAGGCCCCTAGTCTTTAAATTTGCATTTATTTACGTTTTTCAGGGAAAGATTACGGTGGGATTTTTATCTTATTCGTTTTTTTTTTTTTTATTTCTCTTTGTATAATAATAGAGTTTGGACTTTTTGTGTAGATTAAGAATTACGGTTTCTAGCAAAGATGGTAGTTTTAACTTTTAGACTGGCACCAGCGCGCTGTTTCATTGAGATAATTCGTTCATGGAAGATTTTCCAGTGTAACATAATGGCAGAGCATTTTCGGTTCTTCTCAGTGAGCGCGCTATAATTTTTAGTAAGGGTGAAATCAGATGGGGGTAGAGGGGGAGTTTTAAGCGCGTGGAAACAGGTCAGCAACGGAAATTTTCCGCTTGACCGTAAGTTCTAAATTTAGATCATGACCGTGGGCGATTCCTGGCACGTTGGTTGGTTCATAGATCGACCCGCTTAAGAACAAAGCCTAGCTATGACTCACGCGTAGCGTGGTCTGGGGTAATAAATAAGCGGGGTTCCCTGGCAGAAGGGGGAGATTTTTTTTTGAACTTCTACGCCTTGGAAAAGAACTGTCTGTATTTATATACAGAGCCGACTGCTCTTTCGAGAGAAATTCGTGCTGGTAAATATGAAGTTAATTAAGCTTTAATAGTTTATAAGATTTTTGCAGAGTTGTTTCTAGGAGGTAAAGTTAATTCATAGAAGTAGAGCCATCAATGCTATAATTTTAATTGACTATAACTGACAGCGCAATTAGGTATTTTGTGAAAAGGTAGTAGGGAATTTTGATAGTTTCCTCAGAGTAGCTGTTTGTATAAATTGGAATATTACTGTTATTTGTCAGAAGACAGGGGATCTAATTTTTCCTGGATTTGTGATTTTAAATGGTGCAGCGTAAAACACGCTCGGAATTAAATTAATTTTAGTTCGTAACGGACATGCCATGAGTTACCCTCTTATCTAAATTATTATCAGAGTGCATTCATTCTTTTTATGAGATAATGAAAGCTTAAAGATGGTAGATGTTAAATACTATAATTTTGAGACACGATGCACGTAATTTCATTGTGATTTTCGAGGATTTGGAGAGAGGGGTACCGGAGCACGTGCTGTGTCTATTTTCTTAGAGGGGTGAATCTGAAAAACGGAAGGAGAGGGGAGATAGCGGGGTATGCATTGTAAAATAGGATTTCAGTTCCTTTAGAGATTTTAATGTACATTGTTATCAGAATCGGGTGTAAATAATATTCCCGACACGTGGGTGAAGATTTCTCAATATTTGAGTTATAATATTAGCGAATAATACGCTAGGGTTTTGGTGTGTATTTAATTGTTCAAGTGTGTGTAAATTACCAGCGGACTAATTTGTGTAACGCTGTGGTAATAGAACGAGTGGCTTTAAATGTTAGAGCATGGGAAATTGTGTATTTTTCTCTGTGTGGGTAAAACCTACATTTTGAAGTCAGCAGTTACGGGTCTAGTTGGGATTTTTAATTAGTCCCTTATTTAATAGACATATGTTTATACTGATGAATTCATGGAGACGGGAGATTATTGTCTCGGGTGAAGTCTATTGTATTTGGGTAGCCAGGTAAACACATCGATCATTGTTAAATAGTAGGGCCAGGAATTTACTGGCAACAGGTTCATTCAGTGGTTAGAATGTTGTGACGGGCTAACCTAAGCTGAGTCTGGAGATTAGAGTGTCGATAGGACAGTATTTGAGGGAAAGTGGGGGTAGGCATGTTTACTAATCGCTGAAGCGATACTAGAGCATGGGAGCTGTATGGAAGATTTGAAACTTAAGTGTTAGAGATTTGAAACTTAAGTGTTAGAGATTTGAAACTTAAGTGTTCGAGATTTGAAAACTTAAGTGGTCGAGATTGGAAAACTTAAGTGTTAAAGATTTGAAAACTTAGGTGTTAGAGATTTGCAAAAAACTTAAGTGTTAGATATTTGAGACTTAAGTGGTTGAAGAGTTGGGATTTAAGTGTTGAAGAGTGAGAGTTAAGGGAGTTAAGTGTTAAGGATATGGGAAATTTGTTGTGCGATATATATTTGTTATTGTTTTGTCCACAGCAGATATTTTCCAGGCGTGGCAGCTAGGGCTACAGTAGTCCTTGAGCGGCTAGAAGTTCGCCGGTCTTCTCAGGAGAAGAAGAGTCGGCAGAGCCAGGAAAGAAAGTGGAGTAGTGACAAGGGGTTCACTGGTGCAAACGTTTTGTACCCAAGAGAGCAAGGAGCTGGAAGCACAGACTTCTTCAGCAAGAACAAGAGGTTCTTAATAAAATTCGGAGCTATTCACGCTCAGATAAAGCACACACTGAACCTAGGCGCAGGGCCTAGAGGTGTCGTGATTGGTCGGTCATAATAACACCGACGGCCCAGACCCAAGAGATGGGTAACGGGGCCTGTGATTTTTCCAGAATCGTCATTTGGTAGTGCAGAAGAGTCCAAGTCGAGAAACCAGAATGCCAATTCAAGTTAGCAGCTACAACGGCAGTCAGAGGAAAGAGGGTAAAAATACCTCTGAGCTGCAATAGAGGGAGAGAAGGAGAGTAGTGGAGGAGTCGCTTTTTCTGTAGGAACTAGGAGTGTCAGACAGACACTGAACATAACACTAGAACTCAGCAAGTCATCTGTAAGTTGTGTCGGAGGTGATAGAAGGGTTCTGGTCGTGGACTTGGTGATAGTCAGAGAATATTTAGCCTATAGTGGAGCAGCGGTGTAGGCACGTCATTTGTGTAGAAACACGTCTGCAGACAGACGGACAGTAGGAGTTAGGGTGTGTTTACATGATATCAGGTTGATTAGGAGAAAGACGGATCTGGTGTTCGAGATCCTCCTTCACATGTTGTTGTATTACTTACCTTTCTTCCTTACAGGTTGAGGGGAGGGCGACTGTGGGGTTACCTTACCTAATCACTTGAAATTAATTGTTATGTTCTTTCCAGGTGTAGGAACACGCATGTTTATTCTATTTTTGTAGTATGTTATATGAATTTTTTTGTGTGGTGTAAATAAAATCCATTGTAAATTTCCGGCTGGATCAGTCACTTACTTCAACCTATATGTTGTCTGTAAGTGGTGTCTGTGGTGTTAAGTATTAAACCTTATCCCAGTCTTGGTAGCTAGAGGTAGTGAGGTTATCGCAAAACATTACGTCACTTAGTGGCAAGGGAGAGTCAATTTCGGTTCTCGACCCTTGACGCCAATAGCCTCATCTCCCACAGTCACTGTTATTTTCTTCTGAAATCTATCTTCTTAGTCTTTCTTTCCACTAGGGTCTAGTCTATTTAGGTAGGCAACCTCTAGTCTTAAATCCACTTCGTGACACCCTGCAATACAATTTTCAGCAGACAGAAAGATAGATAGATAGATAGATAGATAGATAGATAGATAGATAGATAGATAGATAGATAGATAGATAGATAGATAGATAAGCAGGCAGACAAATAGATAGATAGATAGATAGATAGATAGATAGATAGATAGATAGATAGATAGATAGATAGATAGATAGATAGATAGATAGATAGATAGATAGATAGATAGATAGATAGATAGATAGATAGATAGATAGATAGATAGATAGATAGATAGATAGCGATTAACTGAAAAAGGACCCTAGGAGATAAAAACAGAAACTCTATCAAGACACTGCATGTGACAGTAGGAAATTGAGAAAACAAAATCGCCGACGCGTTATGAAGAATCACTTCCTGACCGAATATAAGACTCGATTTTTTTTTTTTTTTTACCCAAGGAGAGAATCGATGCCTCTTAGCAAACTTCACCAAACACTTGTTAACTTCCTGCAATGTAATTATTATTTTTCGCATTGGACCCTCGGGCTGGATGGACCAAGACTGGCTTAACGTCCTCGTTGGGGGCACTTGCTTGCAGTATGGAAAGCCATTATAATCAGAATTTGAGATTTTCTTACAACTATGTCAAATCAATCCGCCTGCCATTTGCATGACAGATTTACAATTACCAACTTCGTTTCTGTTAAAGTTTTCGCTTCATATGTTAAAGATTTTGCTGTCTTTTGGAAGATTCTGTGTCACTGTTCTATAAAGATTCATATTCACCTTGTTAAAAACAAAATTGCGGAATTTAAACCATGGCCGTGGAGTCGGGAGTCGGAGTCGTGGAGTCGGTCGTTTTTAGTGGAGTCGGTCGTTTTTAGTGGAGTCGGTCGTTTTTAGTGGAGTCGGGGAAATATGTCAGTAATCCGATTCAGAATTTTATACCATATGACTAGTAAAAGACTGTAGTTGGAGTCGGGCTCGCACTTCTAACATTTCAAGAGTCAGTGTTGGAACATTTTTTGGCGAACTTCACAACCCTGGTTTAGACTGCTGTTACACCCCTATTACATGATTCAATACGCCAACTCGGATTTTCTACAAGGCTAAACAATTAGTTCGTAAGCTTTCTGTTAGGTAACAAAAGATGAGGTTGGGATAATTATCTTTTCGGTTATACGATGCTCTATTGTGTGTGCCGGTGTATTTATGTGTGTTTATGTATGTATTTATATAAGTAAATACGTATGTAGGTAAGTACATACATACCTATGTGTATTACGTATATGTGTGTATGTAATTATGTATGTACTAGCAATAACCCGTCAAAATTGACAAGTTTTTAATTATAGTGTGTTGTTTCTGTTACATGTATTACAGACGGCACTATTACTACTGTGGTCATTTCATTGCAGGCGACCGTCATTAGATATTTGTAGTGAAAATTATATGGATGTATTAAATATGAAGACATGGAGTAACCTTCCTAAATGGCATGTGGAGCCGTGATAATGATCTAATGGACGGTAAATTGAATAAATAACTAACATTTCCTTTATGACAACATGTCTCGTAATTGTTCGTGCATATTTTAAAATCTTGCCCTGGTCGACTTACTGCCTCTGAGAAGCCATGGTCGACTTACTGCCTCTGAGAACAACGTTTGAAGTTTGACGAAACTCCAGTTCATGTACTGTTTGTGTTGTTGGCTTCTTTCCATAGTCAAACTGTTCATACACATTGTCATTTGCGCACTTTTTTTATTTTCGGGAGAGTACATATAAGATAAACAATACAATTATTGTCTAACTTTCAACCACAGTTGCACCCCTTAGCTGTGGTTGAAAGTTAATGTACTCTCTCGAAAATAGAAAAGTGCGCAAATGACGGTATGCATAATTTGACCGACCGACCGACGTACTAACTGCGGGAAACTTATGGTATGTTATATTTATTTATATTCATGTAATCGAGCACAATAACGGCTTAAAATGAACGAACAAAAACAAAAACATTGAAACAGAAATAGAAAGGATATTTGGGAAGCAGTGAGAGTAGTGCAATGAAAAGGAGAAAACATTCGGAGGAGAGAAAATGTATTTGTAGTTGAACGTGTGTTCGTTAGTGTAACGGGTGTTCGATAGCGTTGTGACAAGATGGATATGGGGCGACCCCTTCTCGATCTCTCCTTCACTCCGGCAGTACTCATTTTAAATTGTTGTACTGACTATTTACGTGCTTTTCCATCAATCAAGTACCCATTAGCTCCCCGAGGTTGCATAGGCCCTTCAACAAACACATGTCAAGTTTTCCTGTCCCATGCCATCTGCTCAAGTTCTTTCCATGTTTTCCAGATCATTTTCCCCTCTGAATCCAGCTCTCTTCTCCATGTGTTTTTTTGGTCTACCTCTGCCTCTCTTTCCCTGTGGATTCCAGAACAAGGACTGCCTTGTAATGCTATCAACAGGTTTCCTCAATGTGTGTCTTATCCATCGCCAGCGTCTTCTTCTCAGCTCTTGTTCCACTGGCACTTGTCTGCTTCTGGTCATCAATTCCACATTTGTGACTTTGTCATACCATTTTAATCCTTCTATTCTACGCAAGCACCCATTTATAAAAGTATGTAGCTGTTTAGTTGTTGTTTTTGTTGCTCTCCATGTCTCAGAGCCATACAATAGGACTGACTTGATATTTGAGTTGAAGATTCATATTTTCGGGTTGGACTTGATTTCTCTTGTTCTCCATATGCAATGAAAGCTTCTCTTGCTTTTTGTATTCTTTTGATATCACTGTTTGTCCCTCCAACTTTGTCTATATTACTACCAAGACATGTGTACGATTCTACATCCTTTAGTGGTGTTTCTTCAAGTTCAATCTTGTTATCATTTCTTGCATTTATTCTCAAGCTTTGCCTGTTTCCTGTATATTTTCAGGCCCACTTGTTGTGACTCCTCATCCAGAAATTTCATTTTCTCTTGCATCTGATTATGGTTATGGGACAGAAGCGCCAAGTCATCTGCAAAATCCAGATAGATCATCAAGCTGTTTAGTCAGATTCCATTGGGTTCCATTTCTGTTGTGTTATGTCGATGTTTTCATAACCCAATCTATTGCAAGTAAGAAAAGAAATGGAGACAAGAGGCATCCCTGACTCACTCCCGTTCTAATCCTAAGCGGTTCTGTAAGTTGTCCTTCATGAAGAACTCTGCATGTCATGTCTTCATAGGTCTTCTTTATTAAGTTAATGATCTTCATGGGAATTCCATAATGCCTCATCAGTTTCCAAAGTGATTCTCTGTCTACACTATCAAATGCCTTTTCATAGTCCACGAATCCGATGTAAAGCGGTGAATTCCATTCCAGACTTTGTTCAGCTATTATTCTCAATGTGGCTATCTGGTCTGTACAGGATCTGTTTTGTCGAAAACCTGTTTTTTCATCTCTCAGTTGCTTGTCTCAAGGATGATTCTATTTAATACTTTTCCTGGCACTGAAATTATTCCTCTATAATTTGTGCACTCTTGTAAATTTCCCTTCTTAGGCAACTTGAACAGATAACCTTCCTTCCATTCTGCTGGTATTTCCTCTCTCCCAGACTTTGCCAAGTAGTTTGTATAATATCTCTGTAGAGGTATCAATGTCGGCGTCTGTGGCCTAATGGATATGAACGCAGTTTCATAATCCAGATATACCAGGTTCGAAACCTGCTGCAGGCGGTTTGGTAGCAGATCGCTTTGTGTGGATTTTTAACAATGGTATAAGCGCCGTACCGTTCAGAAAGCAATGGCAAACTACTGAATGAAAAAAAAATTGCCTAGAAAAATCACAAACAGCCAATAAACGCTGGGGTTGATTGCCACGTCCTGTAAAGGTAAGCAACTAACTTTAGAGGTATCAATATCTGTTTTGATGGCCTGTGCTGGAATGCCATCTGGACCAGTTGCTTTTCCATCTTTCAGAAGCTTTATGGCGTTCTTTATTTCTTCTCTACTTGGTCGTTCACAGCTGATTTGTAGCTTCTTTTCTGCTGTCTGCATGTTTGGGGGATTAGTTGGAGCTGGTCTATTGAAAAATTCCTCAAAATGTTCTGTCCATCTCTTCATTTGTTCTTGTATATTACTAAGCAATTTTCCATTCTTATCTTTTATGAGGCCATTTGCTTGCTTATATTTCCCTGTTAGCTTCTTTGTGTTGTTGGACAGGTCCCTTATATTTCCTTTGGCTGCAGCTTCCTCTGCTTCCCTTGCCAACTCTTCAATATACTTCCTCTTGTCTCTTTTGATGTTTCTTCTTACTTCTTTGTTTGCTTCATTGTACACTTCATGAGCCTTGGCTTTGGAGCTTCTGGTTTTGCTTCTGTTTAAGTCTGCTGTCTTGTTTTTCCTGTCTTCTATCTTACTAATGGTTTCTATTGTTATCCATGCTTTGTGCCGATGTGCTCTTTTTCTCATTACTACTTCTACATGTCTCGTTCCATTATGTTTTTACTTGTTGCCAGTGGTCTTCGGTATCTGCTTCATCTTCCAGCTGTGGAGTACTTGGTATTTGTTGGTGTGATGATATTGCCTACCCTGCTTTGCAGTAGTGGGTCCAACAATGGCCAAAACTCAAGAGTATCTAATATAGGCTTCCATGGAGTCTATTTGTACACAAGATTACTCTTGGCAGAAATGTAGATAGAAGAGTAGTAAAGCTTCTATCACATGGGAGTCTTCACAAGAAATTCAGGTAAGCAAAAACAATGCTGGCTGTCGCTAAGCACTTTAATTATGTAACCTGCCGACCACTTTTGTGAATAATTTAAACACTTATTTATCAGCTTCGTTAAGCCCCCACCCTGATTTACCCAGTGGAATTCTCTTATTCAAGTATAGCTCTGTTTAGAATGTGTGTAGTAATTGACTGAGACAAACATGAAGTAACTTTAAAATGATGAAATCGAAGTTAAATTTATAACATTACAAATAACAAAATTTAATAATCACTTTAAGTTTAACAGTTTGAAAATAATTTGAATAGTTATGAATAAAGAAAAGCTATCATCCTCGTATTTGGGGATTGTAAAAAGGATAAGAAGTTCAGGTGGCAGCATATATTTGAACTTAGCTGCCAATGACGGTTCTGTGCTTTTCACACTGATAACTTAACTCGTCTCTGGTCAAGGTTGGTCGGGTATAGCTCGTCTCCCAGAAAACTTCAAGGAAAGGTACACAGTGTTCTTTGTCTTAAAGCGTAGGCCACTGATCCCGTCTTGTTCCAGAAATAGTACGTTCTGCTGCTACCACCAATAACTGTGATAGAAGAATAGAAAAGAACGCTTCTCTGAGTATGGCGTTCTCCGACACATAGTTACGTGTGGCCCCCCCCCCCCTCTTCTATTTCACCATCCCACTTAATTCAGAGTTTACCCCCTCGATTAGAGTTAAATTTAATCCCTTGGGATAAAACTTCCTTTACATTTAAACTGAATTGCTTTAGCTTTACATTACATTTAAATGAAAAGGCTAAACGTACAGATATAATTTGTTTTACATTTACATCTCCACTGATTGAAAAGTGTTCACAATATAAATTCATTTATGTTTTATTTATATTTACACTTATGGAAAAGTTTGAAACTTCTATTAATTAAAATGAATATTTTCCCATGGACATTTACACTGGTTTAAAGCGTGAAACCTTACGTTAATTTTAAAGTTAATATGTTTATAGGGACATTTACACTGCTTTGAAAATGTTAAGTTTTATGCTTAGCATGTACATCATGTTTTTCATTTTTCCCTCCCTGTTCCATAGGGAACATGGAACTACTTTATGCTTTTAGTTCTCTTTACGAAACTATCAATAAAGCAACCACAAGCCCGTGCAGTGGTGGTTCATGAATCATCATTCTATACGCTGAGGTTCATATCATCATAACCCTCCACTCCCAAAGGAGCATAGGCCTTCAACAAACACATGCCAACTCCTCCTGTCACGCGCCATCATCTCAAGTTCTTTCCACGTTCTCCTCATCATTTTCACCTCTGTTTCCAGCTCTCTTCTCCATGTGCTTCTTGGTCTACCTCTGCCTCTCTTGCCCTGGGGGTTCCAGAACAAGGACTGCCTTGTAATGCTATCAACAGTTTCCTCAGTGTGTGTTCTAGCCATCGCCAGCCTCAAATGATCTTGACATCCATTAGCGAGTTTGCACACAATAAAAATTTACATTGTAATTTATACATATATATGTTAGTTCACATGTTTAGGAAAAATAAAATAAATCCGAATGTAAATCCAAAGTGATTACGGCCAATCTATCCTGGCTACAAAGACTTGTCTCACAGATGAATAAAAGAGACGAATCGTTCATCTATACAACACGTGGTCTGTCTGGGATTTTCTTTTAATTTTAACACAGATTGCCCCGGTTCGACTCCGTGTTTTTCTTCAATTTCCTTGTCCCGGTTGTTCTTTATTAAAATTTGTAAAGAGATTTCCTGAGCTTTGATACGTCTTTATCTGGTTACATCCAATAAAAGGTCCGGATAAAAATTAGGAATTATGAATCTAGTTCTTTCCCGCTCTCCTCCTGGCGAAGGTCTGATCTCTTGGCGAGCGTGCAAAATCACAGAGAAATAAAACTGTGAAATTGTCAGCCTATAGTGCCCTCCAGTGATGTTATGAATCTAATCAGATAGCTATTTGTCATTTCAAATCATGCAGGAAAGGCAGTTGGATTATTTCAAAATAGTCCAACACGTGGAAAACTAAGGTGCGTTACCTGCAAAGGTCAAGTATTACCATGAATGGGACATCTGATGCACGTGGTTATGTCAAAGGTCTTACAAACACAGTTTCTGTAGACGCATATTGTCTTGAATATGTGAATAAATCAATGATTACTTTTTTAAACCCAAGAACGGAAGCATCCAATCATCCACATGGTTGACTGCCCACCCCGTGTCACACAGACGGTAAATGTCGTGCTTATCAAACAGCGGTTCGATCTAAACGCCGCCGGCGGCCTAACTTCTGCATCTTCGTAGGCTGGATGTGATGAATCAGGTAACACCGGCTGAAACATTGGTTCAAGGAGTGTCTCAACTGTGATAGTTATCACCTACTGTGTGATTTTGATAAAATCACAGAATCTGCTACTTAGCAGACAAATATAACGAATAGATAAAAAGAAAAGGTGATAATGACAGCACCTAATTGAGAAATCTAGTAACATAAATGGTACCGATTACTGCCCGGAGGAGAACCAAAGATCGATAAACAGAGGTCGCCCCATTTCGTCGCAGTTTGGATACCGTGGTAGAAAATTTTTTCTCTTATTTCCTGATTCTTAGTTTATCCTACAAATGTACTGTTGTCAATAGCTATAAAACAGTTGACATTTTGCAAAAATCCGGCCTATCGATAATCCGGGTTCCTTCCAGATTTCCGGCATGGATTTCGGAGCGCATTATTTAATTTACCCGCGCGTTAGGCGCGACCACTGTTTTCTGGAGCCGTTTTATGTTTTGATGCAGCTGTTGGGTCTTGCTTGCACGGTTAACAGGCATTCCTGTGCGTATTCCTTCTCAAAAAACCATTTATTTGGCTGCTGTATAAGCCAACATTATGGATTCAGCTAAATAAAAGAAGTGGTGGTTGTAAAACGTAAACACAACGTGCGTTGTGCGATCGCAGATCATTTAGTTTTTAATTTTCTTTCTTTAAAGGTCGTGTACATAGGAGTCATTTTTTCTGATAAATAAAAAAATCCGGCATTTTCAACAATCCGGGCACTCCTCAGGTCCGGAGGTTTGCCGGATTTTTGAATGTCAACTGTACTGTTGTAAATTTCTCTGAGTTGTAAATTTTATGGGGGGGGTTTTAGCCATTCAGAAGTATGGTGGGTCTGATTACCACTAATCTTCACTGCCCGCTCTAAGGGGTCTCATTTACATCATGCAAAATGCTGTTGAACCTAAATTGTTCACTTCTTACTTGGATGCATATGTGTGTCAATCTGATTCTCTGGTTCAAGTGGTCAAGTGATATCCATGTGCTTTATGGTATTCTTTTATGTGGTAATATCTTCCTCCTATACCTGCTGCATTTGATTTTAAAAGAAACACAGACGTTAGCTAATAGTTCCCCCATTCTCGTTTATCATACCTAAAATCACCATTGCCCTTCCAATGGACCATACAATCCCATTTACCCTCTTGCTTCCCCATGATTTCTTCAAAGCCGATGTTGTCGGTACCTATCTTTGCGTTTAGGTCTCCCATCAAAATTGTGATGTCCTTTTCTTTCTTTTTTGTTCAAGACATTTTGTAATCTGTGTGTAAGTCTTTCTTTCACAGATTCTTCTTTATCATATTGTTGGTGGCATAACATTGGATGATGTTTATATTTACTTTCTTTTTTCCCTGTGGCGTGATTTAAAACTTGCTTGTATGAAATTCCGTTATCAATCTTTCGGGTCCTAGTTGCTAATCCAAATTGCTATTAAAGTGCTTTTTCTGATCTGTGCTTTCCTAGACAGCTGCCTGGTTAGAGCCATTCACCCCTTTTGTAATCTGTTGCCATCTATGCGTGTTGATGTCTGCGAGTTAGGAGTTCCTCCTCATCTATGTCCCCGGTAGGAAAAAACTAAGTAAAGCATTGATAGGGGATTCAATGGTGCCAGCGGGTAGCTATGTGAAATTGCATCTCCTCCATCTGCTCTATGGCCCTGATGCCAGGGTATATATCCAGTGTACAGTCTCCTAGTCCGCCAAATGAGATCCTGCCGAGGGTCATATGGGTACTCAGCAGCAAAACGTGCATGCTTAACATGTCTTTATTTGTGATTTCTGCTGCTACCTGTGCAGTTTTCCCCCCGTGTTCACATAGAGTGCGAGCATTCCAGGTGTCAATCCTGGAGATTTTCCTAGACGAAAGAAAGGTTAGTCGTCAACCCCAGAACTCCTTTCGGCTTTTTCTCTGGGTTGCTCAAGCGCCTCATTTCCAGAGGACCTTCTTTGTTTCTGTCTTGAGCGCTGCTTAACATCGTTGAGCTTTATATTATGTATTTAACTTGTCCCATATGTTTGTTGAAGTTTTGTGGTAAAAAGGGGTTGTTTACGGATTGGGGTAACCAGCCCCAAATGCCCAACCCTCCTTATCCGCTTTTTAAATACGACATGCCTGATAGGGTACAGTGTTACTATTCTTTGCTCCCTTTCTTCCGGCCCGCGGTAAACACACGGGTGGTTACTGATGCTTTTTCCATATGGTCAGCACTTTTTTCTTTCTCTGCACTGGTGGCAGATATTTTGTATTTTGCTTCAAAACATTGACAACGCCCTCTCATGTTTGTTACTCATCTGTCCCTGATTTGCAAGGAGCGGCTGAGAATTAATATTAAGGACAACCGTGTTGGCTTATCGCGGGTGCAGCCGACATCGAACTCCAGATTAGCCCTACAAATCGCTAGCGTATTTGCGAATCGCTATAAGGTCAGGGTGCGAGACGTGATAATGAGGGATTATTTGTCTGTGCGACACATTCGGGCAGGATGCATTGCATCATCGCTTCCTGTCCGACTCTCTTACGTGTACAAAATTACTGTCGTTAAAGTAATAAGTTGGTTACAATCTGAAACACATTGTCGTATGAGTTTTACAAATGTGTTTGTGATTTGTACACAAAGCATCGGATGTTTGATTACCATATATTGGAGGACGTGACTCTTTGGATCACGCGCAAAATTATTTCCATGTCGGAAGTATTTTGAATTAACTTAATACACGTAGTTTGAAAATGATTGGAGCCCTGAGTAGCTTCAGATAACAAACAGAGGCGGGGGGTAGAACAGGAATATAACCTGACCTTTTCGCAGTTGTTGGTCAGTTCACTGTGAAGAAAGAAATCGCTTTGCAAAGGTACGTCACAACCAGACCATTGCAAAAGTTAGAATTCAGAATTCCATTTTATTTGAAGGCTGGGACCTTTTTTTTGGAGAATCTTGACGGACTTACAAAACAGCCCGAGGAAATCTCTATCATTTTAAACAAGGAAACCGGGACGTGAGGAAACTGAAACACACGGAGTCGATAGAGGGCAATTAAGTCTTATAAAATAACAACCCCCAAGAACGTGTAAAAAAAGAGGCCTAATCACTGTGGTCTTTAACTTTATTCATCTGAGCAAAAAGTCCTGGTGAGTCCAGTATTGGCGTAAGTTTGTCATTTTACATTCTAACATTTTTCATTACTAACATGTGAACTAATATGTATATATACCATGTGAATATTAATATGTGAAAATCGCTAAAGTGGATGTCCAAGTCAATTTTGAGGCCTGGGGCAACCTCAGCGCATAGGAATGATGGAAGATTCAATGAACCTTCCACTGCAAGGGGGCTGATGACTGTTTTATTGCTAATTTCTTAAAGAGAACTAAAACGCATAAATAGTTTCGCAGGTTCCACAGGGAGCAGGGAGGGAAAGATGCAGGGGAGGGAAAGATGAAAGAAAATAATGCACATTCTAATTATAATACTTACAGTTCAACACGCAGTGTAAATGTCTTTGGTATAACAGATATTTCTACTTTAAAATTAATGAAAGTTTCAATTTTGCTTTCCCCTCGGAACCAGCGTAGATGATATTGGATAACACATAATTTCCAATTTATATTGTGAACGCAACTATTCATGTCAGTGGAGATGTGGAAATGTTAACATATTCCATCTGTACTATTAACCTTTTCATTTAAAAGTAAAATAAAAGATGAAGAGGCGTTTTTTTCAATTTAAATGTAGAAGAAAGTTTGCTCTAGGGGAATAAGTTTAATGCTCTCATGCGGGATAGTCGGAGTAGTATGGATGGGGGGATTAAGTGGATAGTGGTGACAAATAAGTGGATGTGTCGGGTATTTCGCTTTACGGCAGAGAGCGGGTCGTTTCTATTCTGTTTTATCACAGTTGGTTTGTGGTGGGTAACCATTTGTGGTTACTATGCGTCTGGTACAAGAAGGGGAATAGGGGCCTGAGCATTAAGAACGAGGGACCGAGCTTCGTTAGGACACTCCCCTGGCACTTTCAGGAACGTGCTACATCCTAAACAAACCTTGACCAGGCGAACGAGGCGTGATCCAGTCGACCAGGAAACGAAAACCTTTATGGAAGGAACAGAACCGTCACTGGAACAGCTTAGTAGTTCATTAAGCTGCCAAACGTGACCTCTTTAACTAAAACATTCTAACCATCCGCCTCGGCAAGGATGATACAGTATTCTTTTAAACTATTCATCTTGGTTAAAAATATAACTGTTAAAAAAACTGAAGTGAGTGTATTAAAGTTTGGGTTATTTGTCGGCTCATCTCATATTCGGAACCGTCTTCTAGCCCCCGTGAAACGAAGTGTAGAGGGGACACCGAAGTGCACAAGGCCCATGGGCTGGACGCAGGGTAATCGAAGTGACTTGGTCAAAACTGGTGATTATTTGGTTATTATACAAATTTATAACTGTCCGAGTTTTTTTCTATTTTACAGGTACGGCAGTTTGTCTCTCAGTCAATTTACCTAGAATTATACACTCTCGAACTGAGCTTATACCAATAAGAAGACATTCCACTAAATCAAGGGGGGGGTGGGGGCCTTGTCGAGCTAACATTAATATATGGCTATAATTCCGTAACAAAAGTGTGGTCGGGCGTGCAGATCTTGGTAGAGTTATACGCGGTGCTGTCAGCAAAAATGCAGCATGCTCTCTTCGGGCTTTTGTTTTCGGAATTGTTTGTGTGAATATGACCTTGGGATATAGTCATAACGATTCGTTATGACTGTCCATTTGTCCGTCTACATAAACCACCAGAATATGATAAACATCATTACACTGTTTATTCGAGGTGTGTGTAATGAAATTAGAAGTTGCCCAACACAGAGATATCATATACTGTCATTTGTCGACCTACATAAACCACCAGATATGATATCAAATATTACACAGTTTATTCGTAGTGTGGTATTGAAATTAGAAGTACCCATCAAAGAGCTATCCTTTCTATCTACAACAACGCCAAGAATACTCTTGTGCGAAGGTAGACCCCTTGAAGCACATAATGAAACTCATGAGTTTGGGGGTGTTGTGGGGTGGGGTGTGTTGTGGCCACTGTATCGAAGGGTATGCTCAAACGTTTTTAATAATCCCCCCCGAAGGGGGCTCGCTGGAGGCGCGATGGTGTCGCTAGCCATTTATAAATCGAAAAACACCTCCCAGGAGACGCTTGACATTTATTTAATTACATATAACAAAAAATGGTGGCGTCGCGGAGGTGGCGCACCAAAAGATGGTGGAAACTTGAGGATAATCAAGGGATGTTTATTTTGTGGGCAAACACAGAATGGCGATTTTATGAGCTAAAAAAAAAAAAAAAAAAAAAACAACAAAAAACAAAAAAATAGAAAAAAAAAACAAAACAAAAAAAAAAAAAAAAAAAAAAAAAAAAAAAAAAAAAACAAAAAAAAAAAAAAAAAAAAAAAAAAATAAAAAACAAAAAAAAAAAAAAAAAAAAAAATAGAAAAAAACATAAAAAAAAAAAAAAAACCATACAAAACATTAAAAAAAAAAAAAAAAAAAAAAAAAAAAAAAAAAAAATAAAAAAAAAAAAAACAAAATAAAAAAAAAATTAAAAAGAAAAAAAAAAAA
>JAMPIV010017120.1:0-61015 GCA_024509875.1 Oreohelix idahoensis | reverse complement strand
CTCCACTGTCTGACTGGATTCTAAAAAAAAATACATGTAGAGAATCACTAACGTCCTCAAAAAAAAAAAATCAAATGTCGACCATATTGGACAGGTCAGGAAGAAGACTTAATCGACAAAATAAGTGAGAGACTCAAAGGCAGAAATATGTCATCCAAACCTATTATAACGGGGGGGGGGGGGGGGGGGGGGGGGGGAAAAGACGAATGGTCATTATATCGGTTCATGATGTCCTACGAATGCAAAAACAACAGAATTCCATTGCGAGGCACTCACTTGGGTTCTCTGAGGGGGTAAGAGGAAAAAAGGGAAGAACCAAAAGAAAACACTTCAGAAGATACAATAATTAAGGGAGAAGAAGAAAAAACGTTGGGATATTTAACATATTTGTGAAGAGCTAAGAGGGAGTGGGCGTCACACACGTACAACTTCGGGGTCGGGGGAGGAGCACTGGTTTCTGCATTATGCGCAAGAGTTTGGAGGTGGCTTTAAAGGAATTTTATTATTTATTATTATTATTATGTGCCAAAGATATGAGAAACTGACTTGCTGTGGTATCTTCCCATTTACCATCCTCTATTATGTGCCAAAGATATGAGAAACTGTTTGACTTGCTCTTGTATCTTCCCATTTATTCTTATTTTTAAGTGTACCCAGGTTCAGTGAAAGCAATGAAAATTTTAATACAGAGATAAGCTTACTTGCTTAGTCGTTCCTATTCTACCTTGGAATGTAGAGGTTTGGCAGAGAGTATGAGAGTGTGAGAAAGCCTGTTGCATGGGACTGACTGACTGATAAATTGACTAGGTGACATATGCATAGGTGACATTTGTTGGTGTTACGTGTCGTTATTGTTCAATTATTCCGGAGATATTCTCCGTAGCCAAGGTAGACTCTAGGGGCAGTCACACAACACGTAATCAGTATAACTGTACTGAGCGGACCAACACTTTCTTCACAATTTTATAAACATGCAGTTTATTAGGTTTGACAAACGGCTCCATGGTAAGATATATATATACAGCCCCAAAGGCAAATGCAGTGGTATGTATAGTCCATTCCAAAATCCCTATCGAAACGCTGGTGTCATGATTGGCAACTCGAAAACCAAAATTTGTGATTTTTTACGCTAACTTTCTCTGTGACTTAAAGAGGAGTCACTACATGCTAGGACTCATGTGTATATCATGCAACATGGTTGTATCTGTCACCATTGGGCATAACAACGGCTACTGTAGAATGTCGCAGCCATCAGGGACCTATTCCGGAAACTAGACAACTACAGTTGTTAACGCCATAATAAAGTAGTTTGTGTACTCAGACCTTGTGTACAACAATCAGTTCCATGGTTGTAATAAGAGTCACCCTAAAATCTTAGCAGATAAAATGCACATCAACCTTAATGGAAAAAAAATGATGTCCTGGTGATCGAGATTGGAACCGATGAAAGGTAACAATTAACGCTTCAAGGAATATCGCCACCTCAAATCACAATTCAACGCTGGGAGCTCAAAACCACATAATTACGTCTCCTAGCACGTCTCCTAACATCACCCCACAACCTTAACAACAAAATGACGCATACCCTCCTTCCACAGAACCCTTCTTTAACTCCACCCCAATTAACCACGTATTATATCAAACAAAGTACCAGCACACCTACGTCAATAAGGTCAACAAACCACCAAAAAAATATCACTCCACACCCCACCCCCCACCATCAAGCTAATTAAGAAGTGACCACGTGTTAATAAAATTAGGTTACCTATAGACAGCTTCCTAAATATAAACAAATTCACCGACCCCCAACCCAACCTGTCACTTTAGTAACTACTAATTTGAACGTAAACTTCGCAACCTCAACAACCCCCGTTATCTACATATTTAATCAGACACACATCCAAAGTGTCATTGGTAACGAACCCCGAAATTATGCAAACATGTAATCAAAATCATTGTACAATGTCTCCAGAACAGCCGCGTTCAAGGGCCACAATGGCAAGCGTTTAGATTAACAACAATCGTGATGCTCACAGTTAGGTCTCGATTGAATGTAAATAGTATAGTGAACCAGAAGTCCCACGTAAACCCCACACCAAGAATATTTATGAACCACGATGCAATGGCCTCAACTTACCATGTATCTATAGGAGCATCAAGTAATCACCACACTTTGGTCCTATAGTTAATTGACTATTCAACATTTTGGGTTTGTTTGACAACCCCTAATAGATTAGTGGATCCAGGGATCAAATTTGTTGTACAACTAAGCGACCTTAAATCAAGGCTTTAATATTATCCAAACGTGGTCTGCAGGTTTAACTTCGACCAAGCAGACAATGTACCGACACACGAACTCAAGTCTCTGAGTTGCCATTATGTTATCATCCGACTGGTATGGTTTTCGCAAAATAAAAAAGTGACTGAATGAACGTCGAAAAATGATGTTTTATTAATGTAAAATATTGATGATTCCTTTAACGTACATCCGTAAGAAACTGTTTTCAACTGGTAATTTGCCTCGCGGCCACGTACGGTAAATCACGAACTCATTTTTATGTCCTATACAAATCAAGATCCCACATCTAATGCGCGTGGTATTGGTAAGTAGCGTTGCACCTTGTCAATCAACCAGTTTGCCCCACAGGTGGTTTCTTCAGGCGCACCCGACCCTGATAGAAACTGCAGTCGTCTGTGCCCCCAAATGTGGTTGTTGTGTCTTAGAAGGTTACGTCGCAGGGACCAAACCACCATAACAATCAACACACATACCATGTATAAAAATAATAATGTACAACTTACTTGTTTGTGCAATCCAAAACACTTGCTCTATACATTCGGAGAAACGATCCCCAACATAAATCACACCGAATTGTTCGTGCGGAACCTCCTACTGGTCAAGTCATTCTCACAATTATTACAACCGATGCACTGCGTGGGCAAATCCGATTCCTGACCCATATTAACGAGCAAATGTATAAAATGTTGGCAATTAATACAATCTACACCTAGACATCAACCAGAACATGTTCACATTGGACCCCATTCACATTCCTGGCCCCCACATTGTAATAACCATCTAGGGGGTACCCAAGAAGGGAGGGGGGATCTGCATCAAATTCTTCCTAAATGTACCCATTTCTGGGTTCAACTCAACAAGTGGGTGGTCATGTAGGATGTGTTGCAGCACTGATTATATTTTACTTATTCTTTCCACATATAGAACGGGGTCCAAAAATCATCAACATCCTCCACTTAGTCCGCTGCGCTTCTTTCGGGTAGCGTGCTCCACTCCTGAGAGTTCTAAGTAATTCATTGCCCTTAAAACTCCAGCATGCAATCCCAACCCTTAATACACAATTTCCACCACCGTTTATCTATAACAACAATTATGCACGACCATCACTAATTATATTGTGTCTTCTCATTATTCCCAATGTTCAAAACTTTCAAAAACACTGTTCCATAGTACCCATGCCATTATGTTTTATTTTACATCATAATTTCCTTCTTACGTTTCTCACAAGGCTGATTGTTTCATCTGCTAGATAGCAGCTACTTTTATTAAGTTGGTTATAACCTTTGGTTGGTACCCCCCTTTATGAGTATTTACAGTCTTACACCATAACCACAACCCCCCCCCCCCCAGTCCCCTCAACAAGCAATCAAACACCCCATCCCTAAAACAACAACCCTCTCCCCTGAAACCAATTCCCCCCTATACCCCCCAAAATATCCCCCACAACCAACCCCCACAACAACCACCCCCATCCCCACCCACATAACCACAAAACCCCACCATCACCCCACCCCCCCCCCACCCCAAAACCCCACCAACCCAAAACAAAACACTAACACAAATTACCCCCAAAACACCCCACCCAAAACAAACCATTGCACCCCAACCCACACACTCTACTCTCACTCTCCCCTTCCCCTCTCCTTTGTCCATTTCCAGTGTGGTGGAACTGGAATTTTTCACTAATTTAGTTTCCCCTTCCCCCCACCCAAAAAAAAGGCACAGTGCCCGGGGGCGGGTGGTGTGCGTTGTTTTCCTGTACTACAGAGTCTACTCCAGGTTGGAAAAACCCCGGTTGCATGTGCCGCCATAAGTCATACTCCTATGTCCTCCCTCTGCCCTTTTAGGGACTATTTTTGCCCTCTGCTTGGGGCTTTTCTTTAAATTCCCTGCCCCATGTTTATCCGTTGCCCAAACAGAACAATAAAGGTTCGCATCCAGGGACTAGCTTATCAAATCCACATTTACCCATTGTTATACTGTCAGCTGGTTTAAATTGATGTCCCGTGTCTGGCGCAAAGGACCGGATCTAAGACTTAAACCCCCCCCCGAGGTACCTGTTACATGGATCAAAATCCAAATTTTTGAATAGTACCTTGTTCCTCCAGGGCAGGGGGCACCCATTGAAGACAGATGATTATTGAATATAATATTAATTGTGGGTAACATAAATGTATCATCTCCAATTGCGCAAAAAACGTTCTAGCCCCTTTATTGGGGCTAGATGGCGTGTATCCAGCATGTATGCCAATAAAAACAGGCTGCACCCTGCAAAAAGGGGGGGGTAAATAAAATGGGGCAAATGCTTAATACCAGGCTGTTAAAATAAATCCAGACGGACAAGTACAAGACCCACGCAATAGCTGCCGCTGTCAGTGCCCTGACAAATGTCCTGTAGGACAGCTGCCGAATCCATATAACGGCTGCAGCTGTCAGTGTTCAAGAAACACGTGTCCTGCTGGAATTTCAAGGCAGAATCCTGTCACGTGTGAGTGCGAGTGTTTGAATCCTAGCCACTATTTTAACAGGGCTACTGGAATTTGTGCCGGTAAGTAGTGCACTGTTTACCTTCACTGCGTCCTGCTGTGTTCATTATTTTAACATACACGCATTACTTTGACTGACATTGTATAATAGCCATACTACTTTATTAGATAATATAACAAACATGCACTACTTTGTTTCATACTGTATATAACACACACCTCGTAAATCGATACTGTAACATATACTCACTACTTTGTTCGATACTGTAACAAACATGAACTACTTTGTTTCATACTGTATTTAATACACACTTCTTAAGTCGATACTGCAACATATACTCACTACTTTGTTCGATACTGTAACATATACACAGTACTTTGTTCGATACTGTTACATATACTCACTACTCTGGTCGATATTGTAACATACACTCACTACTTTGTTCGATACTGTAACATATACACAGTACTTTGTTCGATACTGTAACATATACTCACTACTTTTTTCGAAACTCTAACATATACTCACTACTTTGTTCGATACTGTAACATAAACGCACTGCTTTGTTCGATAACGTAACACATACGCATGATATGAGTATATGAGGTAAACTGCAGTAAGACGGGATAAAACGGTAGAATGGGAAAAAAATGGTACTACGTCTTACTAGGAGAAGAGGCAGGAAAAAACGCCCTTTGTCATAAAATCGCAGTTACTTCTCTTTATTGTGACTTTCGCGCTTCATCTTTGGTTTACAATGCAATGAGTGACCAATACGTCTGGTGGCGTCTTGTAGGGCAGCAACAAACTGTCTCCACTTTACTCGGTCGGTGGCCGGCCTTGGTGTGGTGCTCCAGCTCTGATTAGTCTTTACATCTCTGCCTCCACAGTTCTCCACCAGGTAGCTTTTGGCTGGCCTTGCTGTCGCTTTCCTTCTGTAATCCATAGCATGGCTGTTCTGGTGATGGTGTCAGGAACTCTTCTGAGGGTGTGGCATTCCAGCATCTACCCGCTATGATGGTGCGCATGTCTTCTTGGTTGCTCCGAGTTAGCAATTTTTGTTTGGTGATGGTGTTCGGCTAGAACTTTTCGAAGTAGTTTCCGTAGGCAGGTGATGTGGATAGAGGGCAGTTTGGACATTTCTGTTACTCTCCAGCATTCTGCAGAAATGCCAAAATTACGGAGTTCTCGTTTTTTGTGTGATATTTGTTTGATATAAATTAGTTGAACAGGTGTCAAGAAATTGGAATTTAAAAATAGGAAGCGACTTATGAATCACGCTACAGATGGACAGGTAACGAGTGGTAATGGGTGATCGTAACAATGGTGATCGTTTACAATAATTTATAAAAAGATGTGCTTCGACATTTATATCTGTCCATCTCTCGTTCATTCCTTACCTTTAAACTCATTGTAGAACACAAACCTTCAGCAGACCTTATTGTCCTGCGCCATCCAATTCATCCAAACTACCTAACTTATGGCGTAGTCCTCTAACCTGGGCTTGTAACGTACTGCGAGAGATCACACACTTAAAGACGCCACTCATAAAGAGTAACTCAAAGACTCTCTGGCAATCTCCGTAACAATAATGAATAATAATACAAATACGAGCACTATAATGAAATACAATGTGCTGTACGGTAAATCCAAAATAAATAACTGTCTAACAGTAAATAAGATACATTGTCTAGCTTACCATTACAATATGGCGTACTGCCTGATACTGATCATGAACCATAACTACAGTCAATAGACTTCTGAGCATTGCGGCAAATACATTCTCTTACTTAATTAACAATTCAGGCTATCGTTAATCAGATATGCAAAGCCCTGCGCTGAACAAAACTAAGCCGTGATCAACCAGATATGAGAAATCTTTTACGTCTTTTCTTGACGGCTGTCACAGAGGTTTTATGATCATTAAATTGCCTATATCTTCTTCTTTTTCTTTCACCCGTATCCTCTATTTATTATCACTCTTTTATCCTTTTTGTGTTTTTCGCATTCGTTCGTTTGCGACTATATACATTACTATTTTCCCATTCTAACGTTTACCTGTTTCTTTTCTCAAAACTGAGAACGCAGTTATGACGTAACTTGTCAGCCCCTACACGAGACGCAGAGTGTTAGAATGCATTCCGTCCGACAGGGGAGCAGACAGCTGTCTACAGTTTCCCCTGGGACAGTGTTTCTTCGGCTAAGTTTCTGGGCCTGAAGTGTGAGAATTCACTCCGTCAGACATGATGAGGAGACATTTGTCTGGTAGTTTGCAACTGACATGTAGTTTCCAAGGTAGATTCTCAGTGTCAGGTGATATGAAACTCACGCTCCACGGCCAGTTTTGGCGTAAGGTGCGAGAAAGCAAAGTGTCAGTTATGGTTCTCAGGATGAGTTTCTCGGGGAGGTGTGAAAAACTGCTTCTGCACTGGAGACGAGTTGTCTGAGATTCGCAACTGACACGCGCCCTCTCGGTCAGTAGGTGGCAGTTACGGCATGCGTTTAGGTGTTAAACGTAAGTGTTAGGAAAGACGAGAGATTGCGTGGTTTTTGGAAATAGGGCACATTCTTTGTGTGTGTTTCATATATCTTAAACGAGAGTTTGAGACTTAATTCACTCAGTAACATCGCAGTCAAGACTAGAACAAGCCTTCGTTCGATTCCTAAGAATCTCTGTTAATAGAGATGGCATTTAGTTTGATCGTAGTGGTTTAAGTTCTTAGTAGTTCTGTGTTGAGGTAAATGTTATATATATATATATATATTATATTAATATCTAGTATTTTGTGAAGTGTTTAAAGTGTTAAATCGCTTATTTTATTTCACTAGTTAGATTTGGTGCAGAGCGCTTAATTTATATAGTCTGTATTATTTTATAGTGACGAGTTACAGTGGAAAACGGAAATTATATTTCTAGCTTAAACGCAGTCGGCTATTTAGGAATTTAATTTTACTGCTAAAATAATCAGACGAGAATAAATCTTTCTAAACTAACTTTATTAATGCTAGATGCTTCATGAGTGGTCACCACTACTACTACTACTACTACTGAAACACGTAGGTATTCCTAATTCATGATGATTGATTTTATGTATATAACGTATTTCACATGAAAGTTTAAAGGATAAGTCAAGCAGTACGCTTGCAGTTTAAAAATGTGGTTGTTCGTCCATCACGGGTGATGAAGACCACTCTGTTCATCCAATTATTTAAGAATATGTTAGGTTAGTCTATGGGTACGAAGGTGACTGAAGAGCCCGATGCGGGCCTGGAAAGATCTTGGACAGTGTGGGCAGGGAATGTTTGCTTCATGTGAAGGTTTTATTTCACGGTCCTTTCTAGCTTGTCTCCGCTGTTCTGCTGCTGCTCTTCTGGATGATTCGCATGCTGCTGCACCTTTACGAAGAGATGTGCGCCAAGCAGTTCGGTCTTGCGCAGCAGCTTCCCATGTGTCTGAGTTTATGTCAAAGGTTTTCAATGACGTCTTTAACGTGTCTTTGAAGCGCTTCTTTTGGCCACCATGGGAGCGTTTACCCTTCTGCATCTCACCATAAAAGAGTATCTTTGGCAGTCGATGGTCTGGCATGCGGACTACATGACCTGCCCAGCGAATTTGTGACTGCATCAGAATAGTATCAATACTAGGGATACCAGCTCTGTCAAGAACGGCGGTATCCGGGATCTTGTCTTGCCATTTGATGTTCATTATCTTCCTGAGACAGACTGTATGGAAGTGGTTTAGCTTCTTTACGTGGCGCCTGTATACAGTCCATGTTTCACATGCATATAGCAGCACTGGAAGCACCGCAGCTCTGTACACCTTCAGCTTTGTCTGTAGACTAATGCCACTTCGATGCCAAACGTTGGTGTATAGTCTGCCAAATGTGCTGCTGGCTTTGGAGATCCTGTGTTCACCTCATCATCAATGACAATGTTCTGGGATAGTGTGCTACCAAGGTATGTGAATCTGTTCACAACATTCAGTTTCTCACCATTAACCTTGATGACTGGCTCAGTATAAACTGTGCCAGGAGCTGGTTGGTACATGATTTCTGTTTTCTTCGTGTTGATGGTAAGCCCAAAGTTGGCGCAGGCTTCGGAGAATCTATCCACACTATGCTGCAGATCAGCCTCTGAGCCAGCATTGAGGGCACAATCATCAGCAAACAGAAGATCTCTGATGGTGTGTGATTTGACCTTGGTTTTTGCTTGAAGCCTCCTAAGGTTAAACAATTTTCCATCAATACGATAACTAATGTCGATTCCTGTGTCCCCGTCTCTAAAAGCATCAGTCAGCATAGCAGAAAACATGATACTGAACAGAGTCGGTGCAAGTACGCACCCTTGTTTAACTCCATTTGAGACGGGGAAAGGCTCTGATAGCTCACCGTTTTCCTGAACTCTAGCCTGCATTCCATCATGCAGTTGCTGCACTATTGTGATAAATTTCTTTGGGCAGCCGTATTTTGCCATGATCTTCCATAGACCCTCTCTACTGACCGTGTCGAACGCCTTTGTCAAGTCGATGAAAGCTGTGTACAGGTCACAGTGCTGTTCTTGGCATTTTTCTTGTAGCTGTCTTGCAGCGAACACCATATCTGTGGTTCCACGTTCTTTCCGGAATCCACACTGACTTTCAGGTAAAAGACCTTTGTCAAGATGAGCCGTAAGGCGATTCAAAAGGATTCTGGCGAATATCTTCCCAGCGATTGATAAAAGAGAGATGCCTCGATGATTGTTGCAGTCTTGGCGATTACCTTTACGTTTATATAGATGTATAATTGAGGCATCTTTGAGATCGTGTGGGATGGTTTCACTCTGCCACATTTGCTGGAAGATCATATGAAGTTTCTCTATCAGAACTGCACCGCCATCTTTATAAAACCTCAACAGGAATTGAATCGGAGCCAGGGGCCTTTCCACTAGACAGTTGACGAATCGCTTTTTTAGTTTCCTCCAGAGTTGGTACTTCATCTAATGCTTCATTTATAGGAATTTGGGGCAGGCGGATGATGGCTTCGTCGTTAATAGATGATGGCTGGTTCAAGATATTATTAAAATGTTCAGCCCAGCGTTGGAGAATTTTTTCCTTGTCTGTAATTAGTGTTTTTCCATCTGCATTAAGGAGGGGAAATGATCCTGTTGATGTTGGACCATAGACCGCTTTGAGTGCAAGGTAAAAGTTTTTCAAGTCATGGCTGTCAGCAAAGCCTTGGATCTCATCTGCTTTATTACTCAGCCATGAATCCCGCATCTGGCGTAGTTTATGTTGGACGATTCTACGCATGTTGTTGAAAGCGTCTTTCTTGGATGTAGATTTTGGATCATTTAAATATGCTTTATGGAGATGGTGTTTCTCAGCCAACATCTGCTTTATATCATCTGAGTTCTCATCAAACCAGTCATTTTGTTTCTTGATGGAAGGACCCAGGACCTCTGTAGCAGTGTTGTAGATCTGCTCACTTAGGGCTGCCCAATTTGTTTCCACACTTTGGCCGTCTAGCGAGATAGATTTGAGACGGTCTTCTAAGGTGTCAGTAAATGACTGTTTGGTTTTTGTCTTCTTTAGTTTGGTGACATCCAGCCTCTTTTGAGTTTTCTTCCCCTGAGGGCGCCTGGCTGGTTGGATACGAATTTTAAGTTTAGATACAATGAGGCGATGATCAGTCCAGCATTCGGCACCACACATGGACTTGGTCACCCGGACATCTTGCCTGTCCTTCTTCCTAACAATTACATAGTCAATTAGGTGCCAATGCTTTGAGCGAGGGTGCATCCAGGAGGTCCTGTTGCGGGTAGGAAGTCGAAAAATGGTGTTGGTGACAAGGAGGTCATGTTCTGCGCAAGTCTGGAGGAGACGAAGTCCATTACTGTTACAGCGACCCACGCCGTACCTACCAATAGTGCCATTCCAGGAGATGTTATCTGAGCCTACTCTTGCATTAAAGTCACCAAGAATGATGAGCTTATCTGCTTTAGGAACTGATGCAATGACTGCATGTAGTTCTTCGTAAAACTTATCCTTGACATCATCCTGGTTTGTCATAGTTGGTGCATACGCGCTAATGATGGTGGCATGTTTTCTTCCATAGAACAGAGGGATCTTGACCGTCATGAGTCGGTCATTTATTCCCTTTGGGGGCCCCGCTAACTTGCTGACAATTGCTGTTTTGATTGCAAATCCAACCCCTGCTTCTCGTCTTTCTTCAGTTCCTCTTCCGCTCCAAAAGAATGTATAACCTGCACCCTTTTCGCAAAGTTGGCCCTCGCCTGCAAGTCGAGTTTCACTCAGTGCTGCTATGTCAATGTTGTACCTGGCCAGTTCTCTCCCAATCAGGGCAGTTCGTCTCTCAGGTCTGTTTGCGTTAAAGTCTTTGTCAAGTAAAGTGCGCACATTCCATGCGCCTAGAATGAGGGGGGAAAATCTGTCCTTTCTTTTTCTTATATGTCGACCGCCGAAGTAGGGTACCCACCAACCGCGGTAAGCTGGTTAGGTAATGGTGAAGCAGGCAATGTTTAGGGCACCTTTTCTAGCCCCTTCCTCATGCCATGGAGGTGAGCAATGCTTTCCTAAAGAGGGCTGCTCAGACACTCAGGGGGCTGCCGAATCCCACTGCTGCTCCGATCAGTGGAAGACGACCATATGGCCTGAGCCGCCTGTGTGTAGGTCTGCGACTACGACTGCCAGCGTACCCACGCCTGCCGCTTCGCCGCTCGCTCATCGCCACAGGACTTGTTATGAGTGGATGGATGAATGGATGAATGGATGAAAGAGTGACTTGCGCGATGATTTGGATTAAAGTGAGGAAGAGTTGCGCAATTCGTCGACCTCACTCTCTCGCCTGGGTCCATCTCAATCCAGTGGCAAGACAAGTCAAGACGACTGGAGATGAAGTCAGGTGCAGTGGATGACCAGGGCTTTCTACGTGCCTCGCCGTGCTCCTTACGCTCCACAGCGCGTTGCTGGTAATCGCCGTCATGCCCGTTGAACCAACAGGTGGTTTCTTCCGCGCAGTCTATCGAATCCAGTCTTCGCATGCATGGGTAGGCAGACCCTAACTCACCGAAGGTTTATAACCATTCGGCTACCCTCACCTAGTTTAGCCGGCCTGTCAAAGCCGTTGTCCGGGGGTGGCCGCTGTCGCATGCTGACAGCTACGAGGAGCCACAGGTGAGAGCTTGATGCCAGGTTTGGACCAAAGGTGGCTGAGCTGCCCTAAAAAGGGCATGACAGCTCCTTCACCAGAGGTACTACCAATACCTGACTTCCCAAAACCCCTAAAATGTAAGTTATAATCCGAGTACGTAGCATGTATAAGTATTTTATTTGTGGTTTTTCTTCCCTATGCAGTGAAAACTGGGGTTAACCCAAATTTTGCCGGCGTTTAGTATAGAGACATACCTGTGAGAAACATAAACAGTTTTATCTTTTAACCACGTGGGTTTACAAGTTAACACCTGTCTGACAGTGCGTGTGTCTTCATAAATAGACAGAGTATAACTCTCACTAACGGGTTTTATTAAAGACTAACTGTTTATACTGGGCCTTTGAGCCAGATCAGATTTTCTGCACAAACTCTATGTACAAATTTAGCCGTTGTGGCAAGTAACATATTAACGTCAGTAACATTCCGACGTAGTTTCGACTAGTGGTGTGGTGACCAAATATAGTCCTTTCCTGAAAGTAGACACCGATCTGACATTCCTCAATTCTAGAAACCTAAGCTATTGACACTGTGCTCGTTGTTAATGTTTCGTGCCTGGACAATTTTAATTGACCTAAGCAGACATCCGAAAAATAAGAACACCCAAGGAGTCGTTCCCGGAAGCAGAGAATTCATCCTGTCTTTTTGGAACTTGGGATTTCTTAGTCAAAGACTGCCCTTGACGAGTCTGTAGGTGAATGTCCTAAAAATTGTATTACCAGAAGTGGCTATCTAAGCTGTGAGTATGAACATGTGCACGTGTGCTCGGCTGAATGAATAAAGTAAATGCAGGACGGAGTGATTTTTTATTGCTGTAATTGGGCACCCATTTTGCTATCTTAACTTTCTGTATGCAAGTATTGCTAATCATATTTCCCTTAAAATAGAGCAGAGATATCAAGTCTGTCCATACCTTAAGAAGGGGAAATATTAGGCCTAATCCTATGTATCCTGTTTCCTTGCGGCTATCACTTTCTTTCAACAGGACTGTCGGCATACCTCGAGGGATAAGATCTAACTGTGGGTCTATCATTTCTTGTAGCAATTCCTTGATTTTTTTATGACTATGTGTATATGCTTTGATGTAATTTCTATGTGTTGTGAAGAAATTTTAGATGATAATTAAAATTTCTCTTGAAATTAATCAGCGTGTTGGTCAGCTCGTTCGAGAATATTTATATAATCATTTGTTATAGTTTTCCTACGTCTGTACGTATAACTGTCGTCTTGTATGTGCGTGCACGTGAGTGGTTAGAGATATATTAATATATATATATATATATATATATATATATATATATATATATATATATATATATATATATATATATATATGTGTGTGTGTGTGTGTCTAGACTGTCTGACTCCTCGAAAACTGTCGTAGAAGATAGGTGAGAGAGAGAGAGAGAGAGAGAGAGAGAGAGAGAAGATTTCTCGATCTCAGAGACAGCCTCTTGATCACATTCTACCATCTCACTCGTGGGAACCTATTGCTATTACTACTTCTCACTGTGACTACCACTTATTCAAATCTATTCAGACGGGACCAACCCAAGTCTTAATTCCCCTATCAAAAATCTACGACAGAATGGTGGCTCGTTTTCCGGGAATTGAACTCTAGTCCTGAGCAAATACGAATATCAGTTCGTTTGCAGGATTAATTTTCTTTATTGTGATATAGAGTAAGAGTGTGATGTCTTGTGAGTTTTGTACTTTTTAAAAATAATTTATCCCCTACACATATCGATCTGTTTTATGGGCGTGCTGACCACACGGCTAATAATTGTTTTTCCACAGCATTATTGAGCATTATACATTTAGTTTACAGGTTGATTTTGTCGAAATATATGTTAATTACTGATTTTGTAATACTAAACGCTGGTAAAGTTTTGTGAGTGTATAACATTCACAGGTTCTGAAGAAGTAGGCGTTTGAGCAAAGCTAAGGAGTGCGTTCAGACAATTACGTCCTGTAAATTGCCTCCCTTACCCTAACTGTCTTCAGGGGTGAACTTGATAGTGGATTAAAAAAATTAAGGGATTTTTTTTTTCTTTAAATTTTTGCTATAATTATTTTGTTTCCACTGTAGCAACTTAATTTTCAGTGAGTAATCTTTAACTACCATTTATTTGGCGTAGTCGTCTGCATTAGGTGCTTTATTGCCGATTAATAGCAGCGATAGTTAGGTACTTTGCTATTTTGGAGGAGGTATCCCAGGTTAAAGTATATCATCTTTTGTTTGGTATTTTCTCGCAAGTGGTAGGAACAGTGTATCCTTTTCTTATTTCTTTCTGGACTAAGTCTCAGCCACTGACTTATTATGGCAGAAAGGGCAAAGCTTAGACAACTCCTCAGAGACGAAGCGAGAAAGGAGGGGCTGGAAGGAGATGAAGCGAAAGCGTTTGTCAGAGACGAACTGGAAAGATATGATGTGGAGAGGAAAGCAGCGGAAGCTAAAGAGCAGAAGAAGAGGGACGAGGAAATGGAAATCCGCAGGGAGAGAGAAAGAGAGAAGGAGAGACAGCATGAGAAGGAGATGGAGGAGAGACAGCATGAGAAGGAGAGGGAGGAGAGACAGCTTGAGAAAAAGAGAAACAGAGACAGCATCAGTTGGCTCTTAAAACTCTAGAATTCCAAAGTCGTGGCGCTGCCTCTACCTCCAGCAATGGAGAGTCTTCTTCTCATTCTTCTTTAACTGATCCTTCTAACACACAATCTACTCATCTCACTGCTATGTCTTTTCCGCTAGAATCTTTCCCTTGTCCAAATGAGAAGATTGACACATGGCTAGAAAAATTTGAGAAAATTGCAACCCTGTACGGTTTAGAGAGGTCGCGTTGGTGTATGAAACTTTCCCAGGCCCTCAAAGGTTCTGCGTATGATGTTTACGCCAAACTGGAGACCAGCCAACAAGACAACTATGATGGGTTGAAGAAAGCGTTACTGGAGCGTTTCGAAATGAATGCTCGCAAATTTTTGCAACTGTTTCGCAACAGCAGGAAGGAGAGCTCTGAAACTTTCCAGCAGTTTTCATCTCGTTTAAAGGGATATTTGACAAAGTGCCTTGAGCTTTCACAGCTCCCTTCTACCTATGAAGGTCTGGAGGAATTTGTTTTAACAGAACAAATAAAGAACACTTTGTCTGCTGATACCCGGAGAATTCTAGCTGAGCAGGGGATAGAAAAGCTCGAAGACATCTTAGAAAAGTCTGAGCGATATCACAATGCGCTGGCTGAACTACCGGCCACAAAACGAAAACCGACAGAAGAGCATTTTCGGAAAAATAATCTAGACCAATCTTCTCATATTCCTCATGTTTCTAACCAAAAGAACCACAGAGAAACTGGACCTCAAAACCACCCTCCTGAGAAATCCAAGTTCTACAAAAACAAGTACCCCAACCACAGTAAGCAGTCTGATCAACCCGACCGCCCTTCATGGCAGCGTAGCCAGAAAGGACAAGGTGGCAAAGGGAGAACCCCTGAGCACGGGACTAATGATCAGAGTGAGCACACCGAGCCTAAACGCATCGGATGCTTGCTAACAGTCTCGCAAGGCGGAATTATTGACAGTGATTCCCAACCTGTTGGGGATACACCCTCAACGCGAGGTACTGTTATTATGAACGGTTCTCTAACTTCTTGTTTATTTGACACGGGGCTTTCGTATGATTGCATTGTTGCCAGAAACCTGGTTAAACCCGGTCAAGAGACAGGACAGACCGTCCAACTTTGTGGAGTTCGTAAGAGTGATGCACCTACAGCGCTTCCCATTGCATTGGTGGAGATCCACTCTGATTTTGTCAGAGGTGTGATCAAAGCGGCTGTTATGGATGACCCCATCTACCCAGTCACACTTGGCGGGAGATACGTGTGTATTGGGAAACCGGAAGAGCCGATTGTGGCAGCAGTAACTACAAGAAGGCAAACCAAGAAGAACCGGGAGCTTGCGCCTAATTTGTTACCCATGGAACTTAAAGAAGCGCAACAAAAGGACCCTCCTTTGGCACCCTGCTTTAGGAAACTGCTCTTGGCTAAGGAACCCAGACAGCACGGGGACATTTTTTCTAAGGATGGCGTACTTTATCGCAGAACGGGCAAGCCTGACCAGGGTTACAACCAGCTCCTAAACTAATAAAACGGTATTGAATCAGTTTTACAAATAACAGTTCACATGAGACAAGGGACGTTTCGGGTTTTACCCTTCGTCAGCCACAAAGAGGTGACAAAGACAAAAATTACATATAGGTACTACAAAACTATACAATGATGAGAAACATACAACAAATGGGCGATACAAGCAGATGGAAAAAGTAAACAATAACAATACAAGAAAACCGTAAAATCTAAAAGAAATACTGAAACAAGAAAGTAAATAATCCAACGAAACGAAAAAAAGAAGAATAAACAAAACTGTGGAACTAGTTAAAGTTAGCTTAGCTCGATGCAAAGAATCCGTGGAAGAAAGCGGTAGTCTCTTGTCACAGAATTCGCAAGGAAGTGACGTACGATAGCGACAAAACAAGAGATATAAAAAGATACGAAACGAACCAAAGCAAAAAACACAAGAAGATAGATCATAAAGACAACGAATAAAGAATGAAAAAGAGAAAAGCTACCAGAATTTATGCAAAATGATGTTGTATATTTAAACCTCCGGGAGCTAGAACGCCCATTTTAAAAATAAGGCGATTCTCCAACGAAAAGCGAGTCTTGTCATTACCGGCACATGAACGCATGGCAGTGACATGTATATCGGAATTACCTGAATGGTCAGGTCTATTGAAATGAAGGGCCACCGGTAAATGTTTGTCCTGATAGATGTCATTCAAGTGCTCACGAAACCTGTCTGCCAAACGCCTACCAGTTTCACCAATATAGGTCATGCCACATCTCTTGCAGATGATAGCATAAATCAGGTTTCTGGATTCGCACGTAAAAGACTCTCTAATGATAAATTTTCCTTTAGGAAAAGTGACTGTCTGAGTTTGGAGTACAAACGGACAGGTCTTGCATATCCGGCGTTGGCACGGTTTAGTACCAAAGTAAGATGGGCTAGAATGTCGCAAGCGACTGTGTACAAGAATATCCCTAAAATTCCTATCCCTACGATAAGCTACCAAAGGTGTATCACGAAATAACTCTTTGGTATCAGGATCAGAGTTGAGAATAGGCAGATGTCGAAACAGAATTCTCTTTACCGCCAGGCAGTGAGGATGGAAAGTTAGAACCAGTTTGGGTCTGTCAGATTGGACAGAAGGTTTAGTAGTGAGTGCCGTCTGACGAGTGACGCGTGTGATACGATTAAGGGCATCAGATAACACATGTTCTGGATAAAGACGTCGGCGAAAGAACTCAAGCATCTCTTGAGCTCGCTGATGAAAATCATCGTCATCGTGACATAACCGACGCAAGCGAAGAAGTTGAGAAAAGGGAATGGAATTTTTACAGCTAAGAGGATGCGATGAAGTATAAAGAAGGAAACCATGAGCGTCAGTAGCCTTATAATAGACAGACGTTTTAAGACCAATAGGGCTAATAGTCACAGTGATGTCAAGGAAGTTCACTGAGGTCGTAGAAATTTCAGAAGTGAATTTGATGGCAGAATTGAAATTACCAACATAGTCGATAAATCGACGGAGGTCTACCTCAGACATGTCAGTAATGCCAATACCATCATCAATGTAGCGGCGGTAAAACTCGGGTATTGGCCCATCATAATTTTGAAAGACCAAATATTCAAAGTGGCCCATAAAAAGGCAAGCGTAACTAGGGCCCATCTTAATACCCATAGCAACGCCACTGATTTGGTTGAAGAATTGGCCATTAAACTCAAAAGAGTTGAGATTAAGAACCAACTCAGCAAGGCGAAGAAGCGGACCTGTACTTATAGTAAGATCAGTACGCTGGTCGAGAAAAAATTGGAGTGCCTTAAGACCATCAGCATGTGGAATAAAAGTATAAAGGGAACAAACATCTAGAAGGAAAAGACGGTAAGTACGATCAGGCGTGAATCTGATAGAATCAAAGGTAGTGATAGCATGAGTAGTGTCTTTCAAATAAGAATGCAGATTGGCGACCGAAGGCTGGAAAATACTATCAAGGAATTCAGAAATACGTTCAGTGGGACAAGAGCAGGCTGAAACAATAGGCCTACCAGGGTTAGCAATTTTATGCACCTTAGGAAGCATGTAGAAGGAAGGCTTACCAAGACTACTATCAAATATGGAGAGATAAAGCACCAGAAGGGAGATGATCATCATGGACAAGGCCCCGGATAGTCTCATGAACAGTAAGATTATTCCAGACTGTAGCATCACTAGAACAAGGTGAGTAAAAGGTGGTGTTACCTAGCTGTGTAACTCCTTCGTGAATGTATAAGTCCTTACGCCAAACAACCACAGCACCACCTTTGTCTGCCGGCTTGATAACAATATCATCACTGTTTTTAAGGCGTGACAATGCCCGCCATTCAGAAGACGTGAGGTTAGATCGACGGAGACGGCGTAGATTGAGCTGGTCAATGTCATGTAAAGTATTGGCAATATATAAATCCAGAGCACGAGAAGCTCCTGGAGCTGGAGTCCAGTCTGGTTTACGTTTGCCGAAACGACGAAAGATATCATCAGTATCGGAAACCCTGGTAGAATCATTACCATTACGATGGTAATATTTGAGACGCATGCGGCGATGGAATCTGTGAACATCCTGAAGCAGAGAATATTTGTCAAAATTAGAACAAAGAGGAACAAACTTAAGACCTTTGCTCAGGACAGACAATTCATCAGGAGACAGATGCAAATCTGGAGGAATGCAAATAACTTTAGCTTTGGTAGAAGACTGAATAGAGGACCCTAAAGGAGGTTGCGGACGGAGGCGGCCCAATTTCTCTTTTTTATGCGTGCACAAACGAGTATACAGCTCCCTATTCGTGTCATGGATTATAGTGCGAATAAGAGGGAACGCTGCCGGGCACAAAGAAGTCAGTAGACGTAGCTGTTGTGTAAGGTTGGATTTCGAAAGTTCAAACTCAGTCATCTGGCGTTTATGTATAGCAATGAAGAACCAGCTCCCAGTACCGAAACAGTACAGAAGCCAAATCCTAGAAATGGGGCACTCTCTTCCCTTCAGCGGACATATGGGACAGAACGCCACAAACCAACGGATAACCACTCATTATTGGTGGCCAGGAGTAAATACTGAGATTATCAGGTATGTCAAATCCTGTGCCCAGTGCCAACGGGTACCACCCAAGCAACGGACACCCCCAGTCTCGTTGGGTGAAATGCCAATAAAGGGAACACCATTCGAACGGGTTGTGATGGACATTTTATAACCCTTAGAAAGGACCAAAAGAAGGAACAGGATTATCCTGACCTTAGTCGATACATGCACTTTATGGGCAGAAGCTATCCCGCTAACATGCGCAGATGCCAAGCATGTCGCAGAAGCCCTCGTGCAGATTTTCACTCGGTTGGGATTCCCTCAACAAGTGTTGACGGATAACGGATCTCCATACCGAAACCTGTTGATGGATGAGATCGTGAAGATCTTGAGGACCCAACACATCTACACAAAGCCTTATACTCCGGCCGGAAATGGGCTCGTGGAACGTGTTAATGGAAACCTCAACATGATGTTAAGTAAACTGGCACAAGTGAAACCTGAAGATTGGGATTGTTGCATTCCGGCAGCTTTATTTGGCTACAGAGAATCTCCTCATACTTCCACAGGATTTCCGCCAGCTACGCTTTTATTCGGCAGACCTATCAAGGGGCCGCTTGAAGCCTTACTTTGGTCGCTGACAGACCAGACGGCTGATGAGACAGTCGTCTCAGCAAGTAAATACGTATCGGATTTAAAGGAAAGGTTGAAACTAGGATGGGACCTAACAACGACTAACTTTAAGCCAGCACGCACAAAGCACGCTAACCGATACAGGAAAGTCGCGAAAGAAAGAGAATTGGAAGCAGGAGAGAAAGTTTTGGTGTTACTCTATACCGGAAACAACCAACTGAAGATCGGATGGCAAGGGCCGTTTACCGTCCTGAAAAAGATTTCAAAGGCTAATTACCAGATCTCTATTCAAGGAAAGGAAAAGGTTTTCCATTTAAATCTGTTAAAGAGATACTTGGAAAGACCAGTGCCAACCTCCGACCATCTCCTGACGATCGCCAAAACTGACGAAGACCACGATGGTGGCAGGGAAATTCCGCTGCACACAGACGAAATCTTTCAAAAATGTCAGAAGCGGCGACGCTCTTTCAAGCGCGCATAGGACACATTCAAGAGAAAGGAAACTTTGGGAGGAGTTGAGTAGGAATTGGAGAGATGGATTGGGAGATGAGAGGGAAGAAGACAGACACCCTGAAGCTACGGATATATGAAATTTAATTCCATAACGTAGACATGGAGTGCTTCCATATCTTAAAGGGGGGACGGTCTGTCACAGAGGTTTTATGATCATTAAATTGCCTATATCTTCTTTTTCTTTCACCCGTATCCTCTATTTATTATCACTCTTTTATACTTTTTGTGTTTTTCGCATTCGTTCGTTTGCGAGTATATACATTACTATTTTCCCATTCTAACGTTTACCTGTTTCTTTTCTCAAAACTGAGAACGCAGTTATGACGTAACGTGTCAGCCCCTACACGAGACGCAGAGTGTAAGAATGCATTCCGTCAGACAGGAGAGCAGACAGCTGTCTACAGTTTCCCCTGGGACAGTGTTTCTTCGGCTAAGTTTCTGGGCCTGAAGTGTGAGAATTCACTCCGTCAGACATGATGAGGAGACATTTGTCTGGTAGTTTGCATCTGACATGTAGTTTCCAAGGTAGATTCTCAGTGGCAGGTGATATGACACTCACGCTCCACGCCCAGTTTTCGCGTAAGGTGCGAGAAAGCAAAGTGTCAGTTATGGTTCTCAAGATGAGTTTCTCGGGGAGGTGTGAAAAACTGCTTCTGCACTGGAGACGAGTTGTCTGAGATTTGCAACTGACACGCGCCCTCTCGGTCAGTAGGTAGCAGTTACGGCATGCGTTTAGGTGTTAAACGTAAGTGTAAGGAAAGACGAGAGATTGCGTGATTTTTGGAAATAGGGCACATTCTTTCTGTGTGTTTCATATATCTTAAACGAGAGTTTGAGACTTAATTCACTCAGTAACTTCGCAGTCAAGACTAGAACAAGCCTTCGGTCGATTCCTAAGAATCTCTGTTAATAGAGATGGCATTTAGTTTGATCGTAGTGGTTTAAGTTCTTAGTAGTTCTGTGTTGAGGTAAATGTCATATATATTATATTAATATCTAGTATTTTGTGAAGTGTTTAAAGTGTTAAATCGCTTATTTTATTTCACTAGTTAGATTTGGTGCAGAGCGCTTAATTTATATAGTCTGTATTATTTTATAGTGACGAGTTACAGTGGAAAACAGAAATTATATTTCTAGCTTAAACTCAGTCGGCTATTGAGGAATTTAATTTTACTGCTAAAATAATCAGACGAGAATAAATCTTTCTAAACTAACTTTATTAATGCAAGATGCTTCATGAGTGGTGACGGAACACGTAGGTATTCCTAATTCATGATGATTGATTTTATGTATATAACGTATTTCACAGGAAAGTTTAAATGATAAGTCAAGCGGTACGCTTACAGTTTTAAAATGTAAGTTATAATCCGAGTACATGCATGTACGAGGGACGGTCAAAAAGTAATGCCTCGTAATTTTTAATTTCATTCAATAGGCAAGAAAACAGATAAAATTCACATTGAAATGTAGCCCCAAGTCTGAACTTCAAAAGTTTATTTCTCAATGTAGTCTCCGTTATTTGTTACAGTTTTTGTCCATCTTCTCACAAAGGCATGTATTCCCGCACAATAAAAATGTGTGTCCTTTTTCCTAAACCACTGACGTCTCGGTGTCCTCAAAGTGATGTCCTCAAAGATCTTCTTTCAGTGGTCCAAACAGATGGAAGTCAGAAGGTGCAAGATCGGGACTGTAAGGGGGATGTGGTAATAATGTCCAGCCAAATTCTGCAATCGCATCAATGGTGCGTTTAGCGGTGTGTGGCGTGGCATTATCGTGCAACAGTAGTGCAGTTCTCTGATCTTTTAATGGGTAAAGTCGCGGAAGACGACCTCTAAGCTTCTTCAAAGTTTCAATGTAACGGTCTGCATTCACCGTGTTTCCCTGTTCCAAGAAGTCGAGAAGATTCACATCCCTTCTCTTCCCAAAACACGGAGGCCATAACTTTCCCTACAGATGGTGAACTTTTGAACTTCTTTCTTGTCGGCGATGTTGTGTCTGTCTGTCAACATTATGGGTACCCACCGTGCACAAACTTTTGAATAACCCAGGTCTTTAATGATGTTCTGGACACTTCCTTTACTAATGGACAACATGGAAGAAAGTTCATCCAGTGTTACCCGACGGTCACCACGAATGATGCCATCAACTCGATGAATGTTGAGTGGAGTGACTGCGGTAGACGGACAGCCAGTCCACTTTGCGTCAGCCATTGAGGATTGACCTACTTCAGCTTCGTCACAACGATGTACCCAACGTCGGACAGTGCTAACATCCACTGTTGAATCTCCATAAACATTCTTCAAACGTTCGTGGATGCTAATTGGGGTCTCGCCTTCAGCATTGAGGAATTCTATGACATAACGTTGTTTTAACCGAACGTCTTTGGCAGCCATTTTTAAACTGTTACAGTGGTGCCACCTGTTACTGAAACAGGTTGGTAATGCTATATAGTGCAGAAGAGTGTTTGAGGAATCCTGCTAAATTTACAAATTGCACACCGATGCAGTATTTACATACATAAAAAATAGGAGGCATTACTTTTTGACCTTCCCTCGTATAAGTATTTTATTTGTGGTTTTTCTTCCGTATGCAGTGAAAACTGGGGTTAACCCAAATTTTGCCGGCGTTTAGTACAGAGACATACCTATGAGAAACATAAACAGTTTTATCTTTTAACCACGTGGGTTTACAAGTTAACACCTGTCTGACAGTGCGTGTGTCTTCATAAATAGACAGAGTATAACTCTCACTAACGGGTTTTATTAAAGACTAACTGTTTATACTGGGCCTTTGAGCCAGATCAGATTTTCTGCACAAACTCTATGTACAAATTTAGCCATTGTGGCAAGTAACATATTAACGTCAGTAACATTCCGACGGAGTTTCGACTAGTGGTGTGGTGACCAAATATAGTCCTTTCCTGAAAGTAGACACCGATCTTACATTCCTCAATTCTAGAAACCAAAGCTATTGACACTGTGCTCGTTGTTAATGTTTCGTGCCTGGACAATTTTAATTGACCTAAGCAGACATCCGAAAAATAAGAACACCCAAGGAGTCGTTCCCGGAAGCAGAGAATTCATCCTGTCTTTTTGGAACTTGGGATTTCTTGGTCAAAGACTGCCCTTGACGAGTCTGTAGGTGAATGTCCTAAAAATTGTATTACCAGAAGTGGCTATCTAAGCTGTGAGTATGAACATGTGCACGGGTGCTCGGCTGAATGAATAAAGTGAATGCAGGATGGAGTGATTTTTTTTATTGCTGTAATTGGGCACCCATTTTGCTATCTTAACTTTCTGTATGCAAGTATTGCTAATCATATTTCCCTTAAAATAGAGCAGAGATATCAAGTCTGTCCATACCTTAAGAATGGGAAATATTAGGCCTAATCCTATGTATCCTTTTTTCCTTGGGGCTATCACTTTCTTCCAACAGGACTGTCGGCATACCTCGAGGGATAAGATCTAACTGTGGGTCTATCATTTCTTGTAGCAATTCCTTGATTTTTTTATGACTATGTGTATATGCTTTGATGTAATTTCTATGTGTTGTGAAGAAATTTTAGATGATAATTAAAATTTCTCTTGAAATTAATCAGCGTGTTGGTCAGCTCGTTTGAGAATATTTATATAATCATTTGTTATAGTTTTCCTACGTCTGTACGTATAACTGTCGTCTTGTATGTGCGTGCACGTGAGTGGTTAGATATATATATATGTGTGTGTGTGTGTGTGTGTGTGTGTGTGTGAGTGAGTGTGTGTGTGTGTGTGTGTGTGTGTGTGTGTGTGTGTGTGTGTGTGTGTGTGTGTGTGTGTGTGTGTGTGTGTGTGTGTGTGTGTGTGTGTGTGTGTGTGTGTGTGTGTGTGTGTGTGTGTGTGTGTGTGTGTGTGTGTGTGTGTGTGTGTGTGTGTGTGTGTGTGTGTGTGTGTGTGTGTGTGTGTGTGTGTGTGTGTGTGTGTGTGTGTGCGTGCGTGCGTGCGTGCGTGCGTGCGTGCGTGCGTGCGTGCGTGCGTGCGTGCGTGCGTGCGTGCGTGCGTGCGTGCGTGCGTGCGTGCGTGCGTGCGTGCGTGCGTGCGTGCGTGCGTGCGTGCGTGCGTGCGTGCGTGCGTGCGTGCGTGCGTGCGTGCGTGCGTGCGTGCGTGCGTGCGTGCGTGCGTGCGTGCGTGCGTGCGTGCGTGCGTGCGTGCGTGCGTGCGTGCGTGCGTGCGTCGTGCGTGCGTGCGTGCGTGCGTGCGTGCGTGCGTGCGTGCGTGCGTGCGTGCGTGCGTGCGTGCGTGCGTGCGTGCGTGCGTGCGTGCGTGCGTGCGTGCGTGCGTGCGTGCGTGCGTGCGTGCGTGCGTGCGTGTGTGTGTGTGTGTGTTTTTAGACTGTCTGACTCCTCGAGAACTGTCGTAGAAGATAGGTGAGAGAGAGAGAGAAGATTTCTCGATCTCAGAGACAGCCTGTTGATCACATTCTACCATCTCACTCGTGGGAACCTATTGATATTACTACTTCTCACTGTGACTACCACTTATTCAAATCTATTCAGAAGGGACCAACCCAAGTCTTAATTCCCCTATCAAAAATCTACGACAACGGCCAAATGAAGCCCTTCTTGAACACGCTTCTTGTTCAACAACTTTTACGCACACAGTTGCACACTTCGTTTAGCTCAAGTCCCATATTATGTTCAACATCTGATGCACACTTCCTGTAAAGCACAGGTGATCTTTCGAAGCCTATATGTAGAATGTATTTATTGATTGGAAGAAATGTCCGGTCACCCTAGTAGAGACACCATACCAGGGAAGAGGCAAGGGGTGTCTCTTAGGGAACCCTTCTGCCTGGTACCACCTCTCTGCCCCTCCTCAGCAAATGTTAAAAACTGCTCACCCAGCAACCATTCGGTCTCTCGGCACATTGGATCACCTTAGACTTGGAGTCATTAACTAATGACTATGACTGAAGGTCTCTGGACTCGAGTCTTACCATGTTTATTATAATTCTAGTGTATACTTACTTACTTAGTCGTTCTCCTTCTACCGTGAGGTGTAGAGGTTTGGAAGAGAGAGTGCCAGACTATCCTATCGGCTGTCTTCCTCCTGGCCTGGTTCCATTCTAGTCCTCGGTCCTTCAAAGATTGTCTAATGTTGTCCTCCCAGCGGACTCTGGGTCGTCCTGGGGGTCTGGATCCCTGGCTCTTTGTTTCCCATGCTTGTCGTGGTAGCCGATCTTCTCCCATTCTACAGACATGGCCAAACCATCTTAGTTGGGACTGTTCTGCTTGGATCTGCAGGGGATGGGATTTAAGGCCTTGACGTATCGTCTGGTTGCGGACCATGTCTCTTCTTGTTACTTCAACCACCTTCCTCGGATACCTCATTTCTGGACTACGACTTATGGAACGTGCAACACAAGAAGTATAAATGGGAAAGAAGAGGAGCTGGGGGAAGAGATGAGAAAAGCAAAACTAGTGTATACAACTACGTAAAAACTGAATGTGAAGACATTTGTTGACGACGCCATCATTGTGAAAATAGGTGAAGAAATTTCACGTCATCTTTTTGTGAACAGAATTTTCCTAGCCAAGATGGCTGACAATGTCGTTAGCTGAACGTTTCAACAACATGTCCTCATTAGGCATATACATAACCTATAGGCAACGATCGTGGCAGACGAGAAGGAGAATGCCTCGTCACATGAACCATCTGGCACGCACCAAGTCAATCACATTGGAAAGACCCAGCAAAACAGGCTAAAAACTCGTATAACAAAAATGCAACAGACATATTTGAAGGAAGTTATATGGTTCTGACCGACAGAAAATGGCCAATAGCATACACGGAACACTACATGAGGTGGTTAAATGGTGCAAGAACACCGGCTCCAAGGTCAATCCAACCAACGCCTGTGATCCTCCGTGACCAACTCTATATTGAAAGCAGAGCTTCCAGACATTATTTTAATATAGCAAACAATTGAAAGGCAAGACAAGTTGAAATACCTCTGAATAACATTCGATCACGGGTTATCATACAAGTACCATGTTGATCTAATCATACAGAAGTGCAACCGAAGTCTGACAGCCCTAAAAACAATGGTAGCAGCACACTTCAAACAGAGACTACTTTTTCTCCTGTATCATCAGCTGGTCATGTCAGTCATCAAGTATGATCTGGGAATACTGAAGCTGTCAATATCACAATGTGAATGATTTAAACACATTAAAAATGAAGAATGTGTGTAATCTTGGGCTGTACGTGAAGTACCCCCAATGTGACGATGCGGTAAATGCTTGGATTACTGTAGATTAGATCGAGATATCCGATGGCCCAATCAAAATCCATTACTTTAAGTAACCACAGACAAAAGGCACCCCCGCATGGAAACGTAGCTGACACTAAGGAGCGAGAATTAAGCGTGGGATGTCAAGCATGACGCAGGCCAAGTCACCGATTACGCAGGTGACCGCATTTGAAAATACAGGGTTGTCATAAAGTCTTTCCCTGATTTCAAATTTTTACGAGATCGTCCAGATGTTAAAAGCATCAAAGCTTGGTATATAAAATATACGGACACTGGCAGCGTCGGTGACATGCCCAGAGCAGGTAGGCCTCGTGTGAGTGAAGAAACTGTGGACGCAGTGCGCACGGCGTTTCAACGCAGTCCTTAAAAATCAACCTATCGTGCCTCAAGAGAACTTGCAATCCCTCGAAGCACAGTGTTGAATATCGCAAATGTTGAAATCTACAAATAGCATAAAAAACTGTTTTAGTTCTGGAATAATTTCCAAAAAACCAAGTGTCTCTGCACAGAATACTTTTTTTTTAATTTTTGAAATCAGGGAAAGACTTTATGACCACCCTGTATATTCAAAGGGGAAAAGTGTAGTACGTCAGATGAGAACTGGACTAACTACCAGCAAGTCATCATCAGCCATGGTAGAGAGTACAGAACTTGGGCCAGTGGGAGGGCAGAGCTGGAAATTGATCAGCAGATATTTGGTCATGATGGAGATGATGATGCCATTGTGTTCACTGACGAGTCCGTAATTCGTCGTGAGAAATCAGGGTGAGGCTTCTCTGCTACAATAAAGGGCAGAATCGTCGCTGAACATAGCGGCGGTTACATGATAAAAACCTTCAGCATGAGAATGAAGGTAGAGGCAGCTTCTGCAGCCTTAAGCTGGCTGTCTGAGACTTCATTAACAAGGGCAGTTATTGTATCAGACTCACAATCTTCGGAAGGTCCAAAGTCGATGGCTCTGGTATGAATGGAAAACCTCCATAGAATCCTAGAATCTTCAGGTACAGGCGTGAATCTACTGTCCTGGTCATGCAGGGGTAAGCTTCAATGAAAGAGCTGACAGACTAGCTTCAAGAGCACCCATTGATGGTGCATAAAGTATGGATAAGGAAGAGATACTGAGGGCAATTTAATTATCGCCTTTTAAAGAATGACGCTGCAATCGATGAATCATCAAGGTTAAGATTGTTTACCAGTCAAAGACTAAGGATCCAAGGCACACACAAAAATATGTGTGTAATACAAATATTACTATTGTTACGTTTACGCACACATACAAGATTAACAATGCTTTGACAGCATAATCTATCTCACAGACAGACAACTGCAGTGCCCTCTACGTGCCCAAGACTGCCCCTCTCGTCAAGTAGTCAACAACATGTCCTGCAGCTGCGGTAAGTACGTTGCCATTCCTACCATCATTTGCCATGCTTCTGTCATTAGCATTGCTCATAGACCAACAGCCAGAGAAGAATAAATGTCTTCTACTCAAACAAGTCATCTGCTACATACTTCAAATATTTCCATAACAATAGTATCTCTATGATATTAAGCCAGGCGTCAGTCATTGTTCATGATGACTTATGTGCATTGTTCAGTGAACAGACACTTTCACTTATCGAGCCCACTGAAACAGACCGCAAGGTCTTTTATATTTGGACATGCGCCCTAAAAAACCGACGGACCCTGCATCCATGGTGCACGTAGCCAAACGAAGAAAGTCTTATTAAATAAAAACTAAAAAAAACTTTCACTCATCCATCTCTGTGCGACTCTGGCAAACCAATCATCCATATTTCAGTTTTGTCATGATGGCATCTTTCTAGCTTTGTCATGATGGCGTCTGTTCATTTTTGTCATCATAACATGTTTTCCGTTATGTAATGGCGTCTTTTCAGTTTTATCAATAAGTATTTTCAGGTTTTTCATTGTGTTTTTTCAGTTTTTATCAGTCTTTTCAGCTTTGTCATTATGTTATTTCAGTTTTATCATCGTGTCTTTAGCTTTCTTATTTTTCCAGTTTATGTCTTATTGTTCTGTCAGTATTGTCATAGTGTCTACAGTTGTGCCATTATGTATTTTTAGTTCCCTCATTGTGTCTTGTTAGTTACCATAGTGTGTCTTGTTAGTTGCCACAGTGTGTCATATTCTGTATTGTCTTTTGGATTTTCTCACAGTGTCCTTTCATACTGGGTTTATAAACCAGAAATTCATCCATATTTTCAGTGTGTCCGAGGCAATGCCCAACTAATGCTCGAGTTGTGGATGAGTGTGACTGTCAGTGTCTAGACAGTAGACAGCGGTACAACAGCAGGACTAACCAGTGTGGTAAGTTCAAGATCCATTCACTGTGTCTAGACAGTAGACCGCGGTACAACAGCAGAATCAACCAGTGTGGTAAGTTCAGGTTCCATTCACAGTGTCTAGACAGTAGACAGCGATACAACAGCAGGACCAACCAGTGTAGTAAGTTCAGGTTCAACTCACAGTGTCTAGAAAGTAGACAGCGGTACAACAGCAGGACCAACCAGTGTGGTAAGGTCAGGTTCCATTCACATTGTCTAGACAGCAGACAGAGGAACAACAGCAGGACCAGCCAGTGTGGTAAGTTCAGGTTCCAGTCACATTGTCTAGACAGCAGACAGAGGAACAACAGCAGGACCAGCCAGTGTGGTAAGTTCAGGTTCCATTCACATTGTCTAGACAGTAGACAGCGGTACAACAGCAGGACCAGCCAGCATGGTAAGTTCAGGTTCCAGTCACATTGTCTAGACAGCAGACAGAGGAACAACAGCAGGACCAACCAGTGTGGTAAGTTCAGGTTTCATTCACATTGTCTAGACAGTAGACAGCGATGTAACAGGTGACCGAGGACTGTATGTTGTACTTGACTACACTAGGTGGCAGATGGCAGGCCTAGTTATATTACTATCAAGTTACAAATCTCTTTTATTTATCTTCCAAGTTAATTATGGGGGAACTGGTGTACTGGCCATCACCGCCAGAGATGATGATTCCTGGATGATATATTGTCCTTCTTTACAACCCACGACCCGTTCTATTCCTTCTTTGTTGTTGATAGTGACTGATCTCGTATAGTGGATTTTGTTTCTAACCTGGACTTAGCCCACATACAACAACTCTCACAGATTGAGCCAAACTTGCGTGGTATCCAACAAAACTGTTTATTTACACATGAATAATTCCCTCAACAAGGCAAAGTATTCAGCATAGAACTCCTTTACAATTATATCATAATTGCCTTAGGCGCAACTTCTGACTCATGTATATACATATTCTCCTCTTTCACCAATTCATATCAGATCTAACTGGCTTATTTCTACCGTGCTTCAAACCTTCCCCTGATTCGTCTAAGCACCTCAATAACTCATATCAACACTTCCCCTGATTCGTCTAAGCACCTCAATAACTCATATCAACACTTCCAATTTAAGGTGTTAGTGCTTTCATTCTTTATTATCAATCTCGACGTATCTTCCTCTGATACTGATACGGTGAGCATACTTAATTTCTTCTATTTTCCTAGTTTTTTCCTCAGTGTCGTTAAACTCAACATATTTATGACTTTATTCCCTCTGACTAACCTTGTCAGATCTATCTCCATTACTGTACCTGTAACCTTAACATAATTCATATACAGGTGCCAAACCTTAGATATATATGCAGATGTATAAATATACTTACATTTGAAAGCACATGAGCAATTTTATAGTCGTAATGTTTACAAGTCCCTTACTTGACGTAATTATTGCTAATGACAAGTAATAGTTCATTTGTCATGAGCCCACCATGAAAAATATGACTCTCCTCGTTGAAATAAGTCTTTATTCCTTTATACTTCTATAGTCGTAGCAAGCTTGACCATCAGCTTATTTACTTAATCAACCAAGTTATCCACCTGTATAGCTTCTTATCTGGTGACTTCTGCAATAACTTCAATAAATTCCTGTGGTTCATGTTCATAATAAATGTAAATTATTCTTACTGTTAATACACAGAATTTCTCACGAAATACACTATCTATTCACACTGTTTATGCTAAACTTCTTATTCATCTTCTTTTGTTACTGTCTAGAACTAGCACGTCCCCTGAATATCTCTAGTCTTATGCTAATTCTTAACCACATCATTATTTGATCTTCTGAATATTACTACAACCTATACTATTTCTATATGACTTCAGAAAACGTCTGTATACCCACAGAATCAAAACTTGAGAGCACGGCAATACACAACTTACCTCTTCAGTTTCTCAAACCGGACTGCCCCAATGACCTCTAGTCACTGTTCTCTCGTACGATTCAACCCGTACCCCTGATTCGCTGTCCTAACTTGTTTTTCGCTAAACTCATTGGTTGCGCCTTTGACTTACAACTCACTAGAAAAAAATACTCACGCTTTATTAACGCTAACCGAGTTACTGAACACTCGTCTTATTTTTAATCCTCACTCTATATTCTTCCTCGTGAACTGTTTTAAACGTTCACCTAACTTTGGCAATGTATTTATAATGCCTGGGCAAACCCTACGGTGACATACTTTAAGCGTTCATATAACCTTGCCAGAAGCATAAACAATGCTTGGGCAAACCCCACGGTTACAGCGGTACAACAGCAGGACTAACCAGTGTTGTAAGTTCAGGTTCCTTTCACATTGTCTAGACAGTAGACAGCGGTACAACAGCAGGACTAACCAGTGTTGTAAGTTCGGGTTCCTTTCACATCATCTAGACAGTAGACAGCGGTACAACAGCAGGACTAACCAGTGTTGTAAGTTCAGGTTCCTTTCACATCGTCTAGACAGTAGACAGCGGTACAACAGCAGGACTAACCAGTGTGGTAAGTTCAGGTTCCATTCACATTGTCTAGACAGTAGACAGCGGTACAACAGCAGGACCAACCAGTGTGGTAAGTTCAGGTTCCTTTCACATTGTCTAGACAGTAGACAGCGGTACAACAGCAGGACCACCCAGTGTGGTAAGTTCAGGTTCCATTCACATTGTTATATTTTATTTACCTGCTGGCAGAGCATGGAACCACTACTGCAAAGTCAGACATGTCGTAAGATGTGATTAATTTGACATTGTATATGGACGTGTCAAGGTTATCATGTAACTTGACCTTCAGTTCCCACAGGAGCAGAGGCCGTCATGCCAAGTCGTCCTGTTCCAATTCAACTGTTCAAGGTATTTCCATGTCGTCTTTATCCTTTCCATTGTTCTCTTCTCCACGTATCACGTGGTCGCCCTCTACCTCTCGTGCCGTGGGGATTTCAGATCCAGAACTTCACTGTAATGCTAACAGTAGTTGTTTTCAATGTGTATCCTACCCAGCGTCGTATTGCAAAACACTAGTTGACGTTTTTCTCTGTTTTCTTTTTAACAATGTAAAATGTTGCAGATTAATTATTATTTTGCAGCCCCCTCCTCACATCCCATTCTATGAGTGCTTTGAGTGCCTCCTTTGACATCAATCACAGCGGGTAGGCGCTGGAATTGGATTGACCACTTCCTCATAAGAGACCATGACACCATCAGCAGAACTGCCCTTCTATGGACTCCAGAAGGAAAGTGAAAGTGAGGCTCTCCAGAAGCTACTTGGCGGAGAACTGTGAAGTCAGAGATGCAAAGCATGAGCCAAAGCTGGGGCATCACACACAGGATGGCTGCCGACCGAGTATATTGTAGACTATTTGTTGCTGTCTATAAGACGCCTCCAGTCGTGACGGTCACTGATTCAGTCACGGATCAAAGATCAAATAAAAAGAAGGGATAACATATACTGCCTTCGAGTTCCCTAAGGAGAAGGGGCCCTCAACAAATTCATCCCCAGCCTTTTTGTCTTGCGTCATCAGGCCCAAGTCATTTGATGTCTTCTATATCATTGTCATGCCTGGCACCAGTTCCCTTCTCCACGTGTTCTTTTCGGTTTAACTGTGTGTCTCATTCCCTGGGGATTCCACGACAAAGACTATTTTGTAATCACGTTTTTGTTGAAGTTCCTTTGGTTTAACGTTTTTTTTTTTACTAGAAAGCGCACCCGACCCCATGTCCAGCCCTTCTTAGTCGCTTTCTACGACTTGTGTGGTAGTGTGGAGAGTTACTCTTCCTTGCTTCCCCTTTGACCCCCGATAAAACAGGGTTATCAACGAATGATACTCAATACCAGCGTTTCTCAAACGGGGTTTCACGGAACCCCAGGACTCCTTGAGAGGTCGCTATGGGTTCCGCGATTGATCGTGATTGAAAAAATAAATAAATAAACGGGTTTTCTCGGTCTTGTATAAAACTGTGTCTTAGGCTATATTTTTATTCATATTGCTTGGGCTTATGATTTTTTTAAGCAGCTTTACTATACAACATTGTCTATAAATTTTCATGTTGCATATAACATTAATTAATATTATCGTGAGCTAAAGATACAGTACGTTTTATACACGGTTTCAGAGACACCTAAAAAAATTAATTCAAGGTTCCGCCAGTGTAAAAAGGTTTGACAAAGGGTGTTCTGTACTGACCATTACAAAGGGAGATAATGTGATCGTTATTTGTTATCTCATGTTAGTCAAGAGTTATTGTCCTTTTCCATCTATTGTCCTTTTCCATCTCTACGGAAGAGACCCAATTGGATCATGATTAGCAAATGCCAAACGCATGTGGTTTTTTCCCCTGCGCTTGCATTTGCACCCTAGAATGTTTTAATTTGAAAACAATTTGAGAATTGCATATTGCTGGGCAGACATTTAAAAAAAGGCAATAATGCATATTTCTTCACGCTGATAAAATAATTTTTTTTCGTTCGTTCAGTCGTCCGTTTGTACGTTTGGTTTGATCCGTCCTTCCAACGTGTGGTAGCTTTGTAAGTAAAAACTTTAGTGTGTGTGCGCGTGTGTGTGTGTGTATATATATATATATATGTATATATATATATAAGAAGTTTCAACAAGGTGTTCACCGTTAAACCTAGACACAGTACCCTTCGCTTATATTAGCACGCATATCTAAACATTAAAGACTGTGCTGTCTTATATTATTTATTATATATAAACTTACTGTTTTGAATTCCATAGCTCACATGTAGCTTTTCCACTGTCAGCAAAATGCCTTTTCCGCAGATTCGATAAGTATTTCAAGTGCCCTGGTTCTTGACTACCCTTTCAAGCCCAGTTGTTTCAGTACTTTCTACACGGAGTCAGCCACTAGATCTCTTGTATTCTCCTTGAAAGGATGTTTTGTTGCAAAATTATCACATGGTCCACACTCTCTTCTTCAAGTTTCTTGCTTAAAATAAAACTCTCTCTGGTTTATAATTTCCTGCCATTTTTCTTCTCTATTTTTAATGGCTCTCTATTTTATAATTTCCAGCTTTTGTTCTTCTCTATTTGTGATGGTTCTCCAGTTTACAATTTCCATCTGATGTTCTTCTTCCTTGATAGTGGTTCTCTAATTTACATTCAATTTACATTATATTCTAATTTTTTGTGCTTATGTTGCTCATTTAGTTTTCTTTTCCTGCTGTAACCTCACCATTGTTATGTCCTCTATGAATCGCATTCAATTTATTCTCTTGATATTGACTACTACTTGAGGTATGCAAGATCCATGAAGTTAAATACACCATTTTGACTTGGTTAAATTAAAGTGCTAATTTATTTCAGAACTACTTTATGACTAATTTCATTTGGCAGAAAACTTGAGCTGCTCACAGACCTGTCCACCCAATTCAATCCTCAACTCGGATTGTTCCTGTACCTGCCCCTTTGGTTCCAACTTTGATGTGACCACGAGAACTTGTGGTAAGATGCTATGTTTTTTTGTTTTTTCTTTTAATTGGCTTTTCTTTAAAGTTCTTTATAATTTAGTTTCTTTCTTTTTAGTTACCCTTAATGCACATGGCGACAGTAAAATCGTATTTTCAAACATGTACTGCAGGTTTTCAAGGAAATTGTTTAGGCTTAATCCCTCCCGAAAATAGTTACACACATGTGTGAACTGATAGTGCTCAGAGCTGCTGGAAGGAAAAAAAGTCACAGCCCCTTGATTACTGATTCAACATTGATTACTGGTTCTAAATGTCTATATACCAGCAGTGGACCGTATCAGCTGCATGAACAAACATGTATCTTCATGACGTATTGTCCCTAGCAATCTTTATAAACACACTTTTGGACTTTAAACTGTTGAGGAACGTCTTCTTTAATTCCTTTATTGTTCATTGACAGCATTGTCAATGTTGTTGCTAAATGTCCCAGCGTTCTTTTTTTTATTACAAAAACGTGATGTCATCCTTTTTATGTGTGTAATAAGCATACATTAGGTATTGGCCTTCTTCTTGACATCCTCAGTTCTCTTGTTACAAAACAGTCGTTGTTCTGGGATCAACAGGACATGAGAAAAAGAGGTAGACCAACACAAGCATAAGGAGAAGAGAACTGGAAACAGGAACGGAAATGATAAGGGAGACATGGAAACGCCTTGACCTGATGGCGCACGACAGAAAGACTTGGCATATGTTTGTTGAAGGAATATGCACCTTTGCGAGCTCCATGGTTTCCGTAATTGTCGTTAATTTCTCTTGTTAGCTGTCCATGGTATTCTTAACACTGTTCTGCAGATTTACACCTCTATACTCAATGAATCTTCTTGCATGTTTACTGACTGTCCACAACTCTCTTATATATGAAAGGGTTGGCTGTATGTAACACTGGAGAACTCTGCTACTGGCTTTAGAAAGAAATGTTTCACATAATACTTTCTTAGTTTATGGATGCAGTTACTTTTATTTAGATATACATACACAACCAGAGTAAAAGTACTGACATAGTTATACACAGTATTTCTCGTATGCTATTTCGCAATGATAAAGCAAATAAGCTGCAAGATGGTTACTGATCTGCTTTAATAAGACATTACGTTTGGCAGATTTCCTTTGTGCTTTTTAACAAACAATACATTATTAAGAGGTCGTCGAGAGACATGCTCACTTCCACCAGCTGGTATGGAACCTAAAGAAGAACATGTTGTCGAAACCTTTGTTGATAAACGAAAGTATTTTCTAAATATCTAAAATAATACTTTTATATTTGTAGTGCTCTTTGAAGCAAAATGTGATACCGAAAATAAAGTAACAATAAACTCACTTTTTGCTCCTATTATTTTCATTATGTGGATACTGAGATGAACTCACTGCACGAAGAATGGCCGCCGACCGAGCAAAGTGTAAGCAGTTTGTTGCTGCCCTACAAGACGCCACCAGGCGTGATGGTCCCTGACTCCATTGCCAGTCGGCAGCTGTCACGGATTGCCTCCCCTGCTTTGCAGTAGTGGTCCAACAATGGCCAAAACTCAAGAGTATCTAAAATGGGTCGTCAAAGATTACTCTTGGCAGAGTTGTAGATAGAAGGGTAAAGACGCTTCTATCCCTAGGGTACATTCACAAGATATTTTCAGAAGTCAAGAACAATGTTGCCTTGGGCTGAACAATTGTTTGATTATATCTAATCCGTCTCCTTTGGTGAAGGATTATGCAATGGTTATGGCCCGTACAAGCCACCAGCTGAGTTAATTCAGCGAATTTCCTCTTATAAGTAATGGCTCTATATGTGTAAATATATCTCTAGATGTCTATATATATATATATATATATATATATATATATATATATATATATATATATATATATATATATATATATATATATATATATATATATATATATATATATATATATATTAAAGAATCATGCTCATACATTTGCTTTCATACTTATATAACTGAAAAAACGATTATTGTTTTAGTTTTAAAATAACAGGTAACAAGTTTAATAATCAATTACTCTTTAACAGTTAAAATAAATATGAATCATGGGTGAAATTTAAATGGATATAAAGTTTCTCGTCATCGAGACTTGATAGAGGATTAACAATAGTCCTTTTGCTGATACCTTCTTTTACAAGAACTTAGCTCTAGGTGAGTCCTGTCGCCGTGGTTTCCGTCACTTCTTTTAAAATGAGGGCCCTTCTCCACACAATTTGCTCAGTGTAAGTGGTTAGGGTTGATGCTCTTCTCGCACGCTTAGTGGCGTATGTGGCCGTACAGCGGATGATGTTAGTGTTGATGGTACTTGTCGTATAGTGGGACTCGTCTCACTACCCGACAGTAGGCAGCTAGGTGTTGATGATGCTATGTTAAAACAAATCTTGACGATATAACATCACACGACATACAGATGATGGGATGGAGAACATCTTGCGAAAAGTACTGCACTCAAACAGCGGTGAACAACAAAGTGGATGTTTATTTACAGCTAGTCATGAAATCCGCTGAAATCATAATTCATGCCCAACCTTTCCTCTGAGGCGGGTCATCTCCCATAATAACAATGTTCATAGGCAACTTTTGAAATAAATCTTCTCTCGCTCAATCATTATATATATATATATATATATATATATATATATATATATATATATATATATATATATATATATATATATATATATAGTCTTCTTCTTCTTCCTCGTTCGTCCTGAAAAGGACGGTGGTTGCGTTGTGTCTGTTTACGCCTAAGCTGTGATATGTGCACTTTTCGGTCGACACATCCGACTTCTGCACGGCATTTTTTGGGACCGGTTTTTTCTGGACGTGAACTTCACCTCTTCCTGCGATTCCACGTACTTCAACGGCACTCAGTGGAGAGGAGTAACAGTTCTTCCAACTTGTCTTTTGAGGAAGCGTCAAGTATCCTCTAAGGTTTTAAATTCATTTCAGGATGTCCTTACGACATCTGGACACACAGAATGTCATAGAACATTGACATCTAACATTATGATCGTAATCCGATCAGGAGTAGTCCATACCCAATACCTCTTCATTTTCAAGGCACAAGTCGAGAAAAGAAGAAAAGAAATGGATGAAATGATTCAAATTCCATATGAACCCATCACTTTCAGCTTATTCTTCGTCGATAGTTATTGTTCGAAAGAAAGACAATAACATACGTCTTTGCGTTGATTATAGCAAATTAAATCAAGTTACGAAGTTCGATGCTGAACCTATGCCGTTATTAGATGATCTACTTATTAGACTTTCTAAAGCTAAATTCTTTACTAAACTAGACTTGTCGAAAGGTTATTGGCAAGTCCCACTGACGGAACACGCCAAACCTCTCACTGCTTTTTCGACACCTAGGGGTCTGTTTCAATGGAATTTTTATATCCTTTGCGGGCTTATTGTTTTTTTTTTTTTTTTTTATTTTTTTTTTTTTTTTTTTTTTTTTTTTTTTTTTTTTTTTTTTTTTTTTTTTTTTTTTTTTTTTTTTTTTTTTTTTTTTTTTTTTTTTTTTTTTTTTTTTTTTTTTTTTTTTTTTTTTTTTTTTTTTTATTTTTTTTTTTTTTTTTTTTTTTTTTTTTTTTTTTTTTTTTTTTTTTTTTTTTTTTTTTTTTTTTTTTTTTTTTTTTTTTTTTTGGTGGTACGCATGATGCGACGAATTCTATCAGATCGTGCAGATGTCATTGCATATTTAGCCGACATCTGTCTTTTCAGCGATACTTGGGAAGAACACTATGTGGGTCTGAAGGAATTGCTATCTACTCTACGTGAGCATAGATTGACTGCTAAACCCTCTAAAGCTTTTGTTGGGTTTTAGGGAGTTTGTTTTGCCTTCCCTCTTCGATCCGTGCTCGCTCAGCCAGTCTGCACCTGCTGCAGACTGTTTCCAGGACCACCACGTGGAGGTGGAGCACGCTCTTGACCAGCTCTGGTTCGCTGGTCCTGACGCAAGCAGTCAAGCTATGAGTCGCTGACTGCGTTCTCTATTGCTGCGTCTTTGGGTCCCATATATAGTCTGACGCTCTCTCTCTAAGAATACTAGCTCATCTACTGTTCTGTTCTTCTGGTTTCCTAACCCTTGATAAGGCCCGTAGGACAGGTGAAACTTATCGATGTATCTTTGATATAAGACTGGTCTAACTACCAGGGCTGTTTATTTGTATCAATAGTCACTTGTTCCACGCTGCCCCTAGCTACTGTCTATTGTCTCTACATCTAACACAACATACCTTTTCGTCTTGTAGTCTTGACAAATTGTTAACACAATCTTGAACTGGCGACATTGTCTTTCTTGTCTTTATCTATCATCTATTAAAGGTGGCGTTTGAGCGTCTTGTTGGTTCGGCAAAATAATTTGATACAATACTGGGACCACAGCAACCAACCACCTTCAGTGGCTTGTTCGCCAGAATGAACCATGAAAAATCGTTAGCCACTACACGATTTTACTGCATAGCAAACTTGCTATCCTACGCTAAGCGCGTTCTCCAAATCAGAATGCCTTCATCTTATTCCCAATTTAACATTCCCCCGTTCTCTGCTAAAATGTGTTCGCCCTTGCCAAAACTTTCTCGTGCGTGTTTATTCTTGATTGCTCACCAAAACCTTTCAAGGGACGTAATTTAAAGTCATCTCCGTTTGCTGATTAGGCTCAAAACCCATATAATATGATATACTAAACCCAAAACACCAAGCTACATCTCCCAAAAAGGGACCTACGGAGTTACCTCCCTTCTCTCAAAACACTCCTCTGCTCATTTCACTTCCCCTTTACAAAGACATATAGTCTATTAACAACTCTATTTAACTTTCTTAAACCATTTTTCAGTAATCTCTTTCATTCTTAAAGTCCCAAGCTACCGGTCACACGTAGAACGTTAGTACCACAAAGCTTGTAACCACGAACCTTTCAGACAAAATAGAAAGAACAAATGACACTGCTAAGTACAGTGAGTTGGAAGCTTAACAGGTGCATTCTCTCGCTGTGCACCCACCAATGTTAATCTCTCGTAAGAATTAAATTCTTGAGTACATAGCGTAGCTCAAGGATGTTGATTAAAAATTACCATTACTCTTCTGGGTATTAAACTGCGAAAATATGTATGGACAGCGCGAATAATGATTTGTGCCTGAACTAACATTAACAAGTTACATATATCTCACAAAATGATATGATACACTTGAGGCACATGTGATGTAATCATCACTGCTCCAGTCGGAGTCTGGGGTCACCTCTGCTGTCGGTTTTCCGCACGACTAGCGAGAAACAATCACCAACGCTTGCAATAGTTGTTCATGAATAAACTATTTTCATATGTTGAGGTTGCCAGCCTCATATATAACCACTAAGCAAGAAAAACATGTCAAAGTCACATTTGTAAAATAAATGTTACGCTTACCCCAAAAATTTCAAATAAGACGTAATATTTCCGCCAACTCACAAATAAATCTGTGAACTCTGTGATCGCCAGATGCCACCTGTCGCCCATATCGTCTTTCCAGACAGATTATCTCTAATAATCCCACAGGAATGGCCCGGCGAAAGCCTGTGTTTCCGCACACCTGAGACGGCTCTCTCAGACAGACAATATTGGCTTCCAATTCATCCTCGTACGAGACCATATTGTGTTAAACGATGATCGTCTCCTTTCAAAGGTGGCCGGCGACTCAAAGAGATACACGTATTGCCACTGACCGGTGATAATGACTCGGTATTGTTACAATAATAACACAGTTGACTGGCGAAACGTAAATAAGTCTGAGGACTGGTCACAGTAAAAGAATTTAAGGGCAATAAATTTGTAAAATAATAAGAATATGAGTTAGAGAAAATGAAGAAATGAAGAGATACTGCCGGAGTGAATGAGAGTTATAAAAATTGCACGACTGATTTCGTCACAGATATCCCGTCGCCTAAGATGTTTTATTAAATATCTAAGTGAAAGCGTGCATTTTTATATGGCTGATGCCTTCCTCTACTATCGTTCTGGATGACAGTGTTCTTCTCCTCATTATACCATCGTTTGGGCCAAAAATAAACCTCTTGAAGGTTACTCATAGTAGGTCCTACGGGAACATGTTCCCCCGATGAGGATATACCTTGTATAAGCCGTTTTCATAACGGAAGGTCTTAAGGGGAGAGGAATCAAAAGCTGTTTCCCCCGCCTCATCCGTCGATAAATAATTCCATCCTCTTTGTGGAAAGTCCCATCTGAGGCATTGGTTATCTTGATCTGACTCGGTTCAGAGTAAGGCGCTTAGGTAATGTCTTCCAACTGCGCTTGTCGTAACTCTGCTTTACTACACAGACATGTCGAGTTTAGGTACGAGTTATCCAATCCTGAGTGTTGGGTACTCTGCTCAAACTCTTTCTTCGTAGTTTCATCCTTCTGGTTGTCCGGGTGATGGCGAACAGAGCAATCTTTCACAAATTGTCTAACATCGTGTCGCAAACCTGGCCAGAAGTAATTCAGGGATACCTTTTTCTCCAGGGCATATGAACCTTTAATGGGGTGGGGCATGGTGGAATGCATTTCCTGAATTAGGCGGGTGCGATATGGGAGTGGGACAACTAATTGTCTCTAGATTCCTTCCCGTCTGTAAACCATACCTTTCTCCCTGTAAAATGCTCCCTGAGGAGTATGGGCGTAATTGCCATACACCTTTGAAAAGCAAGGCTTTATGGTGTTATCGACCCTTTGTGCCTGCTTCTGCTCCGAAATATTCGGGCTGTTTAAAGATAAGAACTCAGGGGCCGCTTGGGCGTTTCCTGTGTTCTCTCTCTCTCTCTCTCTCTCTCTCTCTCTCTCTCTCTCTGGTGTCGACCTGGGTTTCTGCGAAGGATCCCCAGGGAAGACATGTGTTCTCTCTAATATGAGAGAGTAGACTAAATCGTCTACTACTGCGGCATTGATTTTTCCTCGTACATATCGGGTTGAGACTTCTATTTCCGCAACCGGAAGAAGCATAGGTTTTATACTCTTTCGGGGCCCCTGTATTTCTACAGTTTCACCAGTATATTGGTGGGCCTTCACCAAAAATGGGGAAACTAGAGCCGAGCATTCTAGACCTGAGTCATACAAGCACCGTATGGTGTGGTTATCAACGGTTACTTGCTCAGTAAAAGAAGGGTAACTATGATTTTGTTCATATGTGTGGGGGTCATGTTTCCCTATCGGGCCACGGATCAGGCAAGCGATATTATAGGGACCTGTTTTCGGCCGCTTACAATCCGATGTAAAATGTGTGTCAGATTTACACAATTTTCAATTTCGTCTTCCAGTTCCCTGGGCTGAATTGCTCTGTTTCTGCCTGGTGCTGTCCTGTGGTTGTTGTTCTTGTTGTCCAGTGTGGTGGGTGGTGTTGGTCTTACTCTTGAAGTCAGTGAAGTTGCGCTCCTCTCGTTTGGGGTTACTATCGTGTTGGCGCCTTTTAGTCGGGGTCACTTCCGACTGGGCGCTCTGCTACTGATCAGCAAACAGTACCTACCATCTGATCAAGAGTTTCGGCCCCGTGATCCGCCAGGAACCTTCTCATGTCAGGGGTGAGCGAGTCCTTGAACTGTTCCACAATAATCATCTCTTGCAATCCTTTATATATTTATTAATAAAACGGCAGTTAATTCTCTTTATTGTGACATTCGTTTCATATACACCAGTTGAACATAAGTTAACAAATAGTAATTTAAACGTAGGAAGTGACTTTTTCAATCACTCAGATGACGAATGATAATGGCTGATCGTAACAACTGTGTTCATTTTAAATAATTTACAAAGGATGCACTCCGACATTTATTGTTCTCTATCACTCTTTCATTTATTCCTTTGCAAGTCATTGTAGAACAAAGGCCTTCAACAGACACACTCCAAGATTTACTGTCCTGCGCCATCCACCAAGACCTCTCCATTCCTTCTTTATGACTTTCATTTAAGTTTTCATCTCTCTTCTCGGTGTGCTGTATTGATATGCTTCTTTTTTTTTAACTTGGGGATTCCATGCTGCCTTTTAATGCTATCAACTGGTTTTCTAACTAAAGGAACACAATAATGGACAAATCTGTCGGTCGGTGTTTAAATGCACGTCCTTGTAGGCAGAGGCCAGATCCAGGTAATAATAAAACCTAGCAAAAACCAAATACATGTCTTCAAGGACATACGGTGATTGCAGCTGGTAACTGCATCTCTTAATGCCCATCTTTAGAATGTTAGACAAACTTGCATGTCCAGATCTCAGTCATTCAAAGTAAAGTTTGCTTGGTATTTTCAACATTATCATGTGAAACAAATTACTACGAAAACCATACTTTCATGAAACCTTTAGTCTAGACTTCCTGATTGATTTTTATGAAGTTCTACAGGCCATCATAGCGGGTGGACTCTGGAACAGCGTTGTCCATGTCCTCAGACTGGACCTCCAACTCAATCTTCAGAGCTGCCATATTAGAGACTTCAGGAGGAAGGCGAAAGAGATGCCGAGAAAAAGGTACTTGGCGATTAACTGAGCAGGCAGAGATGCTAAACATTACCCAAAGTTTGTGTACCAAACGTAGAATGCCCACAAGACAACACGAGGCGTGATGGTCATTGATTACTTTACCAGTCAAAGACCAAGGATCCTAGGCACACACAACACCATGTCTGTAAACGAAATATTACTAGCTTATGTATACGCACACATACAAGATTTACGATTTATTGACAGCATAATCTATCTCACAGACAGACAACTTCAGTGCCCACTACGTGCTCAGGACTGTCCCTCTCCTCGAGTAGTCAACAACATGTCCTGCAGCTGTGGTAAGTATTTTGCCATTCCTACCATCATTTGCCATGCTTCTCTCATTAGCATTGTTCAGACACCAACAGCCAGAGAAGAAGAAATGTCTTCTGCTCAAATAACTTATCTGCTACATACTACAAACATTTCCAAAACATTAGTATCTCAATGATACTAAAAGTCAGGCGTCCGTCAATGAGTGAGTCCTTGTTCATGATGAATTATGTGCCTAGTTCAGTGAACTGACACTTTCACTCTTCGAGCCCATTGAAACAGACCGCAGGGCTTGTTATATTTTGAAACGCTCCCTAATATAACCGATAGACCCTGTGTCTAGGTTGAAACGAGCGCACGTCGTCAAATGAAGAAAATCTTATTTTAAAAAAAAAACAATCTTCCAATTGTAGTTTTGTCATAATGACATCTTTTTAGTTTTGTCATGATGACATCTTTTTAGTTTAGTCATAATAGTATCTTTTTAGTTTAGTCATAATAATATCTTTTTAGTTTTGTCATAATAGTATCTTTTTAGTTTAGTCATGATGACATCTTTTTAGTTTTGTCATAATAGTATTTTTTAGTTTTGTCATGATAGTATCTTTTTAGTTTTATCATGATGGTATCTTTTTAGTTTACTCACTGTGACAGTATTGCCTCCCCTGCTTTGCAGTAGTGGTCCAACAGTGGCCAAAACTCAAGAGTATCTAATATGGGCTTCAAATGTGTCTACCTTCACACAAGATTATTCTTGGGAGGTAGAAAGAAGGGTGATGACACTTCTATTACAACGGGAGTCTTCACAAAATATTCAGAATAAGCGAGAACAATACTGATTTAGCTGAGTATGTTAACTGTAATTCTGCCGAAACTTTTGTGAAGGATGTAAGCACTTATTAATTTTAGCTCGTCAGATACCTCATTTCTGAGGTTTGGATCTGGCTTTTATGGGTTGTAGTCATTGCCCATGACTCGCATCCATATGTCAAGACTGAGACATAAAAGTTAGTTGCTTATCCTTTACAGGACGTGGCAATCAACCCCAGCTTTTATTGGCTGTTTGTGATTTTTCTAGGCAATTTTTTTCATTCAGTAGTTTGCCATTGCTTTCTGAACGGTACGGCGCTTATACCATTGTTAAAAATCCACACAAAGCGATCTGCTACCAAACAGCCCGCAGCAGGTTTCGAACCTGGTATATCTGGATTATGAAACTGCGTTCATATCCATTAGGCCACAGACGCCGATATACAAAGATCGAGATAGGCCGCCCCGTTCTCTCGCAGTCACGATGGTATCTTTTTAGTTTAGTCATGATAGTATCTTTTTAGTTTTGTCGTGTTGATATCTTTATAGCTGTGTCATGACTGTATTTTTTTTTTAGTTTGTCATGATGGTATCTTATTAGTTCTGTCATGATGCTTTTTTTTTTGCTTTTTTTTTATGTAATGATGGTATCTTTTTGGTTTTGTAATGATAACATCTTTTTAGTTTTGTCATGATAACATCTTTTTAGTTTTGTCATGATAACATCTTTTTAATTTTGTCATGATGGTATCTTTTTAGTTGTGTCATAACGGTATCTTTTTAGTTGTGTCATGATAATATCTTTTTAGTTTTGTCATGATATCATCTTTTTTAGTTTTGTCATGGTGACATCTTTTTAGTTTTGTCATGATCGCATCTTTTTAGTTTTGTCATGATCGCATCTTTTTAGTTTTGTCATGATGATATCTTTTTAGTTTTGTCATGATGTCAACTTTTTTAGTTTTGTCATGATGTCATTTTTTTAGTTTTGTCATGATGGTATCTTTTCAGTTTTGTCATGATGTCATCGTTTTTAGTTTTGTCATGATGTCATCTTTTTTAGTTTTGTCATGATGGCATCTTTTTTAGTTTTCTCATAATGTCATCTTTTTAGTTTTGTCATGATGGCATCTTTTTAGTTTTGATATGGCGTCTTTTTGGTTTCATCGGTGACTTTTTTCAGGTTTTTCGTTATGTATTTTCAGTTTTTATCACTGTCCTTTCACTTGTTGCCAGTGTGTACTGTCAGTGTTGTCACAGTACTACAGTTTTGCCATTATGCCTTGTCAGTTGCCTCATTGTATATTTTTTAGTTGCCTCAGTGTGTCCTTTTCCGTAATGTGTTTTTGGTTTTCTCGGTGTCTTTTCATCCTGGGTTTATAAACCACAAACTCATTCATATTTTCAGAATGTCCGAGGCAATGCCCAACTAATGCTCGAGTTGTGGATGTGTGTGACTGTCAGTGTCTAGACAGTAGACAGCGGTACAACAGCAGGACTAACCAGTGTGGTAAGTTCAAGTTCCATTCACTGTGTCTAGACAGTAGACAGCGGTACAACAGCAGGACCAACCAGTGTGGTAAGTTCAAGTTCCATTCACTGTGTCTAGACAGTAGACAGCGGCACAATAACAGGACTAACCAGTGTGGTAAGTTCAAGTTCCATTCACTGTGTCTAGACAGTAGACAGCGGCACAACAGCATGACCAACCAGTGTGGTAAGTTCAAGTTCCATTCACTGTGTCTAGACAGTAGAAAGCTTTTCAACAGCAGGACCAACCAGTGTGGTAAGTTCAAGTTCCATTCACTGTGTCTAGACAGTAGACAGCGGTACAACAGCAGGACTAACCAGTGTGGTAAGTTCAAGTTCCATTCATTGTGTCTAGACAGTAGACAGCGGTACAACAGCAGGACCAACCAGTGTGGTAAGTTCAAGTTCTATTCATTGTGTCTAGACAGTAGACATCATTACAACAGCAGGACCAACCAGTGTGGTAAGTTCAAGTTCCATTCACTGTGTCTAGACAGTAGACAGTAGACAGCGGCACAACAGCACGACCAACCAGTGTGGTAAGTTCAAGTTCCATTCATTGTGTCTAGACAGTAGACAGCGGCACAATAGCAGGACCAACCAGTGTGGTAAGTTCAAGTTCCATTCACAGTGTCTAGACAGTAGACAGCGGTACAACAGCAGGACTAAGGAGTGTGGTAAGTTCAAGTTTCATTCACTGTGCCTAGACAGTAGATAGCGGTACAACAGCAGGACCAACCAGTGTGGTAAGGTCAAGTTCCATTCATTGTCATATTTTATTTTGCTGCTGGTAGAGCATGGAACCACCACTGCAAAGTCAGACATGTCGTAAGATGTGATTAATTTGACATTGTATATGGAAGTGTCAAGGTTATCATGTAACTTGACCTTCAGTTCCCACAGGAGCAGAGGCCGTCATCAAATTCATGTCAAGTCTTCCTGTTCCGATTCAACGGTTCAAGGTATTTCCATGTCGTCCTTATCCTTTCCATTGTTCTCTTCTCCACGTATCACGTGGCCTCTCTCTACCTCTCGTACCGTGGGGATTTCAGATCCAGAACTTCACTGTAATGCTAACAGTAGTTGTTCTCAATGTGTATCCTACCCAGCGTCGTATTGCAAAACACTATTTGACGTTTATCTCTGTTTATTTTGTGACAATGTAAAATGTTGCTGATTAATTTTTTGCAGCCGCTCCCCACATCCCATTCTATGAGTGCTTTGAGTGCCTCCTTTGACATCCATCATAGCGGGTAGACGCTGGAATTGAATTGACCAGTTCCTCATAAGAGTCCGTGACACCATCACCAGAACTGCCATTCTATGGACTCCAGAATGAAAGCGAAAGCGAGGCTCTCCAAAAGCTACCTGGCGGAGAACTGTGAAGTCAGAAATGAGCCAAAGCTGGGGCATCACACACAAGATGGCTGCCGACCGAGCATATTGTAGACTATTTGTTGCTGTCTATAAGACGCCTCCAGGCATGATGGTTACTGATTGATTTCTTCTTAGTCGCTTTCTTCGACTTTGTGTGGTAGTGTGGAGAGTTACTCTTCCTTGCTTCCCCTTTGACCCCCGGTAAAACAGGGTTATCAACGAATGATACTCAATACCAGCGTTTCTCAACCAGGGTTTCACGGAACCTTAGGTCTCCGTGAGAGGTCGCTAGGGGTTCCGCGATTGATCGTGATTGAAAGAAAAAAAAATGGGATTTTTCAGTCTTGTATAAAACTGTGACTTAAGTTATTTTTTATTCATATTGCTTGGGTCGAGAGTTTTTTAAGCAGCTTTACTATACAACATTGTCAATAAATTTTCATGCTGCAAATAACATTAATTAAAATTATCGTGAGCTAAAGATACAATAAGTTTTATGCACGGGTTCAGAGACACCTGAAAAATTTAATTCAAGTGTCCGCCAGTGTAAAAATGTTTGACAAAGGGTGTTCTTTACCTAGCATTACAAAGGGAGATAATGTGATCGCTATATGCTATCTCCTGTTAGTCAAGAGGTATTGTCCTTTTCTATCTCTACGGAAGAGACCCAGTTGGATCATGATTAGCAAATGCCAAACGCATGTTGTTTTTTCCCCTGCGCTTGCATTTGCATCCACCCTAGAATGTTTTAATTTGAAAACAATTTGAGAATTGTATATTGCTGGGCAGACATTTAAAAAAGGCAATAATGCATATTTCTTCACGCTGATAAAATAATTTTTTTTCCGTTCGTTCAGTCATCCGGTCTCAACACTTTTCACACCTTCGTCTGAGGTCACCCTCTCCTCTCTTGCTCTATTTTACTCTTTCCACTCTTATCCTATTCTTCTATTTGTATGCCATATACATTTTTTTATTTCATATTTATTTATCTCCCACTCATTCTGTCCCCTTCTATTTCCAGTCCCCACTTTTATCACGTTGGGTAGTTTATTTTCCGGTTTCGTTTTTTAGTTTCTTAGTATGCATTGTGTACATCCGGCGGCGGAAGTCGCTTTCTGTTCAGCCACGCGCTTATCAACAGGACAGCGATTTTGATAGAATTTCGGTTCTTGCCTTCAGGGAAGTACCCAGTTTTTATTTTATTTAGTTTTTATGTGTCCTATCTAGCCTTCACTTTCTTTCCTTTCCTGACGAAGGCCTTGTGGCCGTAACGTAGACTATTTTCTTTGTCTTTTGTCCTCGTAAGACGAATCACCCATCCAGTCATCCGTTTGTACGTTTGGTTTGATCCGTCCTTCCAACGTGTGGTGGCTTTGTAAGTAACAACTTTAGTGTGTATATGTATAGATATGTGTGTGTGTATATATATATATATATATATATATATATATATATATATATATATATATATATATATATATATATATATATATATATATATATATATATATATATATATATTTAAAAGAAGTTTCAACTAGGTGTGCACCGTTTAACCTAGACACAGTACCCTTCGGTTATATTAGGACGCATATCCCAAACATTAAAGACTTTGCTGTCTTATTCTTATGTTATTTATTGTATATAAACTTACTGTTTTGAATTCCCTAGCTCACATGTAGCTTTTCCACTGTCTGCAAAATGCCTTTTCCGCAGATTCGACAAGTATTTCAAGTGCCCTGGTTCTTGACTACCCTTTCAAGCCCAGTTGTTTCAGTACTTTCTACACGGAGTCAGCCACTAGACCTCTTGTATTCTCATTGAAAGGATGTTTTGTTGCAATTTATCACATGATCCACCCTTTATTCTTCAAGTTTCTTGCTTAAAATAAAACCAGAGAGATTTATAATTTCCTGCCATTTTTCTTCTCTATTTGTTATGGCTGTCTAGTTTACAATTTCCATCTGATGTTCTTCTTTCTCGATGGTGATTCCCTAATTTACATTCAATTTACATTATATTCTAATTTGTTGTGCTTATGCTGCTCATTTAATTTTCTTTTCCTGCTGTAACCTCACCATTGTTGTGTCCTTTATGAATCGCATTCTATTTATTCTCTTGATATTGACTACCACTCAAGGTATGCAACATTCATGAAGTTAAATACACCATTCTGACATAGTTAAATTAAAATGCTAATTTATTTCAGAACTACTTTATGACTAATTTCATTTGGCAGAAAACTTGAGCTGCTCACAGACCTGTCCACCCAATTCAATCCTGAACTCGGATTGTTCCTGCACCTGCCCATTGGGCTCCAACTTTGATGTGACCACGAGAACTTGTGGTAAGATGCTATGTTTTTTGTTTTTGTTTTTTTTAATTGGCTTTTCTTTAAAGTTCTTTGTGATTTAGGTTCTTTCTTTTTAGTTACCCTTAATGCAAATGGCGACAGTAAAGTGGTATTTTCAAACATGTACTGCAGGTTTTCAAGGAAATTGTTTAGGCTTAATCCCTACCAAAAATAGTTACACACGTGTGTGAACTGACAGTGCTCAGAGCTGCTGGAAGAAAAGAAGGTCACAGCCCCTTGATTGCTGATTCAACATTGATTACTGGTTCTAAATATCTATTTACCAGCAGTGTACCATGTCAGCTGACATGAACAAACATGTATCTCCATAACTTTTTGTCCCTAGCAATCTTTATAAATTCACTTTTTGACTTTAAACTGTTGAGGAACGTAACCTTTACTTCCCTTACTGCTCTTTGACAGAAATATTCATGGTTTTGCAATATATCCCAGCGTTCTTTTTTTTATTACAAAAAAAAAGTGATGTCTTCCTTCTTATGTGTGTAATAAGCATACATTAGGTATTGGCCTTCTTCTTGACATCCTCAGTTCTCTTGTTACAAAGCAGTCGTTGTTCTGGGATCCCCAGGACATGAGAAAAAGAGGTAGACCAACACTAGCACACGGAGAAGAGAACTGGAAACAGGAACGGAAATGATAAGGGAGACATGGAAACGCCTTGACCTGATGGCGCGCGACAGAAAGACTTGGCATATGTTTGTTGAAGGAATATGCTCCTTTGCGAGCTCCATGGTTTCCGTAATTGTCGTTAATTTCTCTTGTTAGCTGTCCATGGTATTCTTAACAAAGTTCTGCAAATTCACACCTCTATACTCAAGGAATATTCTTGCATGTTTACTGACTGTCCACAACTTTCTTATATATGAAAGGGTTGGCTGTATGTAGCACTGGAGAACTCTGCTACTGGCTTTAGAAAGAAATGTTTCACATAATACTTTCTTAGTTTATGGATGCAGTTGTTTTTATTTAGATATACATACACAACCAGAGTAAAAGTACTGACATAGTTATACACAGTATTTCTCGTATGCTATTTCGCAATGATAAAGCAAATAAGCTGCAAGATGGTTACTGATCTGCTTTAATAAGGCATTAAGCTTGGCAGATTTCCTTTGTGCTTGTTAACAAACAATACATTATTAAGAGGTCGTCGAGAGACATGCTTACTTCCACCAGCTGGTATGGAACCTAAAGAAGAACATGTTGTCGAAACCTTTGTTGATAAACGAAAGCATTTTCAAAATATTGAAAATAATACTTTTATATTTGTAGTGCTCTTTGAAGCAAAATGTGATACTAAAAATAAAGTAACAAATAACTCACTTTTTGCTCCTATTATTTTCATTATGTGGATACTGAGATGAACTCACTGCACGAAGAACGGCCGCCGACCGAGCAAAGTGTAAGCAGTTTGTTGCTGCCCTACAAGATGACCACTGACTCCATTGACAGTCGAAGGCTAAGGATCAAAGAAGAAAAAGAAGATATACAACTGCATGTATGATACTCATAAATTGGAGCTTGCTCAGAATATAACAGTTAAAATGGTATGTCGAGATCCTTAATGTGAAACTGGTGCCAAGAATCAGACAAATGCCAGTATAAAAAGAGCAGACGACACTTGCGATTGATAGGATACTGATAAGGTCTCTTTTTGGAAGACAGACGTCATCATCATCAGTTGATAAACTCTTAATACAAGACCCTTGCCCTGAGCAAGAGACATGCTGAAAAATCTGAAGCTCACTCGAACATCACCAGAGTTAAATCCTGTGTTGTTGTGTTGCTCGTGGTTTGAGTATGGAATGTCAACTTGACCTACGCAGTGGTGTGTAGACATAGATTGAGTGTATAATATGCGAATGATAAGAAGAGTTCGTGGTGTTGACAAATGTTCTTTTCTCACACTCATGTATGGCTGGAAGTCATCGACACCAACGACTGTGTACCTTTACTACAGTTTAATTGGACGTACACACTCGACAGCACAGATAGTGACAAATCACAGGTTGGCATAATACATCATGGTACAGTGGATAAATGGTCTTGCAATGTTACATGGGCACTCATGTAGAATAATAGTATACTGGACTGTCAGTAGCCAAGCACTCAGTATTGCCCATATATATATATATATATATATATATATATATATATATATGTATATATATATATTTATATATATATATATATATATATATATATATATATATATCATCTGAGTTTACTGACAAAGCACGTCAGATTATAAACAATATCCAAGATGGCTTCTAGACCTAACCTCGTCTAGCGAAGATTCCTTAACATAATGTCCAGCACAGATTTTTCCATATAATTATATTGAACCGCTAGCAATGGGTTCTCATGTGTAGCAGTGATCTCTGGACTAATCAAGCGATAATACGGGCATCCCTTTTCTCTTCTTGAAAGTCACTAAATGTTTGGTTACAAGATGGCTTCTCTCGTGAGCTGTCACTCACGTTTGGATACAGATAATGAATCTGTCTTAAAGTTAGTCATTCATTAAACATTTCATTGCTCTGTAGATTTTATCATGAACAATTGACTGCATTCTACAGGATATAGTGCTGCTAGGAATCAGAGTCGTTTTTTCATCTAGTTAAATGTATCCTCTCAGACGTACGAATCGTACCTATCGAAAAACGGTGGCTTCGTACGAGAGTTCAAAAGAGTGTCTTTTTTTTACCTTGGTATCAGAAATATGATTCCGCCATTCCTTGGCAATAAGAATAAACACTGGGGTAAAGCATACACGATAGGTCTAGACGACTATCACTTTCCCCATAAATATAGAGATCACTTTTTCCGGCGACAAGCCGACATAGAAAAACACAGCCCCCATCATCAGGGCGAAGCCAAAATACACCTCTCTAGCGACACATCCGCCGAACAGCCTTTGACCTCTCTAGAGACAAAAGAACATATAGTTCGACTTAGATATGTAAAGATATACAGATATAAGACAGACTCGTCCTACACAGACAAACAATACACATAAATTCAGGCCATAGATATTCTGAAGCAAGAACAATCTATTACTACCCAAACAAAGAATAAATCGCAGTAAAACTGGATTCATCCGCGGAGTTCGATCGAAAGAGACGACACAACTTTCAAGGGAAGTAACTCAATAATGACTTTTCCTTAAGCAGTAAAAAGTATCTATTTTGTTTACAAAATATTTGCGAACATAACAAGTATACCAATGTATAATATTGTAAGATATCAAAGACTGCACGTAACAGTCTTACCACACCTCCCGGGAAAAAAATGGACAATTTTTTTTTTTGAAATACATCTAGGAGCAACGTACAATAGGCTCACAACGCATGAATAATGCGCAGATGAAAATATCAGGAATAAATATAACGCCTAATATGAGGCTAAGTCGACTTATGGAGCGACTGGTGAGAATGTGTCTCATAAACTGAGAGAAATTATTTCTCTACAAGTAAATTTTTCCAGGAAGGTGTCATCAAAGTATAATACAATTCTGGCAATTACACGATGCCTAAAAAATTCATACCATAATTTCGTATTAGATATCTTACATTTATGATTTATGAAGAAAAATCATCAAAGCACAGCGGTGAATAAACATCAATGAACCGCTATGTAGTGATACAATCATTATATTATTAAATTACAAATGTGTATCTATCATGATATAGAAAAGGAACTACTATAGAACTAGACATATCAAGAAGTCTAAGCCCTAATAGTTATGTGGAATCATGTGGGCATCTTGACAGAATGTCTGCCATCACATTATCTGATCCACGAATAGCTCGCACAGAAAAATGAAAAGGTTGAAGAGCAATTGCATATCGAGTAGACCTCGAGCTCTTCAAATTCTTACTCTGTATAGCAGTAAGAGCTTTTTGGTCGGTTTCTACTATGAAATGTGCGCCTAGAAGGAATCTCTGTAGTTTGAGGATCGACCAAACCATAGCTAATAGCTCACGGTCTAAAACCGAATAATTCCTTTCTGCCGCATTAAGTTTTCTGGAAATATACATTACAGGATGCAGAGTTCCAGAGTACTCTTGCATTAATGCCGCTCCAATCCCAGTGGATGAAGCGTCACTACGAAGAACGAATGTCTTATCTTTAGTAGGTAGCACTAAAATAGGTGGTGTTGAAAACAATGTTTTAATCTTATCCAGAGAGCATTGGCATTTCTGAGACCAGTGGACCATATTAGGCGAACCTTTCTTTAGAAGTGTTGAAAGAGGTGCCATGATAGAGGATAGATTCCGAATGAATCTGCCATAAAATTGAATATGACCTAACAGACTTCTCACCTGTTTTTTAGTCTTAGGGATCGAGATGTTAAGTATCTTACTAGTATTATGGTCCTCTGTCTTTAGGAAACCATGACCAACTCGGTGGCCTAGGAAAGAAATTTCGCTAAAACCAATATAGGCTTTAGAGGGTTTCGCTGTCAGGTTGTGCTCGCGCAAAGTAGACAGCAATCCATCTAACCCTGATTAGTGATCTTCCCAAGTATCGCTGAAAAGACAGATGTCGTCAAGATATGCAATGACATCTGACCGATAAGATAGGATTCGGCGCATCATGCGTACGAATGTAGCTGGTGCGTTCATAAGACCGAAAGTCATAAAATTCCATTGGAACAAACCTCTAGGTGTTGAAAAAGCCGTGAGATGTTTGGCACGTTCAGATAAAGGAACTTGCCAATATCCTTTAGACAAATCAAGTTTAGTGAAAAAATGAGATTTGGAGAGTCGAGTAAGTAGCTCTTCCAGTAAAGGCATAGGTTCGGCATCGAACTTCGTTACTTGATTCAATTTTCGATAGTCAACGCAAAGACGTATGTTATTGTCTTTTTTACGAACAATAACCATCGGCGAAGAATATGCAGAGGTGGATGGTTCGATTATTTTCAAATCTATCATCTCATCCAACTCTTTCTCAACCTGTGCTTGAAAATGTATAGGTATAGGATAAGGTCTAACCCTAATAGGAGTATGGTCAGTTAGAACAATGTCATGTTCAATGACATGCGTTTGTCCAGGGATGTCAGTGAGTACATCCTGAAATGTTTGCAACATAGTTGAAACTTGTCGCTGTTCTCCTAGAGACAAATCAGGAGAGACAGTAACTGTTGCGTGCATATTTTGACGCACATATTACAAAAATCGATATGGCTATTTAATATGGGAAAAATATAGACATGCATTCATTTGTGTATGAAAATGCTGTCTATGGGTAAAGCGAGATAATATATGTTTGAGTCACACTTTTGATTATAGGAGTAATCGTGCTTGATATTGATCCGGCGCATGGATATTGCTCTTATGTTTGTACTTATTTTTTAGGGCCAGAAAATAGATTAATTTGCTTATTATGTTTATGGCCTGAATTCATATGTATTACATATTATTAGTACAAATAGAATCAGTCCTATATTGTATATTTTGGATGGGTAGGTGGGACTAGATTCTTGTTATTCCGCTCTGGCGGAAGTATGAGTTGTCTTGACAAGTCGTGATGAGTTCCGATGTACCGTGAATGGCGGGTACGCATTTTTCAAAGGGCTGGTAGATTCTTAAGGAAAAATTAGTTATGAAGTGGTTTTCTTCTACAGGAGATTGTGTCTCTACTGGAGTTTGTGTTAGAGACTCTCCTAAGGTACGGTACAATGTATAATTCGGACTCCATGTATTGCCAGACCCTATTTTGATGATCTCAGGTCGGTTAGACCTAGCTGGAATTTTGTGCTTCGCAACGCTAGGGTCAATTTTGTATCGACAAAGATGACAGGTTTTCCTACAGCGGTTATGGCTACGTGAATTAACCTAATTACCGTAGAGCTGTATGGAAACATTTATGAAACTATCTATATGCCCATTATAAATTAACTTTGGCTTATATTCACCTTCCTACGAGTGAGTGAGCGGCAACTCAGGGAGGCGGCCATGTTAGATTCCTGTCATCATATTTTCTGATTACTGTCCAAAGAACGGGGCATGTATCTTATTACTTGGACAGTGACAAAGAGATCTCAATCTTGATAGAAACCCCCTTTTCGTGGTTCCATAATATACTACAAACTATGGACGTCAAGCAACTTCAGTTATTTACCGATCTGCCTTCACTGACGCGTTTAGTCAGATAGGGGATGCGGCCATAATGTATCATGACATTGAACTTTTGATGTACTACCTATTATTCATGAATGTGTCATGATTTCGAATCTGCTATGTATGCCTACAAATTGATGTGTCAACATAACCATGATGTACTCGTATGTCCCAGTGTGTACGTCTGAATAAATTGTGTAAACAAAGATTCCAGCAGTCTGCATTGGTGCCTTGTAGACAAGTGTATGAGTGATTATCTTGGTCAGCACACGAACAGTACACCATTCGCGTCAATCACAGTCTACACTTCTACTCCATACACATATCATCCTGCGTCGGTTGAAGTGACCAAGCTTAGGGCCTGCTTCCCCTGGAGCCTTAGAGGGAAACGACTATTTACAGCTGCCTTTGCCTTCCCTAACTCAGGACTAGGGTGAGTTACCCATTTACCGCTGGGTAAACATGGAGCATGCCTGATCTCAACAACTCTGTACACTGCTTCACAGACTGACACTTACAGAGCGTGCGAGTGAAAACCATGAAACTTTACAGTGGAAAGAAAGAAGTTTTTACAGTGGTGAGCCAGATCCCTGGGTCCAGCCTACGCAGTTTTGTGTTGAGAATCACAGTTTGCCTTAAAAGAACATTTGTTTGACCACATCAACATCGATGTCAGCTTGACCTGTATTGCCGATAGGATGCTGTATCTAGGTCAGCGCTTGTTGACAGTTTTTCGCTGTACAGACGGTATTACACAGGACAGTTGTGTCAAGTGTAGAAAATATCTGGAGCAGTATTGTTGACATTTCTCAACGTACAGAAGAATCACGGTGTTGTTGAACTGTGTAATAGTTTAAAATTAAATCTATTACTCAATAAAGTGGCAAGTTATTAGTATTAAAATAAACTGTGCCTACTTTACAACACTATACCTGCAACACATTCCATTCATGATATAAATTATATTGTATGCTATATGCTATTTATGCTTACATGTTATTTGTTTATATGTGTAGGTGTTTATATGTTGCGGGCCTGGATGGGAGGTGACTAGAACAGGAAATACCGAGTGATATTGGTCTTGTTCTGGCGTTCTATAGGGAGCAATTTCTTAATTGAAATTTGCATGCAACATAGTTTGCAAATATTTGGTTAGTTGTGACGACTGTTTCATATTTGTATTTGTAACATTTTTTCTGTTCTTTATTTTTGTTTGATTTGTTTGTATAATTGTAGGTCTCATCTTTCCTTTCATTTCAGTTTTTTACACCCTTATGTTTATACACTGTGGCGTTATTTGTCTTGTTATCTTATTGCAGTTATCATCACGGTTTCTGTGATCATTTTTTTCATTTCTCCTATTTAATTTAATTTGATCTCTGCAAATGTGTTCATATTGTCTTTTCTTGTTTGTCCTTTGTAATGTCTTTAGTTGACATATGACATAGGAGTTATAGTGGTATACACTGATAGTATAGTACAGATCAGTACTTTATGATTATTTTCCACAGGTACCCAAGTGATCTTTGATTACATTGAGGTATACAAGACCTTTGTAAGGCTTGTCTCCCACAGTATTTAAGATACAGTTATTGTTGTCCACAGGTACTCAAGTTATCATTGGTTATTATAAACCATACAAGAGTGCACTAAGACTAAGTCTATGGTATAGACTTGTCTCCCATTAAAGTGAAAGAGGGTAATTTATTTACTTTTTCAGGTTTCTGATTTAAGAAGACAAGATGTCTACATTAGATTATTTTATTGCACAAGGAAAATCCCTTGATAAAACTGGGAAAGACTTAGAACAATGGGCGGTTGCTCAATATGACAAAGCATTAGCTGCTGAAGAGAGAAAAGCTGCTGCTGCTGCAGAGGAGAGAAAAGCTGCTGCTGAAGAGAGAAAAGCTGCTGCTGAAGAGAAAAAAGCTGCTGCTGAAGAGAGAAAAGCTCTGGCTGAAGAAAAAAGATTAGAAAAAGAAGCTGATAATGCTGCTGAACTAAAGAAATTGCAGATGCAAGTGGAGGAAAGGAGATTTGATGCAGAACAGAAAAAATTAGAAGCTGCTGCTGCTGCAGAACAGAAAAATTAGAAGCTGCTGCAGAACAGAAAAAATTAGAAGCTGCTGCTGCTGCAGAACAGAAAAAATTAGAAGCTGCTGCAGAACAGAAAAGATTAGATAGAGAAGCTGAAGAGAGAAAAGCAATAAAAGAACATGAATTTGAGTTAGAGAAATTAAAATTGACATGTATGAGTAATGTTAATCAGGCATCTGATGGTAATGGTAAACCCTTTGTGTACAAGGTCAAGGTACCAGCGTTCAACTCTGCCAGTGATGACATAACATTTTGGCTTTCTAGATTTGAACGGGCTTGTCGAGCTCATAATGTTGACAAATCACAGTATGTGAATCAGTTGTCTGAAAATCTAAAAGGGGACTCTCTGAGTAAGTTATATTTTGTTGAAGAGGCCGAAAAGGACAATTATGATGTTGTTAGGGCAGCTTTGATAAAGAGATATCAGCTGTCTGAGGAAGGTTATCGTTTTTTGTTTAAAACAATGAGACCTGAGGTAGGTGTAGAATTCTCAGAATTCATCTCAAAAGCACGAATTACACTTTCACGATGGATTGAATTATCCAAAACAGAGAAAACATTTGATGGTCTTACAGATTTATTGCTAAGAGACAAGGTCATGTCTTCTGTAAATAAATCATTCCTAGAGTTCTTACATGAGCGTAAACCTAGTACATTAAAGCAAATGGAAGAATATTGTGACCAGTATGCCACGGCACACCCTGAAATGATTCTTAGTAACTCTAACATTAAAGAGAGTATGCCAGTTGCTTCGGCAACAGAATATAATCAGAATTACTCACACAAATTCCAAGGAGCTAAAAATAAATTTGATAAAAAGGTTAATTGGAATAAGTATCAAAACCAAAATAACCACTCAAATCAGAGTTCTTCTTTGAAGAACTGGAATCGGGCTGATAGTCCTCGACACGCGAGGGGTACCCATAATTTTAGACATTCTCGGAAAGGGAGTAGCTATAGGAACTACCCAAGTACTTCATGGAGAGAAAAGAACCAATATTACAGGGATACTCAATATAATGAGCGTGATGATTATGATCATGAATATTATGATTCAAACCCAAATAGGGGTTATAAAAGGGGAAATAATAATTATAGAGACAATTATAACCGAGGTAGATCACAACACAAAAGACATGGTAAATCTTATTACCAAGCTAACTTTGCACAACAGGAGTTCCACGACACCGGTAATCAGAATAATGATAAAAAAGACTCCAATAGTGTAGCAAATTCCGCTTTCGATTTTGCTAGAGCATCTGAGTGTTCGCAATGCAAAACATTATTCGATCCAACCACAGTTTCTACTTTAAGCTGCGGTCACCCGCTTCCCGCGCTCCATGCGTCAATCGCGCATAATGGAAGGGGTGCTCTTGTCTTTAATAAGGGCCTAATAGATGGTACTCCGGTATCAATTCTTTTCGACTCGGGGTGCACTACCATCGGAGTGAGGCAATCACTCGTAAATCCTTCTCGAGCTACAGGCAATATAGTCAAATGTGTAACATTTGGTGGCACATTGGAGAAGTACTCCACTGTCATTATCAATATTGCTACGCCTTTCTTTACAGGAGAGGTGCAAGCATGTCTCTTGCCGAATCCGATCGCTGATCTTATCATCGGTCGCATTCATGGAGTGATAGAATGCACTCCACAGCAAATTTCTAATTGGGAAAATGTTAATATGCAATCTGCTAATGCAGTAATCACTAGGGCTCAAGCTCTTAATATGCCACAATCTTCACATTCTGAAGATAATGATGCGCAGATCCAAGATGATCCCTTGGAGATTTCCCATGATTCCTTTATCAAACAGCAGGAAGATGATCCTACTCTAAAGAAATTCTTTACTCTGGCAACAAAAGGTGATCCGAATAAGGATACAAATCGTAAATCTTGGATTACGATGAGGAATGGCGTACTTGTACGTATGGTACAAGACTCCGCTAAGTCCATTCATTCTCAAATCCTTGTGCCTAAAAATATGAGAGTTAAAATCTTACAGCACGCTCATGATTCGCAGTGTGCTGGACATATGGGTTTTTCCCGTACTAAGGGTAGAGTTCTTCAATCTTTCTTTTGGCCTGCTGTGAATAAGGACATACGAATCTATTGTCGATCTTGTAAAGTATGTCAAGAGATTAAATCCAGAGGTCCACGCCATGATGCACCTATTCAGGCTGCAGACATTCCCATTCGACCATTTCAAAATATGGCGATAGACATCATTGGTCCATTTAAGATAAAGTCTGCTAGAGGACACCAATTTATTTTGACGTGTGTTGATATGTGCACACGTTGGCCGGAGGCTGTTCCTCTAAAGAGCATAACTACTGCTGATGTCGCAGATGCTCTTTGGTTAATATTTTCTCGTCTGAGGTTTCCAGCAGAAATATTATCCGACCATGGTACCCAACTCATATCGGATACCATGTCTCAAGTAATGTCGACTCTTAAGATAGAGAGATCGCTGAGTAGTATTTATCATCCTATGTCCAATGGGATGGTGGAACGTTTGAATAGAACTCTGAAAAACCTACTAGGTAAGATAACAGAAGATCACCCTCAGGATTGGGATAGGGTGTTACCCGCGGCTCTCTTTGCATATAGAGAGATCGCCAACGAACATACAGGATTTTCTCCCTTTGAACTTGTCTTTGGCGCGAAACCGCGAGGTCCTATGTCCTTACTTCATGATCTTATAACTGCTGATAATATTGTCGATGACACAAAATCCTCTTATGAATATGTCATCGCACTTAGACACAAGATTATTGAAGCATGCAAATTGGCAACTGCTTCTTCTGAATTTGCGAAACAGAAGGCAAGGGAATTTGCCAATAAAAAGAGATGCTTGCGACAACTTTGTCCAGGTGACAAAGCATTTGTCTTGCTACCTTGTAGGGAAAATAGACTTCTCATTTCTTGGAAAGGTCCGTACGATATAATATCAAAAGTTTCCGATGTTGACTATATCGTCGATATTGACGGGAAGCGTAAAACCTTCCACATCAACATGCTCACGGAATTTCATGAACGTCCTGATTATTTACAACCTGTTTTCCAGGCAACGGACGATTTTCCAGTCCAACATGGACAGTACTCATCTCTGTCAGTAATACAGGATGAGGAAACGAGTTTCTCGGATGTAAATTTACCTTTTCCAATGATTCCTCTTCACTCTAATGAATCATGGAAAGATGTTGCAATTTCTCCAGAATTATCTCCAGGAGAGCAGAAACAAGTTTCTACTATGTTAGAACAATTTCAGGATGTCCTTACTGACATTCCTGGTCAAACTGATGTCATTCAACATGACATTATTCTTACTGACCATAGTCCTATAAGAGTCAGACCGTATCCTATCCCGATACATTTTCAAGCACAGGTAGAGAAAGAATTAGATGAGATGATAGAGTTAAAAATTATTGAACCATCCACATCAGCATATTCTTCGCCGATGGTTATTGTACGAAAAAAAGACAATAAC